>CM063503.1:106141255-106171255 GCA_032207245.1 Pardosa pseudoannulata
ATTACAGAAATATAAGTACACTTATTTGAATAGAACAAAATCATTTATATATATATATATATATATATATATATATATATATATATATATATATATATATATATATATGCGTGTGTTAGTTTATGTATTTTACAGAATCTTTAAACCGTTTCATTTGAAAGGAGAGTAAAAATTAAAATCCCAGTGTCAACAGTTTAAATTTATTTCATAATCTATACTATTTCAAATATTTTCTCATGTTTTTATGAGATTATTAGAGATAATAAGATTTTCTATTATTAAGTGAAATATGTCATGACAGTTAAATTTTTTTTGTTTAAACAATGCTGTTATAAAATAAGAGGAAATATGATTAATAATGTATATAAATTACAATTTCCTACGCTATTAAATCAATGTTTTTTTCTTTTTACATTAACTCTGTGTTTTATTCCAAGATAATAATATAGTAGTTATTTTTTAGAGGATAATGAATGGCTTTTTAATGTACAGCTATTTAAAAAAGTAATATATTCTACGTAGATATCTTCCACCCTTTTACGTGACCATGAAAATTGGTATAAAACAAATCTTTGCAATGTTTGTCCTTAATTCAAATTGACATAACACAACATTTATTGCCAATTGTAAAAACATCAATCGCCACCACTTCAGGTAAACACATTTTAATAGCTTTTTATAACACACCTTTTTACTCATTTGTTTAAAAATGCCTATTTTATATATGAAAGTAATTTTTTAGATAAAGCTCTACTTTGTAATTTACACCTGATATAGAAGTAGCTTATGATATGATGGGATTTTATTGTTTTAAAACAAAAAGTATTGTGTTAAATTCCTGAATTTTGTTTGATTCTTATTATATTAATATTAATATAAATAATATATCCAAATTAGTAATTTAAAGTGATTCATAAGTAAGTTATTGTTGTAAAAGTTTGAATTTCACGCATGATTGTTTAAGAATTATTTGTTTAGAATTTTTCCCTATGACCGAAATATTAAGAAGAAAATTAATTGAACATTATAGAAAACCGAGAGTGTAATAGTGAAAATGTAAGAGAGCAGTAGTCGATGTATGTATTGCAAGGGTATCCGCCGGTTAATCATTTCTGTAGATTTACACCTGATGCCCGTATGTAGAATGCAGAGGTTATATTTCTGTTAGCTAGAAGTATAAGAGATATAGGATAATACGGTCCAAAGTAAATTTAAAATTTCATAAGAACTTATATTTAATTTTGTTATTGTTTTTGTTGTCATTTTACTGATGTTTAGAACATTATGGATGAAAGAGAAAAATTAGTTGCGGTGTATTACACATATATTAGATTATCAATATTCAGTATTCTGTAACCATCTATATTGAATACGAATCCCACTTACAATTAATTATCAATTTTTCTTACATATCAGTAGAAAGTTTAAAGTCTTGAATATAAATTCTTGGTATCTAACTGAAGTAAAGTATCAGTTTAAAATATATATATAAACTAGTTATATTATAAGTTTTAATTAAACAAGAAGTATTGTTTAACTATTAAGAAACTATTAGGTTTCATAATATCTTTTAAATAGTTTTCAGTTGTACAAGAAACATCTACGAACTTAAAAATAAATTCTTCTCAAAATTCAAATCAATTTGGATATAGAACTCCATTTGCAATAATACTATATACTATTCAGGATTATTATATTTCTCACTTTACCTAAGCAGATCAGAATTTAAATTCTTTTATTATATAATAATAAGGAAATATCCCAGTGTTAAACCGAACATTTTAATGACAATCTAATGTAATAAGATTGTGTCACAGTAATGGAGAAATTCACCGTAAACAACAAAATTGTGTTATTGGTGTAAAATAAACATTGGCTAATGTAAACATCATTTCAAATTTCTTATATATGTGATCTTTATTTTTATATCAATTTTTTTTAATTCTGTGTCCTTTATTCTTATATACGCTTAAGCAAAATAAACACAAGTTCATAAACTTAAATATCTTAAAAGTGTGTTCTATTATTCTCTCATCACTTCATTATTTACTGTGTTTACAACAGTAAACACACATAACAGACCTTTTACATTATTGTCTAAACCTATTGAATAACATGCTTAAATTTTAGAACCTACATAAATTGAAAGTAATATTTATATGACTAATTGTCTTACATAATTAGCTTCAATTATTACATTCTAGACACTACTTATTGTCGATTAATCTCATCATATTTGATAAATTTCTAATATGATCTTTAGTATATTGCAATTGTTTTGTTCATTACGCTTTATTTGGTGGTGTATATAGCATTATTTTATGTTTAATCCATTAACCAGTTGCAAGGGTACCACAGGTTTCGACAACCATATTACATTACTTCATACATGCAACTTGAATTGTACATGTTTTGCAGAGATTAAAATGTAATGTAAACATTGCATAAATGCAGTGCTTTATGAAAATTTCAAGCATAACAGTACGAATCGACGGTTAGTTATAAATGCAGGAACAAAACTTCGAGATATGATAGAAATAGCTTTTGAAGTTTTGCAAAACGCTTGTAAGGGAAGACAAAATTAAAGTAGAGACTGTATTAGATCAGGTGAACAACCAAAAATATGATGTGCATTGAAGAATATTACAAATCGCCCGAAGATAAAAACATAAATTGTTACGACAATCTTAAAATCATAAAAACGAGAACACACACGTGGATATACATGATGTTTAAAAATTTATCTAACGAAGTCAGAGAGTTGTCAGCATCAAAAACGAAAAAGAATATAGGAATATGTGGTTGTAATATATATATATATATATATATATATATATATATATATATATATATATATATATATATATATATATATACATTCACGTTTTTATAGATCGCACGGGATTTATTCCATATCTATTTTGTTTCCAGGGATTTCTTAGCAACTTATTACTATTGCCATCTAGTCATGGAAGTCAAGTCACTGAAACACAAGGCAAAGTAAATGTTATCTAACATATTTTCTTTTCATGTAACTACTGTAGACACGTAATAATTTGATTTATTTTTATTAATCTTTCTTTCTCTGGAAACTAAAATAATTATTTCGTTCGATTGCAGTATAGAGGAATATAATTTAATTTCTTAGTTTACTAAAGCTGAGTGACCTCCGACTGAAAAGCATTTTATCACAAATAACACAATCTGTCGCAATAGATAGTTAACCAATCACTCAATAGCGCACGTCAGCAGTTCTCAGCAAATCAATCTCTCACAAATATTACCGTTCGAAGAATGTTGTCAATATTTTTATCCGTAGCAAGCATGTGTATTCTACTCTTCAAAGATAATGAATTAATTTTGGAAGAAAGAGAATTTAGACATTCATTGAATCTGCAGTACGTTATAACTTTCAATATAATATGTGCATAAAAGTTAACAGTTCTTATTCTTGATATAATAATGAAATTGAAAATGATAGAGATTGACATTTGAACTTTAAAAATCTCATATTTGTTTTATTTATTTTCCGTATAAACTTAATTTGAGGACATTGAATTGCAAAGTTTTCCACTGTAAAAATGTCATTGCTGGTAAATGCATTTTTACGGTTATGGAATGTATAATTTGAATATTTAAATAACTTCTAATATAGATTATTTTTAAACTAAAGCAAATGTCTTATACATTTTTCCTGTTCATTAATTCAATGTTATATAATTTAAATCAGATAAATAGAGTATTGTATCTGAATAATTTATAAAGCTTTTGGTTGTTTTCTCTTTTTAATTTATGCGTATAATTATTAACTTTATTTAAAAATCTTGTTTCACCACAATTTGTTTATATACTCTTTATTCCTTAAAAAACCGAGTTGTTATTCTTCAATTAATATTTACATGTTTTCATATTTGCCATGAAATAATATGTTTTATTACCTGCATGTAATAGTAATACCTACTTTTCTTAAGTTCATTTTCTTACATTTCTAGGGTTTTAAAAATTTCCGTAAATTACAAGGGAACAAACATATGGCATAAGCATTTTTTTTATGAAATGTCTTTTTTCAGTTTTTTGTTGAGTGATATTTGTGTCGAAATTACAATACAGATTTTTTTATAACGACTGAAGAAAAAGAGATTTAATTACCCTTTAAAGAATTATATTTCTTGTTCCTTTCAAAAAGATCTTAAATTTCCGCAGCGGATGTATTTCCTGATTATATATGGTTACTTACAAATTTTGAAAGAGTATTTTTAAAAGAGATTTTCTTTGGGCATCGTGTTTGATTATTATTTTTATCTGAAAATAACATTTTACGTGCATATCTGTTTTTGAAATACACATTGAAATTAATATCCGCATTTTAATTAGGTGGTAAGTTAATCCAATTAAAATAATTCTACATGTACTGAGGATTTTGTTATCTATTCATTGAATGCAACTTATCTTTTAGTTTTTAATAGAGATGAATTAAAAAGTAAATATTTTTTATCAAAAGATAAACCTTCACAAAAAATATGGAAAAAGTTTTACACATTCCATTAGATAAATTAAAAATATTTTTCTAGAAAAGTTTATAATATTTATCTTATTTCTCCTTATAATTAAATACTGAGTTTTAGGTCTATAAAAGTTAAAATATTTGCGAAATATATGCGAAAATCCCCGCTATTTCATTTAGTATATCCATATTCTTTAATGATGCTTCTAAAATAAATATTACTTAAACTAGGCATGAATAATTAATATACACCAAATTCAATGAATACATTAATATCCACATATATATATTTCGATTGAGTTATTCCATTGAAAGAATAAATTACAGTTATGTCCATAATGTAGTTTTAATATAATAATTCTAAAAGATTCTACAATTGAACTGAAGTATTATAATCATAGTGAAGATGTCAAAAACAAAAGCAGAAATATACGATAAATGAACTTTTAATTACCCTAGACATAAATTTAACAATAGTATAATATTTACTTTTTTGAGTTAGGAAAGCTGTTTTAGGGAAAGAAAAAAAAGCATTATTTTATTTTCATATCTTATACAGGTACCTCACAAGACTATAAATATAATTTTATTTTATATTTTACAATAATTAAAGTATAAATAATATTTATCCATGTATATGAAGAGATGCACTATAAACGATGTACATGAATTTCGTTTAAATGTACACAATAAAAAATAATTTTTTTTATGTAAATGTTTTAAAATATTAAATCCTTATTATTTTTATAGATTTATCAGTATATTATAACCGTAATATAATTTTGATGTAAAATTTTCTATCTATTCGATGTTAATTTCAATAATCACACTTTTGGCATTGAATTTTTATATTACTTCAATATCAATTTTCTTTATTTTTATAATTGAAAATTCCAGTCTAATAAAATTCAAATATTATCTTTTTTTCCTATTCTGGAAAACACAAAGAAATAGCATAGGCAATCTCAGCAAAATATGAAATACATTACACTAATACCATACAATTAGCCCAATATTTTAAGCTCTATAATATATAATTACAAAAAACATACATAGCACTGTGAAAGTATAAAATTTTAAATATTAGCATATGAAACTAAAATATTAATTGTAATTTTAAATACATCGTATGAAGTTAAAACAAGAATTTTGTTCGTCCACAAAAAATTTCCTTTGGATAAACATTTTGTGATCCTACTGTTTAATTATTGCTATTAAGAATTATTAATTCTGTTTAAAATATATAACAATAAACATAAGAGTTAAATTTTATACTGGGAATAGCTTTTGAGTAAATTTAAAGGCTATAGAAGTTAGTCACTTACAAACGGAAAAACAAATTATAGAAACAGGTGACATTAAAAAATGAAGAAAATCAAACTCTCTCGTTTCAAATTAGCAAATTTATGATATATTAGTCTAAAATATACTAAATTCAGAGAAAATACGTGTTTTTTAAGTTAGTTTTCAAAAATGTTAATTTATTCTAAACCTTATTTCTTAAAATCGTATAATATATGTATTAAATATATAGATATAATAACGTTAGTTGCTCCAATTTTTTTAAAATCATTAAAAACTGTTTAAAACTTTTATTTTCAATAAGAAGAAATGCAAGGTTTAATCAGTTGTTCCTATCTATGTAAATCAGTAACAAAAATCATAAAATAAATATTACTTACACCGTTCAATTGAAGATTTAAAAGGATAAAATGGAGAACACAGTTTTAACAGAAATAAAAAAAAGGTTGTTAACAAGTTGATGAAATCATACCCTAAACAGCAAATGTTTTAGGTAAATTTGTATTTATTAAAGCACCAAATTTACTTGTTAAATCTCATAAATTAATATTATGAAAAACAGCATTTTCTCCAACATTGCATTATGATAACGTTCATATTTGTTATACACATTTTAAAAAATTATCTCAGTGCTTTAAAGCATGTCACAGATGCATTGAAATTCAATAAATATTGCATTAAAATATTTACTTAAAGACATTATTGGCATTTTTGTCAAAAATGTTTCATTTTTTAATGTTTAAGGCATTCGTTTGTCTATAACTCAAGTGTACTTTATAATATCATTTTTCTTCTTATTTATTCTTCTAGTTCAGAATGTATATAAAAATATTTATGCATAGAAACAAAAATTGATAAATTTTCCATATGTTTCTCCTGTTTAAGAATGTTAGGTATTTAGTGTATAAATAGTTATTTCATTTTTTTGTTGGATTTGTTTGAGTTATATATCCATAAGAGATTTGTGGTTTGGAATATTGTTAAAAAGCTTGGTGAAAAAGTTCAGATTGTGAAGTGGAAAGGAGCAAGTATTAAATTGATATTCTGATAGAAGCAGTACTCTATGAATAGTAGGACAAAAAGCTGTTGTGCGACGTAATGGAGCTTTACTTAGTTGTCAGGAAACTGAAATGTGATAAAACATTCACAATATAACTTCCACTCAAGATTAATCAGTACAAGCAATGTACAAGATTTGAATATTGGGAAAGTATTGCACTTAGGAAAAAGCAAATTGTATGCAGAAATGTTATACCTTACACTGTATTTTTTTTCAATAACACATCTACAACTAAAAATTTAAGGAAAATAGAGAAATGGGCAAATCCGTGGTAAGTATGTGATACGATAGGAAGGCGTAAAAAGCAGACTACTGGAGATCTTGCTAAAGGGATGAATTGATAACGATTGCTGTTTATAAAATTAGCATAGCATTGAGAAGTTTCTAGAAATTTTAAATTTTAACAAAACTAGATACTTCATCGATGAATCCATATTAGAAATTATACTGTGGAGATCGCACTTTTCTTTAGACACATGATGCTTCAATACAGAATGGGTTGAAAGTTCTAAATAACGTTCTTATAGACAGACAGATGTTTAATACACCATAGACACAATTTTTGTCAGAACCCTAATTAATCTTTTCTATTTAGCCTTTGAGAATGAAGTTAAATAAAAATATTAGTTTATCACGTCTAATAATATAGCAATAAAATTCAATAATTTGCCTCTTTCAAGAAGACAAAATCTTTATACAACAAAGTGTAATTACATTAGGTTTTGGTTTGGTTTTGAAGCGCTACGGTCTACTGTTTTGCACACGAGGGCTAATGAGACCGGGACCTACTGCTTAAAGCCGATTCCGAACGGTTACGAACATCCATGCCATAGTGTGATTCGAACCCACGAACTCCGTTACCGACGATCAGTGCCCTAACCAATCGGCCAGCGTAATTACATTAGGACAACCCTGAATTTGTAACAATGGACTTGCCCAGGAACAAAAACAATGAGCGTGTGTGGTGGTGTTGAAACATAAATACTATATACTACATACTACATATTGATACATACTGTATAATAAATACTCATTCTACTTCTTATCTGATGATTGAAACTTTCAATTATTTGTCATAATTTAAATAAAGAAATAGTTTATTTTCTTATCCAAGAGTTATTTCACGATGTTCAAATTTGTAACCTCTACACATAAAATATAAAAGTATTTACTTCTAAAAATGTTTAATTTCACGTATAAAACTTCTAGTATACTGTGTTTATTATACATCAACAGAAGAAATTTTCTATAATGTATTTCATCCTACTTTATTAGCTTGATATACGCTTGATATATAAATTTTAATTGCTGTATCTAACTGATATATAATATATATATATATATATATATATATATATATATATATATATATATATATATATATATATATATATATATATATATATATGCATTTATATTCATCAATTTATATTAATTTTTAAATTATGACAATATTTTTGTGGAAAATATAAAATATTATTTTATTAAAACATCATTTAATACCGATTAGTTTAAAGAATTATTTGTTTTAAAACATATTCAACAACAGTTAAACTAGCCAGAAAATATATGTTTTACGTACAATTTAATAGTTGCTATTAAAGCATAACAACAACACTTAACCCTAAAATAATGAAAGGATATTGTAAAAAAAATATAAAAGCAATAGTATAAACGAATTACTTTTCGAAGAAAGGGGAATGTAAGTGTCTTACAGGCAATTCATACAGAATTTTAAATTACGAACTACCAAAATTTTATGTTTGACTCAAATACTACTTGTATCAGCAATGAGTGAAATTCAGTTTCCCTTTTATGGAAAGACAAATTTGAAAACAACTATCTACATGCAGTTGGTTCTTTGTTTCGATAAGTGCTACGCGACAACCAAGACATTTAAAAGATTCAGAAGCTTCAAAATATGTTCGCAAGTTAGAGGAGCAGGTGCCAAAGAGGAGCCAAAAGTGCAAAAACCTCTGGAGTTTGAAAAAGTTTCTAGAACCTGAAATTTCTTTTTGGAGAATGCAAATGCAAAACGAAGACTACTGCAGGGTCTTAGACATGCAACGACGCCGCCCAATGGTGATCGATATTTACACCTAATGGCCGGAATACACCGAATAACAAGCGCCTTTCTTCCTTAAAGACATTCTCTTTGCGTTACTGTCACCATAACATTGACTTAAAGTAACCTAAACTAATTAAATAGGTCTGTATGCTTACCGACCAATTATGTACGTTACTCTTATAGGCGTAATTTTATATGGAGGTAGTGTGGTACTAGAAACAACTCTAAGTTTGTACACATATGATTAAGGTTATAGAGTAACAGAGTGTAAAATGATAGGCTCGCTAATTTCCATATCATTGGAAACTCATCTCTGGGCAATCGCCTATATAAGCGTAAGATCCTCATATATGTTAATATTATGGTAAGTTAGTAAAAGATTTCCATTTCCAGGAAATATTTAAACGAATGTAACAGTCAGTTTGTTCTGGGGACATGAACCCAATAACCCATTTTTGCGACATGCTAGTCAGACGAGTACTCAGACTCCCACCACCCGTACAAACTCCCGTATAACTACAAACAGTTTCCGAGTACCACAGCTCCTCATTAATGTCAGTCTTATACAACATTTAACGCAGAGTGGCAAATATGGTGAGTGAAGACATTAAAAATCATGCCATTTATTTAACATGCTAAAAACATAATAACATTATACATTGCTCCACGAGCAATAAAATAAGACTAGTGTAAAACCCATACAGGGAATAATAGTAATAATAATAATAATAATAATAATAATAATAATAATTAAAAAACCGTCAGAGTCAGCACACAGAAAACAATTGTTTAAATACAACTGGTCTGACCACATGCACGTGTAAATTTGCATAAAGTTTTAAAATAAAAAATATACAAAACTTAAAATACACACACAGTAACTAAATAAAGAAAATATAATTACAAATGATGACTAGTACATTTGAAACCGTTTACAATCTTAAAGTGTCGAAAATTGGATATAATCAGACCAATACTTAACCGCTGGTTAAGTCCAAGTAATCCTAACAAGTGGCCCGCCTATACAATTTTAGACATAAAAACAATTAAAGCCATAATAGTAAAGGTAAACAGTCTTGAATTCACTCAAAAACAAGTTGTATTCAGATACTCAATCCTGGTCAAGACATCAAAGTAACCATAACATTTCAAAAAAAAAAAATTAACATGCAAGACAAAACTGTACTGAAAGTTTAAGTTAAAAAAACTAATTCACAAATTTACAGTACGTTATAAAAACACAGTATAACTTATTCTATCAGAATGTGGAGAAAAACCTGACCTAATCCAAAAAAAGTTTCTTGAACACGAATGACAAAACTTTATAAACATTATACAATCTTTATAACACATCAAGAAAATGAAATTACATTTCTTATTCTAAGTAAAACAAGATAACAAGTACATACACACAGTATATTAACAAAAATCTCCCTACACATGTCTATAAATATCTTAAATACAGAGTAAAAGAAACATTTTTTATAAAATTTAACATAGCAAAAGTTCCATGTTTAAATACCGAACACACAGCTCATAAATTTCTTTAGTTGCAGTTAGTTACTGCTTTCATGAAATAATCAGCAAGATTTTACTTTGTATTAACATATTTTAAAGCAAAAAGTTTCATTTATCAAATTTCTGATAAAATGCAATTTGACCGATATATGTTTCGTTTTGTGGTTTTCTATGGGAGATTTACAAAAACAAATAGCAGCTTGATTATCACAGTATAAATTAATTTCTAAAGGCTTTGAACTTAATGTTCCATTTTCAGCACACTCATGAAAAATTCGAGTAAACCAAATAAGTTGTTTAGCTGCTTCAACCAGTGAGACATATTCACTTTCCATAGTTGATAAAGAAACACATTTTTGCTTAAAAGTCCTCCATGAAATTGGGGTTTTATCAACAAGGAGTATCATACCACACATGGATGTTCTGTCATCTCTGTTGGATGACAAATCAGCATCACTGAAGCAGTTAAAGATTAAATTTCTTGTACCTGATAGTTCAAGCTTATAATTATCACTGTGACATACATATCCCAGTAACTTTAGAACTGCATCCCAATGCACCATGCCTGGATTTGATTGGAACTGGGAAAGAATATTAGTGGCGTATGATATGTCTGGCCTAGTTCGTGAAGCTAAAAATGACAAGCAGCCTATCGCACTCCTATAAGGAATTGCTTTCTATTCTTCCTGTTCTACCTCAGTACTTGGACATTGGTTTTAGACAATATTATACTTTTCGCGTTGGGAAGGGATGTTATTGGGAGTGTAAAACTGCTAAACATGTTAGGTATTTTTAATATATCCTCTCTGGTGTATGTATAATTTTCCATTAGTTTCTTCAAATTCTACTCCAAGCAAATTTTTAGTGCTCCCTAAATATTTTATATCAAATTCGACACTCAAAATACCTATCACTAAGTCAATTTGCTTACTAGTTTTAGCAAAAACTACTAAGTCGTCAACATATAACAGCACTACACTATTTTCGTACGTAAAAACACAGTTCGCCCATGATAATTTACAGAAGCTTTTTCCTCAAGTTTATTACTAATTTCGTGGAACCATTCATGACCTCTCTGATGAAGTCCGTACAACGCTTTCTTTAACAGACATACCAAATGGGGCTTCTCAGAATCAACAAAACCTTGAGGTTGCATCGTGTAAATAGTTTCAGATATTGGGGCATACAGATAAGCACTTTTGATATCCTAATGTCTATGTCGCCACCCAAGGAAACTAACTAAAACAGCAAAGAATAGACGAATGAGGGAAAAGTTTACTACAGGGCTAAAAGTCTAATCGTAAGTTTCTCCTCTTCTCTGAATAAAATCTTGTGCAACTAAGCGCGCTTTATATCGAACAGCTTTTCCTTCAGCATTTCTTTTTATATTAAATACGCACAGGTTCCCTATAACTTTGGCGTTCTGAGGTTTAACTACGAGATCCCATACATGACGATAATGTAATACTTTGTTTTCCTCTTCCATAACCTTATACCATTCATCTGCTTGAGGGGTTCTTAGAGCAGCGTTAAAACTTAATGGAATATTGTCACCTAGTCATACTGAAAAATTACAGGATTCATTACTTAATTCTACATATTCATTAATCTTTTCTGCTGGTCCAGAGTAAGTGTTTTTTGTACTAAAATTAAAGAGGGATTTATCATACTTTATATTATTTGCACAACAGTATTTGTCAACATCATTTAGCTACCTTAAGAGTGCCTTACTATATCAGGATAATAATATATATCATGCCTGCCTCCATAACACGGAGAAGGTACCGTCTAGTCCATGTGGTGGTTTTTAAGTGAGGTTCAAAATCTGAGTAAGGTTCTTTAGATGAACTTTCGATCTCAGTTTGACCATCACTAGTAACATCTTCCCTAATCATATGTTCAGTATCAGATCCATCACTATCCGACTCATTGTCAGCATCAACGTAACAAGGTTTCGGTACAACAGGGTCCAGTACGCGACCACTGGGCTCTACAAACTTTACATTAATGGTCTCAATAACCCTACGTTTTTCTGGGATCCAGATACGGTACCCTTTAGTACGCATTGCATAACCAACCATAATGCCCTTCTTGGCACGGGAGTCTAACTTCTTACGAAGTTAGTCTAGGGATCCCTACATATACAGGGTTACCAAAACACTTTAGATGTTTTACTGAAGGAGTTTTACCTCCAAAAAGTTCAAAGGGGGTTTTTACCTGGTTGTGTTGGCAAAGTCTATTCCAGGTATAGGTAAAACATAATACGGCCTCATCCCAAAAACATTTCTTTAAAGAACTATGTTCTAGTAAGGTTCGCACTCCATCTACGGCTGTAAAATTGAAAATTTCACTAACTCCATTTTGTTCAGGGGAATAAGTATTTGTTCTCTCAGCACGGATACCCTGATCTAAGTAATCTTCAAATCGTTTGTGAGAAAATTATAGCCCTTGATCGGTTCTAACATTTAGTACTTTGTTACCAGTGAACCTTTGAGCCCTTTTCTGCCACTTTTTAAAGACATTAAAAACGTCCGTCTTTTCCTTAAGAGGGAAAACTGACACTTTCCTTGAATAAGCATCAATAATACTCAAGAAATAATTATGTCCATCCTTTGACATTATTGGCACTGCACATAAATCCATGTGCACAACCTCTAAGGGTCTATCAGATCTAACCTGTGCTATAAGTTTAAACGACACTCGTTTAGATTTACTGCGTCGTCAAGACTCGCATTTAATTTCTTCCTTGTTTTTAAAACTTGGTAAACCACGAACGCAATTTTCATTACTAGTTTTGATAATATACTTTCCGTTAACATGATTAAACTTACAATGCCAACTATTAAGAGAGTCATCAATAGCACTCAAAACTTCGGGGTTTTTGACCTTTGGGTACTTAAAGTAAACATAGTACAATCCTTGACATTTCTTATCTCTAAAAATTACGCGATTGTCCTTTCCAAAAACTCTTATTTGGCCAATTTTGCCTTCAAAGCTGGCCCCGTTGCTATCAATTAAATGACCAGCTATTAAATTTCGTCTAAGTCTTGACGAATACAAAACGTTTTTAAGAGTAACCTCCTCTTCCCTATTTTTGTGCTCTAAAATCATTCTGACTTTACCCATCCCCTCAATTGGGCAATCAATCTCATCTATGGCTACAGCCATTGAGGTTCCAGAGATTTTCTTAAAATCAATAAAAAGTGACTTACTGTACAACAAAAGTGGGAACTTGCCGCTGTATCAAACACCCAGGCAGTCTTTCGATCATTACTATTACTCAAAGAAGCTTCTACGACAAAACTACCCTGTACTTTCTAGAAATTTTCCGATGGGGTTTGATCTTTGGTGCCATTTCTCGTTCATCTAGTTTAGATGGGTTCAACATTTTGTTTAAAATGTTAACTCTGCAGTTCGCTATTAGATAACCCTTTTTTACCACACCGGAAACACTTGCTATTTTCATAACTTTTAGAACTAAAACTTTGGGTTGTTTGTAACGCAACTGTTTTTTGGTCACCCCTAACCTGCAAAAGTCTAGACTCCTCAGCTGAGAGTTCATTTCGAACTTTATCAGATTTAAATTCGGAGTCGATATCGGATTCGGAGATCGATAGATAGACTGAACAATGCTTGCAAAATAACTCGAAAGTTATCTAATAAGTTGAAATGCAACAAACCAGTCATTAATAGGTTTACCTGCATCTTTTAGTTCGTTAACAATATCTGTTAAACGAGCAGCAAAAAGTCCTATACTTTAATCCTCATTAGGTTTGCATTTAAGAAACTTATCGATCAACCCGATAATGCGGGCACGGGAATCAAGCCTAAAATGAGTTTGTAACTTATCCCATGCGATACAAGCATCATCTATTCCAGTTAAAAGTGTTCTATACGGTTTAGATAAATTTAAGTATATGAAACTAAAGGCTTTTGCTTTCCTGACCTCATAATCCTTTACATCCTTCGGATCAGGTACTATATCTTTCACAACTACAGGTTTCAATTCACTTTAATTCACAATATTCCAACAGTTTTTATTCATTAAAAGAACCTTTACGTCGTTTGCCCACGTGGCATAATTATCAGCAATAAGCGGATCAATGGGAATTTGATCTATAGTTATAATATAGTATACAGTACTTACGAAAAGGTTGTTTTTAGCTCGCCGTCGACGAAAGAGCAAGATTCAAGTAGGCTCGCCAACGAAGTACGTACTTAACTGAAATACTTCACTCAACACCCGTCGAAAAAGGAGAAAAGTCTTTCACAACACCACACAAACCAGGAATCAATACAACATTTACAGCAATGCCGTAGGAAAAAACAGTCGAATTCCATCACATGATATAAACCCCAAAGCATCCTTCATCAGTTCTGACAAGTGATATATTCCGAGGGCTTTCTTTATCTGTCCAGACACCCAGTAGAAAAAGGATAATTCACTTTTAAAGCAACATTGAAAGACATTTAAACAGTTCCAGCAGAATATATAATTGACGGATTTCCATCGTAATTCAACTCTACCACACACCTTACTGTAGGCAGCTGGGCCCATAACCAAAATGTCAGTCTTATACGACATTTAACGCAGAGTGGCAAGTATGGTGAGTGAAGATTGAAACCATTAAAAAACATGCCGTTTATTTAACATGCAAAAAACGTAACATTATACATTGCTCCACGAGCAATAAAATAAGACTAGTGTAAAACCCATACAGGGAATAATAACAATTAAAAAAAAAAACGTCAGAGTCAGCACACACGGAAAACTACAATTGTTTAAATACAACTGGGCTGACCACATACACGTGTAAATTTGCATAAAGTTTTAAAATAAAAAATATACAAAACTTAAAATACACACACAGTAACTAAATAAAGAAAATATAATTACAAATGATGACTAGTACATTTGAAACCATTTACAATCTTAAAGTGTCGAAAATTGGATATAATCAGACCAATACTTAACCGCTGGTTAAGTCCAAGTAATCCTAACAATTAACAACATCGGTTACTTTCTTTATCTGAGATTTTCAACCTTTTTCGCCGTCTGGATAAACATTATTCCCTACTAATCTTCTTTTAAGGAGACCCCATGACCCCATGACCCCATTATCCTTTTGAAACCAAATGCTCAATAAACTGCTTTTGCTCTGCTTAACATGCGTAATACGTTTCTCACATACCGGATTTGTCGATTATGTATCAAGTAATTAAGCATTTTTTCAGCCGAAATATATATATATATATATATATATATATATATATATATATATATATACATCCCAAAATTAAAAGAAATAATTTAAGTCTAAAAGAAGTATTTTTTATAAGAGGGTATTGCAAACTGATTAAAATTTAATTAGATTCTTATCTAACAGAAATGTAACCGTCTAATTCACAAGTGAAATACTTAAATGTTTTTTTTTCAAGTTAAAACTAAAATTTCATTTTATTATTTTTAGATTAAAAGCAAATTAATTACTTTAAAAGCAATTAGATTAAATATTTAATTTCTCATATTAAGAGAACACGGATTTTGTATAAATTTAAAGAATAAGAATTTCTTAATATTGAAAAAAAATTAAGTAAATCTTAATAAATCAACAATGTTTATTGACTATGCAAACGTTTCTTTGTTCAATTAGAAAAAATGTAAGTTAAAAAAATGTAAATATTCCCATAAACACTCACGTATATAATCTTGTGTACAAAAATTAAAGATGGGATTAGTATTTTATATAATATGATGCAAACTTGATCCAAATTGGCATGCACTATAAATGCATTACAACCTAATAAAATGTAGAAAAATAGTCCTGTTTTATTGTTTTTAAACTATATAGTCCGATTTTAATAGAAAAATATTTAACTTTATTTGCTGATTGCAAGGTTATGCGGGAGTTGTTATCCTACAGCTGACCATTTCTTTTCTAACACCAATCGCATTTCCTAAATCATTAATAACTAGCGACTTGTTCTAATCATGTTCCGCTGAACTTTGTTTAGAGTTGTGATACTGTCCTATTGATGCAGAAGTTATGAAGAGAAGTGTTCAAAAAAAGCAAAGCAACTGGTGAACCGTAACACGACTAAGAACATATACACGAATAAATAGATCATCGGTATGGTAGAGCGTAGCAATGAATGAAACATACGGAAATATATGAAAGTAAAGCAGCCACCAGTAATAATATCAACCCCTAAAAAGACATTTACCATTCCAAATTAGTGCTTTTCGATGATTTTTGAAAATTCCTCTCATGTTTCCTACTCTATATATAAATATACGTGCACATATGCTTCTCCAGTCCATGGTTGTAATAAATCATTATTCATCCATAAAGAGAATGTGGTACCATTCTTAATTTCTCCAGTTCTTCTTTTTCTGATATCCTATAAAACACTAACTACGAACAGCAAATTTTAATATCAAGCACTACATCTTGTTGTACAATGACCACGTTTGTATAGTGACGTAGCCCTGTCTTCCAGTAGTGTAAGAAATTTTTTGTGTGTTTTCCTCTTTCTTTACCAGTTTTATTTCGCTTGCAGGAAAATAAAACGTTATTTTTATTAAATTATTAACAACTAGTTGTTGATATTTTGCTTTCAAAGCAGCCCGATGCAAATCAAATGCGTATCTCTCGTATATCACCGTAAGTCTGAAAACTTGGAGAAATAAAAGTTTCGGGATTTATTTAGAGCACTTCGGTATACTTTTGCAACGAGTGGGATAATGATGCTGAAACCTACTGCTTAAAGCCAATTCCGAATGTCTACGAGCATCTATGGCTCGGTGGTGAGTCGAATTCATGAACTCCAGTAGATTCGAGTCCCACCGAGGCATGGACGTTCGCAGACATTCAGAATCGATTTTAAACAATAGGTTCCGGTATTCTTCGCACTTCTGTTGCAAAAGTAGTCCGTGGCTCACTAAAGGAAACGAAGCCAAACCCGGAACTTGCTTATCTCCTTAAGTTTGCGAACTTAAGTTGATAAATGAGAGATACACGTTTGATTGAATCGGGCACTGTATTGTTTGTCGTTTTGAACTCCTCTCCCACTCCATTTTATACTACTTCCTTCTCCTACTACTTTACAGCTCCTGTCAATGCCATCCAGTTTTCATAGACTTAAATATATGTTAAACATCCGACACAGAGGGTGAAACGTGATATTCATCATGGAATAACAGAGTAGTAATGAACGTGAATCACTTAATAATTTGTACTTAGTAACTTTAGTACTCTTGCACTATATACACCACAGTACTATGAACAAAATTTAATGAACGAAAGTCTTTTTATTCTGTATTCGAATTAAATTATCATTCATTCCTCTCTAATGATTGATTGGATAAATTTTCATATCCAAGAATGATTTTTGCTAACTTTATCCTTCCCTTTAATTATCTTACACACACACATACATACATACATACATAGATATATATTCAATGACATCACGGCATTCTTCAATGAATGCGATGGATAAAAATGTCCTTTAACTTGATTAGAAGCTTTGAGGGTTGTTGGTACGTTAAAGAGAAGAGGCCGAAGTAGTAAAAGCCATTGTTGTTTCACAAAGTGTGATGTTTAGCATTTGCAACCATTTTTTAAAAACTGAAAAAATCCAGGCTGAATACCAGGGCGAGATTATAGACATATAACAGCAGCCAATGAAGAACTAAATTAAAGATTACAGCTCGGAGACACTAAAATATGAATGGCATTCTTTTTCAATGACACCTTTGTTCAGTTTTCTAGCATTTCAGTTGATGGACGCAACTTAATCCACATCATTTGAAATCAATCACTGAACTGTCTTCGATGCTGTAATAAGGTCTCCAAACGTACATAAAAAATTACTCTGCATCAACTGAAGATGATTGCAAATCAATAGATGACAAATTCAGGATAAAATGCGATTAAATTGCTTGTTGAATCTTTTCCTTTTCGTGGATCAGTGAGAATATATGAAATGGCCAGTATGAGCCTATGGAGCTTGTTTGGAACATGGCAAGCAGACGGATTACTGGACGCCTACAGTCAACACAAACTCTCCATCAAATGAAAGGAGCTCTTCTGAATAAATGAGAAAGAATACAACATCACCTTTTTAATAGCCTCACTGACTTCAAGTCTTAGATGTTTTCACTATTTCTAGCCACCCTGAGAACATTTTTCTTGTATCCTTTTTTTTGTATACAAGTGTTGAATAAATGCAAAGTTTCAGTTAAACCAATGCATTTTTACTCATCGTTTGTTGATCATGAATAAATAATCCAAACAGTTCACAACATCCAGTTCTACACACAAACTAAATTATATATATATATATATATATATATATATATATATATATATATATATATATATATATATATATATATATATATATATATATATATATATATATATAGAGAGAGAGAGAGAGAGAGAGAGAGGGGGGGAGAGGTGAAGTCAGATGTCGTAAATACAAATGTCTGTATGTATAAATGTATGCATAGAAAATTTAGTTTCTTTTGAAGAAACTTGTTTTTCAGATAATAATTTACCTTCCGGCTCGAATATTTCTGAAAGTTAAATTTCCATACCTCATATTTATAAATTTATTATTATTCTATAATTTGTAATGTCCCTCTGTAGTTTCACTCTGTAAACTTTTATTCCTTACCCAATTGTTAATAACCTACAGATACTCGTTATTTTTCTACAATATATACAACCTAAAAAGATATAATCAAAATTTGTTTCAAATAGTAAAATCGTTATTTGTTAAAAATATGATCAAGTTCTCACTGTTAAATTCACCTAGTCAGTGAAAACACTTCTAATATAAGTTATACTTGGTACAAATCTTGGTAGATTACTCTCAGCGAACCAAGCTTTAGTTTCTTCCGAATCACTTGGTTTGTCAATTTTGGAATAACAATTTCGACAAAACTTTGATTTACATATGCAAATCCTTTTATATCTAAAACATATAAATAAAATAATGATTCCATTTTTCTTTAGCAAGTACTGCATTTCTGGTTATTTCGTGACTCAGGATTTTAATAAGAATTAAAATCTATCCTTCCTGTAGCATATACATTACATTCATTAAGTAAATCAGGTCATCGTTTCATATAGGTTTATTTAATCTAATTTTTATTAAATTATACACATTCTGTATACAGTTAAAAATTAAAAAAAAATTTTAGGCATCAATACAAAAGAGTTTAATTAAAAAAAGTAAATAGAAGTTTAAGCAAAGAGTACCTTAGTTGTTTCCTTTAGAATCTAGTGTTATTAAGAAACAGATGTAGAGTTAATTTGTTTAGTATAATATTGCTATATTAAAAATAAAAAATAAAATTAATGTCTAAGAATTTTAAAAATTTCTAATAGATAATTATATTTTTAAAAAGAAATCACAAATTTTTAAATCTTTTATTTCTCAGAAATCAAGGCTTTATGAATTAAATATATTAAAATTTACTATTAAAAATATTCCATACTGTTTATGTCTAAACTTTTTTAAAAATCCTCTTTGAAATATGATACGAAATAATTTTCTAAACAAGATTTTTTTTTGTTTTTTAATGATTCTTACCATATGAATACTATCCTATATTCAAAATATTATGACAAGCCTTTGTTAGTTTAATTTTTGTTATGCATTTTAAATATATTTGTTTTAGATTTGCAATACATATATTTAGCCTAACAATATTTTATTATTTTAATTACTGGTAAAAATAAGTAAATAATGTAATGCCTGCGAAACATTGATTAATGATATTATATAAGACTTTTTAAATTAAGTTTTACTGAGCTATGAATGATTTATGAACATTTTAAATCTTAAGAAAAATTAATTTTAGATGTTACAGAAACGTTTTTTTACTAAATAAGATTTTAATTTAAAATAAAAGTAATTAATGAATAATATATAAGATATAATTTGCAGTATTTGTTACAAAATATATTTATAATTTGTTCCATGTTTGTTTACATTTCAATTTGCGTAATATATTTTGGTTATTGCTTTAAGACAATATTACCACTAACGGATTTTGGATATTAATAATAGAAGGCTATCTCAAAATGATTAATTTTTTCTGCTATATATTTAAAGCAAAAATGTATGAAATCATTTTCTTTTCAGGATCAAAGCTTCAATACAAAATAACTTAAAACGCATTATAAAATTTCAAATAGTATATAATGGTAAATTATAACCAGTACTAAATTTTAAAACAGGATATATGAGCAATATTGACTTTAAGTCAATTTTTCATTATAATTTATATTATATATAATATATATATATATATATATATATATATATATATATATATATATATATATATATATATATATATATATATATATATATATATATATATATATATATATATATATATATATATATATATATATATATATATATATATATATATATATATGTATATATATATATATATATATATATATATATATATATATATATATATATATATATATATATATATAATGAATATTATCAATATAAATTATGAGTTCTTTATAAGTTTATTTGTACCGTTTACGTTGTAAGTGAAATCTAATAAAGATTTTATCGTAAAGGCTAAAACATTTAATTGCTAAAAGTAATATTATCAAAATTGCATATTTTTCATTAACGCTTGCATAGCAAAACAGTACAATAAAGCACTCTAAACGATACAATCTAATTGTCATTCTATAGCTATAGATACGACAATAATCAAATAGAACAAA
The DNA here is from genome assembly GCA_032207245.1 of Pardosa pseudoannulata. Classification (NCBI taxonomy): domain Eukaryota; kingdom Metazoa; phylum Arthropoda; class Arachnida; order Araneae; family Lycosidae; genus Pardosa; species Pardosa pseudoannulata. The sequence continues at coordinate 106,162,483 of CM063503.1, forward strand.
TTGTTTGTAAAATTTAAGTAAGTTCCAGAAAAAAGAATGTTAGAAATATTGTTAAATAAAATAATCATTTAAATATCTTTCATCAATAAACAATCAGTATATATATTTTTTCTATTTGAAATTATATGTTTGACAGTAATCAGTGAATACGAATGTATATATATATATATATATATATATATATATATATATAATATATATATATAATATATATATATATATATATATATATATATATATATATATATATATATATATATATATATATATATATATATATATATATATATATATATATATATATATATATATATATATATATATATATATATATATATATATATATATATATATATATATATATATATATATATATATATATATATATATATATATATATATATATATATATATATATATACATATATATGTGTGTGTGTCTGTGAGAGTGTGTTTGATGGTTTGAAACGTAAGATTAATAATTTATGGGTTTGAGAGCAGGAAACGCAGTGAACTCTTTTAAAAGAGGTGCTAGAATCTTTAAAGACTCCTTAGAAAAGCACTTAACTCGAAAGGATTGAGAGAGCGTCTTGAGAAAGGTTTGTTGCATAAATCCTAGTTGATCGTAACTTCTTTGTTAGAATCTCGATACTAGCCACTCGACTTGAGGTAGTTGACTGTCAAAATGTGTAATATAAGTGATTAAAGACATTATTACTTATATTGCACATTTTATTATTCGGTCTTTGACATTTTCTAAGCGTGACATATATATATATATATATATATATATATATATAGATTATTTTAATATTAACATTGACACATCCTTTTAAGGCTATAAACATATAAGTTAAAATTCCAAAAATATCTTTGAAATATAAAGGTAAAAATTATCAAAAGTTTTCATCTTTCTAACACCTGAAAGAGTTTTCTCTTAAAACCTCAAAAATTCATACTGTGTATAGTTAAACCAATATTTTGTAATAATAATACATTCTAATAAATAACTAACAAAATAAAATTTAAGTTATGTGAAATATATATATACATATATATATATATATATATATATATATATATATATATATATATATATATATATATATATAGATAGATAGATAGATAGATAGATAGATAGATAGATAGATAGATAGATATAGATATAGATATAGATATAGATATAGATATATGTATGTATATATGTATGGTTGGTGTATGTATGTGCTTGTGTGTGTACGTCTTACAAATATGTCATTCAATATTCATGAATTTCGAATATTAGAAGAGTATACAGCAAAGGGACGCTTAACACTTAAGTTAATACTCACAATGTTTGCATAACAAATGCATCATTTCATAATTTATTAAATTTCTACTAAACACAAAAATTAAATCCAAATAAAGTTACCTTTCTTTGTTTTCGACTGAAAACGAATGTGTGAATATTTAAATGCAAAAATTATTAATGTAATATTCGTTTACATAGTATATTTTAACCTTTAAATAATGTACGAAGAAGGGATTTTAAATATTAATTTTTAATTATTGAGTTTTTAATGCAATTTTTAAACGAGCATGCAAACGATGTTGTGTAAAATCTATACATAAAGATTTTTTGATAAAGATTGGAAATATTCATACATATTGCACCTCCCTGATGCAATCTATAACAATTATTTAGTATGTATGTACAGCACTTCATTTCAATATAAACGTATTCCACATAAATCTTTGTTATTTTCTAAGCACCATTAAAAATGTGGAAATTTCATAGTTTCCTTTAAATATTTTCCCTAATTTTTATCTTTATACACTTCTAACATTTATTGGTATTTGGTACTCCTCGATAATTAAGGCAACCGTGCATTCTCAAAAGTATTATTATTTTTAATCAATATACCTCTAAATTTAGCATGTCATTAGTGATGTATTTGTATAAAAGTGGTAAAATTTAGAAGTTAAAACATTACTTTTAGTGCTATTGATTAATAGTTGTTTTAAAATTCTCTTTATAGAAAATTCTTCACTGAAAATCTTTGGACACGTAATATAGTGACAACTAATTGTAAAGTGCGTTTTAATATTTAACTTAGTTGTTATCATTAAATTAGCAAATAATAGTGCATAAGAAAGATGATATTAAAAACATTAGTTTTACTTTTAGTAAATGTTTATTACTGTATAAAAGTTGTATATTATTCTTGCCAAAATGCAATACATGTTTAATGTTTCACTTGTGTACAAGTATAAACAATAGTTCATAAATTAAAATATGCATCAATAATCAAAGCTTCATTGCACAAACACATCTACAATTTTAATATTTCGTTTATATATTTATAATTACTAGATACTGTATAAACTAATGCAATTTAATACACTAGACACCAATACACTAAATATAATTATTATTATAAAATATAATATAATTATAATAAATGATCTTTGTTTTACATTTCTATTTACTTTTCGTTTAATTAATAAAGTAATTATTTTTCGTTTATTTAAGTAAAGAATTTTCACTTTACATTGCATGTAACTGAATGTCCGCATTGTATATTTCAAAATTATATGTATAGAGTATATTAAAGAAAGTTTGTATAGATTCAGATTTAAACAAATAAACAAAAATAATAAAATGACTAAATGCCGGATTTAGATAACATTATTTTTAAAAACAAATGCAAAGAAAGAAGATTTATTTTTGACAAGTCTTTCTTACATTGACAGGATATGAATATTCTAGCAATATTTTTTAACACGTGATAATAATATTCAACTACATGACGTTATTTCATAAACACTAATACCATTAAGCCATTTCTAGAAAAAAATAAATTATAAAGAAGCATATTAGCGCATTTTCTAAAACACGTATTTTTAGCTACTTTTTAAGACTTATCATGCGTTTAAAAATATTCAACGCTTCTTCGCAAAACAATGAATATTTTCATGCATTATGTATTTAAAACTGTCGCTGGATGAAGTCCAAATTTTTTGTCTCTTAAATGGATTTTCAATGCAACTTATAATTAAAAGTACGAATGATTATAATACATGTAAATTTATGAAAAAATAACGATATGAATTTAGTGAGATATTTTCAGACGGAGATAAAAATATTTTATCAAAAGAACCAATCGAAAATGATCATTAATATTTCATGAAAGATAAATATTAGATTTAGAAATTTAATAAGTTCGAAACATATCATGCTACTATTTATAAAAATTTTGCATTGCCACCTATTTTGAAGAATTTATAACACACTTAAAAGGATTTTGATTAAGTATCAACGTCATATAAAATACATGTACTTCAGAGCTATACGTTGTTTCCATTTAAGCGATAAGAATATTTTTTAGAAATATCTTTGAATAATTGCTTAATGTGATATAGGATTTTTAAAACTTTAAATGTATATGCATTTGATGAACCTTTTTCTTGGTATACAATATAAGTATCAGGATATTTTAAACGATATAATTACATTTTATTAAAAATTTTCAAGCTTATTTATTTATAGAAATTGCTTCATTTTTGAAATTACACTTTCAACTTTTACATACATCTTTAACTTATTATTACATGAAATTCCATCTTGAAGTTATATATATATATATATATATATATATATATATATATATTTATATATATATATATATATATATATATATTTCTCTCTCTCTCTCTCTCTATATATATATATATATATATATATATATATATATATATATATATATATATATATATATATATATATATATATATATGTGTGTGTGTGTGTGTGTGTGTGTGTGTGTGTATTCAATAGTTATAAACAGAGCATAGTTATATATAACATAGTTATATACATATAAAATGTTTTATGTATGTTATATTTTCATTAAGTTTAGATTCTACTAGAGCTTTTGGTAACCAACACCACGTCAAATTTTAAATAGATACTCCGATTTATTTCAATGTATATTGTCACAATAGGGAAAATCAAATGCTAATAACTTCCGTGGTTACTTCATACATCACAAAATTCATTGAATTGGAAAAACTCTTGACCAAAATTCTAAGAGTAACTATATAACTCCCAAAATATTTTGAATCATAAATCATCCGTAATTTGGTTAATAAAAAAATAGATTATTGTGTTGATCTGAAAAAATGCTACAATGTTTGTTTTTACGAGTAAATGAGCACTGTAGTTTAGGATTTTATATTTTTTTTTTGCCTTTATACTGTAACATAGACTTTAGGCTAAAACTTTATTGCTAGTAGGAAAAAGTGAGTACTTGATAATTAATATTTATTCATTAAATGTTGAATTCTTTCAAGGATTTTTTTCTAAGAAATAAACAAATTTTTGCTTACAGCATTATGTATATTTTGAATATATTTAAAAGTAAACATTTTATTAGCATCCTCAAGGTCCTTTTACATAATACTTTCAGAGTTATTGAATGCGGTTTTCTTTTGACTGAAATTGCAAACTTCCATATGCGAAACGATGTTACAGTGATCTCATTAACTGGTATATATTTCATTTATGTCTTCTCTGATTATTTTCTATTTCTAAAATAGCGGAACTTATATTATACTTGTGACGATAGGTACCTCAATTAATTCTATTTAAGTCCAAAATTTCTCATTAAAACGTTGGTTATTAAATGTTCTGTTAATAGCGTATTACTGCTTGATTTGATTACGACCTTTTGAGTTTAATTGCTTTGATGTAACAATTTTTCAAGACATTCGAGACTCGAACGTTTCTTAACTTTTTATTAAGATTATTTTGAGGTTTGTATGATTTTTAACACTATATCTTCCCTAAATCTTATAATAAGTGAATATTTATCCTTCAACTCTGTAAACATTGTAGATAGTAACTTCTACTTCCAGCAAAATAACCTAAGTCAAGGGTATAAAATTGTTAACAATAACATAAGTTTTTTCTAAGCATTAATAACAGTGCCAGTTTTTCAGCCCTAAATTTTTTGCTCACATATTCTTCGCTAATGGCAAAACATTGAAGCACATTTACCTCAGAATGAAAGAATTTACAATAACTATTTAAAATCCTAACCAATGTACACAATTGTTACTCAGAGATACTCAAATTCCTTGCTAGATAATATAAGCATTTGAAATAACTTTACCATCTCAATTTTTCAGAACAGCTATGTTTATAGTCCCTGTCAATAATGTTGAGTTAAAGTGAATATTCTTCTCATTTTTATTGAAAGAAACATTGCAGTATCATATCACAATATAAAATAAAAACTCTTATAGAGATTCTATTTTAATCAATTAGCAACTCATATATTAATATTAATTATATTCATCAAAGGAGTAATTCCTTACAACTACTCTTTTTTGTCATTTATCTGCTTTGACTTTTCAAATTATTAGGATACTTTTTATCTTCTTATATTATTACTTTCAACTATACTCTTTTTCCATTTCAAAGTAAACACAATAAAAATTTTGTAACATTTTAATAAGCCGCAATTTTACCTTAAACCTAAAAGCTATACATTTCACTTGCATCACTTGTTAAATAACAATTACTTTAAAAAAAACCTCATTCGCCCAATGTAATATAATCTCATCCAGTAGTTAAAAGTAATTTTTTATATATAAGTGACACTGCCCAAATAAAAAAAATATAATATTTTGAAATTATAATAATAAAACTGCGAAATTAACCTAGTTAAAACTACTACTTTTGTGCATTTGTGAGTTTTTATACCCATTAACATTGATAAAAGGTTTTAAATATTTACTGATTTCTTAATTAAACATTTTATTTTGTTTAACTCCTTCAATTCTATTTCATGACTTTCTATGAGGAAAATCCGTACTTTTTTAAAATGATTGGCTGTAGTGAATAGTAAAATGAAAAAAAAACGAAATACGTGCAGTAAAGTAAACTGACCTTTACAAGAAAATTAGAAGACGCGAAGCTAATAAAAATGTGGCAATTTTTCTTTTTCTTTGGCAGTAAAAAAGAAAACTTTTATTTTCTAGGATTTAATTAAATCTCAAAATAGGTATTTTATGTGGGTTTTTTTAATTATTTTTTATCTCTTTTGATGAACAGTGTCTTATGTTTAAACTACTAAAGAAAGCAGATAGAATAAACTGCTTTAAACTACTAAAGATAGTTAACTCAATAAATTGTTTGTGATCTTATCTATTTTTTCTCATTTTTCTATAAGTAAGATTCTCTTTTATTCTAATCTTTTCTTAATCATTTTCATCAGCTATATTCCATACTGTATATATTTTAGCGTTTTTGTTTTAAAATTAAATAAAAAATTAATTTTTCCATGTTTTAATAAAAAAAGTCGTAGTGAAATATTTAAAAATGAATACTTAACTTTAAGAACTGTTAGAAAAGCATACATTCATTCCAAATGTCTTAATTGGAAATACGTATTTATTAGAGATATCTAATTAATTAACAGTTATAAGTTTTTTTAAACATAGGGAAAATAATAAAACCTCTTGAGATTCTGATATTTTACGCATCAATTAATTTAACATATTAGCTGAATCAATTTACTTCTACTTTAAAAAATGTATATAAACTAAGCATGATTAATTAATTATACAGACAATATTTGGAAATGCTTTAAAAATATGGCAACTAGAAATAAATATTTTCTGATAAAATTTAAAGAAATGCAAAAAACGTCAAAGTTAATATAAGTGAGCATTAAAAACCATATTTAATTTTGAGATCAAAATTAATTTATTAGCTTTCTTAGAATAACAAACTGCTAAAATAAAAGCATATTTCTTTAAAATAAAAATAATTAAAAATAAGCTATGTACCAATAAATCTTATAATATATTATTTTCTATCACACCTGAAAAGAAACCGTGAAAAGATTACTTCAAAAAACATGATTTATAGCAAATATATTTATATATTGTAGCGTACTGGGACTCTAAGTGAGCCCGAAAAAGGATAGCGGAGGCCTACGTACAGACTATGATATTTATTAAGAAACACAATATTGAAGTTATGATAAAATACAGATGAAACGATGAATAACTACAATGAAAAAAATGATCGATGCAGGAATCAGCTTCCTAAGAGAAAAAAGGGGGGGAGGACTCTCTCCATCGCTCCCTCGAAGTTCTGGGCCGATGAGTTCACAGCAGACTCGATCGGTCAAAAAACCTCTCTGGGCCTCGAACTCTGCTCTTTTATATAGTCGTCTCCGCAAGAAAGTCCATCTCAACTGCTCGGACAGCTGGTTGATGACGTGGTGGGGAAAGCGCGCGTAGCGCCAGCAGGTGTCAGTAATCGGTTTGCCGTAAGTTTGAGCAATCTCGCCGATCATTAATCGCTGTCTGTGGCCAAACCCATGGAGAGCAAGGTAGGAAGTATTGCTGCTTCCCTTACAATGTAGAGGATTGCTGTCGTGTCAGAGTCTTTCTTCGGGATGCCATTGAAACGAACACTGGAAACACTTCGCTAGCATCCCAATGAATTTCTCAGACAGAATGATTGAGATGGTCCTCGATGTCAACAATATTCCATTCAGCATCCCATTCTCCGCGAAACAACGTCCTTTCACTACGTAAAGAAGAGCTCAGTTAAAGTGCTCACAAAAGGCACGTTTGCTTTTCTTCTGCGTTATGCCGTCTTTTCTTACGACTTTACTCAAGTCTGTATCAAGAATTCAATGTAACGAGAATTCGTTACACCATATATATATATATATATATATATATATATATATATATATATATATATATATATATATATATATATATATATATATATATATATATATATATATATATTCTGCAGAGTGAAAATTATTTTCCTCTCAAAATTGAGAATTCTTTGTGTCGTGATAACTGTTTGAACAGTATTCGAAAATATATGGCCCCCTTAACTTAATTTGCAAAGAAATTTTCTTATTTTTTAATAACCTTAAAAATTGGAAAGGTAAAACATAGTAACATAATGTAAACTGCCCATGGTCAAAGCAAAATTGTTAATAAATAAAATGACAATTTTGTAATCAAATTTGTTTAATAATCCAGCTAAAATCTTTACTAGAATGATATCTTATTGCTAATCCCCTATTCAATTGTGTTTAGATAAGTGGTCAATTGGGATACTATTCTGATATCAGGGACAAATTGTAACCCTTTCTTTAACTATTATTATTTTCATTTTTTTATATAAAACAATTTCCGTGATAAAACAATAAAGATTCCATACGGATAATTTCTTTCACTTACTTAATGAAAACTGAGCTTTAAATGTACACTTTTCTTATTATTTTTAACCTTTAAAACTGCTTTTAATGTTGCTTGGCCACGAAAATTTGTTTTTGCTTTAAAAATAGGAAGATAATTTTTGGTATAATAATTGAAACATAATACTTGTAGCCTGCTAAACTCAAGATAAGCAAAACACTGATACGATTCCAAAATAAACCATCATGTTACTCATAAACAAACCTAGACATTTTAGAAATAAAAAAATACTGAAGACTTATTTATATTTAATTATCAGAACTTTATTTAACACATTCTATCTGTTTTCATTAAAACTAATGTAAAACATTTACCTTACAACTTTATTTTATTACATTTTCACGAGCTGTTAAGATTTAATTGATTTTAGAACATTATATCTAAATGACTATATTTATTTGAATATGATATTTAAATTTATTCAATATTTATTCAATATGAATAGAAAATATTTATACTTTTGTTTTCTCAATAAACATTTTAATTTGTTTAC
>CM063503.1:106176255-106231255 GCA_032207245.1 Pardosa pseudoannulata
ACAGCAAACCAAAATTACCGCTTTAGAACCCCCAAATTACCTTCAAATATATTAATGATGATGATAACATACGATTCACTCACTTTCTGTTATTGCTTTTTATACGACATGTTGAAAGCGAAAAGCAGTAACAGTGGTTTATTGTTTAATTTTGCCAATAAAGTTAACTATTGGAAGAATTGGTATGTCAAAATATACTAGAGCAAAACTTTATGAATTTATGTTCTTCCTAAAATATTTATTTTACAAAAAGCAAACTATATGGAATGTATGTGTTTGAAATGATAATTTGGGTGAAATATTAATTTATTTAGGGAATGCTTTAGAAATATATTCATTTAGAGTTTTGCTTTTTCACACTACAATAGAGTGTATTTAGATAAATTTATCTAAAATTTAAAATAATTCAGGAAGTTAGTGGAAGAAAATATTTCATGTTTTAATTTTTATGTGTATTTTTATAATAACTATAAATTTTGTTTTAGACAAGCAGAAAAGGATATTGTTTGTTATATTTTGTGCATGCATACTTGAATGGATCATTCATGAATATTCAAACTGCACTTGCCTCTTCAACCGGAAAAGAGAATTTATTAAACAAGGAACTGTTTGATAAGTAAATAAAATTTATCGGTGTGTCTAAAGGAATGCGTAATAGGGCTATCAGTAGGAAACAAGAGAATAGGTTGAGCCATTTGGAAAGGAAACACGTGGATCAGTGAATTGGAATAAGTCCAAAACTGCTGGAAATCCTGTAATTTATAGCCTACCATTCTCGCAATAAAGCTAACTGTTGGGAACTGAGGAACTTTCAAGTGGAAAGAAGGTTCATTCCCGATTAGATATTTCCACTAGAACTGCGAAGACTTAATTTCCGTTGCGTAATTAATAGCTGTTTGTCACTTAGAGAATGAATATTAATGTTTATACCACGATAACAAAAGAGTCAAATACTTTGACCTCAGAGCAGCTCTAATTAATACCATCAACTCGTAAAATAATTAATACGAAATAATGAAAATGGCTTGTCTGCTTTCATTCAACCCCTCTGTAAATATTTTTGAATAACTAAAATCAACGTTTCTTTCAACAAAATAATTAAGCAAAAGACTTTTAATAAAATAACGTATTCTGAGTTAAATTTTCTGAATAATTTCAAAACAATCTTAACTGTAACCGTTTCAATCATGCACGTCCATAAAATAATATGAAGGTATTGGATTCTCCTGGGATACATTTACTTAGTCAGTTTTAAGACTGTCAAATGGAAGAAGTGGATAATTATGTTAAATAATGGATGAGAATCTTCTAAGTTATGTGCGAACAGTGCCTCCGGCTTTAATTTATACGCACTTCTAGAAATCTTCCGCCAAACTAAATTTTCACTACATATTCGGCCTTAAAGTGCTAATTAACTTCAAAAATATTTTAAGAGTAAATTTGTATGTTCACATATTTAATATATGGAAATTACTTGTCTGCATTTTAAATCTCGCATAAAATAATTTATACAAAGGGCAACATATTTGTGAGCATGTCAGTTCTGCATACTGGCCTAACACGTATACGCACTTTAATTACCATCACTCTGAACGTAAAGACACGACAAACATAATTAGAATATCTTTGCTTACGATCTACTTGAACAAGTAATCCTTATATGGTTACAGTTCTAAATGAGGATAATTATTCTACATGGGGTAACTAATCTGAAGAAAATCGAGAAAAAAGTGTTGGTTCAGACTTTCAGGATATAGTTATATTTTATGCGGTATACAAAATGGGATGATGAAGATTTTCAAGGGTAAAAAGCGATCCATTTTGGAATACTTGAAGCTGATATATCTTCCCCTTTGTTCATTTAAATGCACATATCTGTTTAAGGTTAAAATCACAAATTAATCCTAGTGTACCGAAATTTTAGTAAACATTTACGCAAACGAGAAAAAATATAGAACCGAGAGAAGTATTAAAACGAGCGCTAACCATTATATAAGCTGAATCTCCAAAATAAGTTCAATCTGTAAATAACAGCATAAAATACACTATTTCTATATTCGATGAGTTCATGTTTAGGTTCCCTCTATTTCCCTCAATTTGCATGTCATATTTCGGTTGGGTCGATAAGCTCCTCAGTAATCTGTACACAGAATGAAAGGTGTCATTAAAGAAATAAATTATTAAAAAAAATACCAGGGAACACAAAAAATGAGTAATATTATTTAAAACCACTTTAGTTGTACCATATACGCACTTTCTATGTATGAATATATATATATATATATATATATATATATATATATATATATATATATATAAATATATATATATATATATATATATATATATATATATATATATATATATATATATATATATATATATATATATATATATATATATATATATATATATATATATATATATATATATATATATATATATATATATATATATATATATATATATATATATATATATATATATATATATATATATATATATATATATATATATATATATATATATATATATATATATATATATATATATATATATATATATATATATATATATATATGTGTGTGTGTGCGTATGTGTGTGTAATATTCCAAAATTAATATACTCAAAAACAGGTCTTGAAAATTCTCCTCTTTCCCATTCTTATTATTTCAAATCTATTTTCCCAGCCACAAAATATCTTTTTAAAAGGAATGTCCGCGTCATGAATTTTATCAAACTCATTTCCTAATTTGAACTCATTAAGTACGTATATATATATATATATATATATATATATATATATATATATATATATATATATATATATATATATATATATATATATATATATATATATATATATATATATATATATACATATGTTTATATGTGTATGTATATATACATATGTGTATAAGGTTATCGAGTGGAAATATTCTCAACATATCTGGTAATGAAAAGTAATTTTTCTAATTGATTTTTTTAGTCTCTCTTCAAAATTTTAAATCATTCAGTACTGTGAGGGATTATCAATATTGATTCAAAAATATTATAAGGATGCATACTGCATCGAGACAAATTTCTTTAAATATAAAAAAATGTAGAAAAAGGAAGTATTGCATATTACATTTCGAAATGTGCAATAATTGTAGTTATATGTAGTATATGTAGTTACATGTAGTTATATGTAGCATATGTATTTATATGTAGTTATATGTAGTTATATGTAGTATATGTAGTTATATGTAGTTATATGTAGTATATGTAGTTATATGTAGTTATATGCAGCATATGATTATATTTGCTTTAAAAAGTATACAAAATATAAAGTTAATTTTCAACCCACATTTTACTTCTTCATTGATTAATTACAATAACAAATCCTGTGAGGTTTTTTATCAAAGTAAATATACAAAACAATTGAAAATCCTATAAAGAGACAAAATAATATAATGATAAATTTTAATATTTGCAATTTCAAATAAAAGATTAAAAGTATTGTAAAATTTTCAGAAATACTTTAGATTTTTATTAAAGCTAATTTATGGAAACTTATTGAAATTAAATTTTAAAAATGTTCATATAAAATAGAAAGATAAAAACTGATATATAAGGTGTTTTTAAATTACAAAGAGAATTTAGGCTATAAAATAGAGTACAATTGTAAAGACTGTTATGGTGTGATAACATAAAATGCTTAATTCATTTCTAAATATAATTAATTATTTTATGCTTGAGTATAATTTTAACGTTTTATGCTTTACCACATCATAGACTCTATTATACTATACTGTTTATTGACATTATATTTTTGTAAATTTAAGTATATAGGATATTTTTATTTCTCTATATTACCAAAGTTATAATACTGAGATCAATTTTGATATCGTATAATTATTATTAAAACTAACTGTGCTTTAGATAACATACTTTTTACTGTAATTAAATATTTTTCTTCATTTTTTCTTAGCTACATATTTTCTTCTGTTTAGTGTCCCAATCACTTCTGAAATAAGCGACATTTTGTCGTAAAAGCATTTATACATTTTTTTTCCTAATAACACATTTGTATGTAACAAGTATTACACAGTAAAAAAAAGTTCTTTTATCATCTATATATAAAAAACGTGACCATTTTCAATTTTATTGATTGATTATTTACAAGTAACGGAATATTTCTAAATGATTTCAAAATACGCATATTAGGAACGAACAAAAATTCAAAAACGAACATGAGAATTTGCAATGAAAATGTATAAGGATTACAAACAACCTTATACTTTTCGGGGTATCAAGTTTCAACGCATTAGCTTGCGCATCACTTTAAATGTGAGTACTAACACCCTTTTAAACTGGCAACATTAATAAAAATTTAGAGAGTACTAGTAAAAGCGAAAAACCACGTAAAAAACGATAAATTGTGTAGTGTCAGCTTTTAAAGTATTAAATTAACCAGTTTATGGGATCTAAAGTCAAATTTGATCCACTGGAAGAAGCTTGCTGAAACACCCTTGAAGTCCATTAGCCTGTAGCGAGTTGGTAGTAGATCAATTTGTGAATTGTAATATATATATATATATATATATATATATATATAATATATATATATATATATATATATATATATATATATATATATATATTATATATATCTATATATATTATATATATATATATATATATATATATATATATATATATATATAATATATATTTATATATATTATATATAATATATATATATATATATATATATATATATATATATATATATATATATATATATATATATATATATATATATATATATATATATATATATATATATATATATATATATATATATATAAAACCAATCAAGTGTAGCAGTTTTATAAGTTAAAATATTTTATGTTTATAGTGTTACAAATTCTTAACCTCAATGTTATTTTCCGATACTTGATGCTTCATAGTGAGCTACATAATACGCTTAAAGAATAGGAAGTTAAGAAAATTGTAAAGAAATAGCTAAGCACAAATAAAAAGGAATAAAATCTTCAAAGCCTTGAAAAAATATTCTAGCTAAAAAAGTCTTTTCTTCTTGAACTTACAATCTCAGTCACTGAATTAGCTGATAAAGGAAAACTATCCATGAATCTCAATGAATGAGAAAAGGAGACAAAAAGTGGAAAGTAAAACATTTACAGTTTTAAAAGGTCAGAATGAAACGTACTGTGCTAGTTATCTAGAATTTCATTGCTCATTAGTAATTGTAAATAAATAGTGTTTAGATGATGGAAATATATTTTTACTGCTTTTCTTTCTGATAGAATGCAGATTATACCAAAAGTTAGATATTGACTTCAACAGTCATTTCCACATTTATAAAGATGGCTAATTATTGCTTTAGAAATTTAAAAGAAAACTTCGAAAATCTTAATTTTTTTGCGTTTAAAAATTAATATTGGATATTCAAAAACTGGCTAATATTTAATCAGACTATAAGAATATTTTAGTACTGATTTTTTAAATGTGTTTTGTAATATGAAAACTATGAGGAATTAAAAGGTTCAAACCAGAGTTTTATGGATCTCATTATATATAAAGTGTAAAAGGATAATATAATTTGCATATAGTTGTAATTTCAAGAACTTTGTTTTCCCAATATATTTATACAATAAATATTTTATTCCATTACAGTCTATATTTTATGGTAATCACTGTTTATCTGGATGAGTGTTGTCACCTGTCTTACTTCATTAAAGCAATTTATTACTAGAACCACGGCAGATTCGGTTTATCTAAAACAGATTGATGGGTCAAATTGACGACAATTGATTGATTGAGTAATGTTAGCTTTTTCCTTTGCATATGATCGATATTTTTATTTACGAATATTATGCTTAGTATACAACTCTTCAACGAGTTGACGATATTGTCACCTAAATTTTATTTTAGTAACTTCTTTGTATGAAATCCATGAATTTATCCTAGTAAGATGAAATATATTGTGAAATACATGAACTAGCCACCTCGTTGATCCTGCCTTAACAGATTTTTTTTTCAGTTATATGGCGACAATGTCAGAACAAATTTTATTGAGCTTTAATATATCGTTTCATAAAGCTTTTTTAGTTTTTTTTATTGTCAATATCGATAGTAGGATGAAGGCAGCTCAATGAGATTATTGTTGTTTCTTTGTTAAACTAAGTTATATTTTACCTAAGTTATACTATCCTTCTACTTTAACAATGTACCATATAAAACACATTTTTACTTTTTTTTCACAAATACAATTAATTCTGTTATATCCCATTTCATTCTCAGCAGTTAGACTAGTGTTCTATATTTACAACTTTTGGAACAGATTCAGTGTTGTGAGATCTTTTTACTGTAATGACATTTCTTCCTTTATTTACGAATTTTTTATCAACGTATTCGGAGAGATTAAAGTTTTCAAGGGATTTTTATATCTTTAAACAAATATGGAAAATAATTGAGCAGGAATTTTTTTTAAAATAGTAGAAACTCAATGTGAACCCGCTAGACTTCCAAATGGGCAATGGTAGCATTGAACCACGGAGAGACTTTCGATTCATTCGATAGCAATCCACAAGCAGCGGACAGTGCATTTCGAGTATGCTAACAGAAGTTATAAGCAGAAACCTCGTGTAGATGAAAAACAGTTATTCGCCTTTCGAAGGACTGTATAGTATCAAAATATTGCATCTGCCGCACTGTCTACTGCCAATACAATAAAATCTTTAGCTGTCCACCTGTTATCAAAATAAACCCTCTGATTCTCCCTGACCTTGCAAGTTGGCCATTTGACCTTGGGTTATAGATCGCTCACATATGGGCAATAAAAAGTAAATTATAAATTTATTTCCCATTCCCTTATTGTTGAGTTTTAAAAAAATGTTCTTGCGATTATAATGGTGACCAATTGACCCATCCTGTGGTTTTAAGCATAAGTATGTAACACTAGATTTACTGACCGAGCCAAGACGACTCATTAAAAATTTGATCACTATATATTTCATTGCTATTTTGGTGGGGAGGCATGTACTAACAAAAATAAAAATAACCCCACCAAACACAAAGGGTGTCAGAAGGTATTAAGGTACTGAGAAATGAGGCAAAGTTGGAATAAAAATAAACTTTAATTAAGCTTGAAACAAAAACACAAAATGGATGACCTCACCAGAAATTATTTAGAGTCGAAAACATGATTAGCCAGCACAAGCAAAGAAACGGACACAGCGATGCTCCTCGAGGCCGAAAGCAGGAACTGATGATGTTGCTTTACAGGCGCTGCCTTTTATACTCCGTATGCTAGAAGAAAATTAGCATACGGCGTGGAAAGCGCAGTGCTTCAGCGACCTCGGAACAAGAGCCAATGTTTCGGCTCATGACGCTGAGCGAGGCGAGAATGCAGTCGCCACACTATATATTTCATTGCTCTTCCCCACAGACCCCTTCATTTCGAATTAACAAATGTGGTATACCTATTTTCAATTTTGTGAGCCAATTTGACTCATAGAATGTATATGAAAATAAATAAATATAGTAATAAATATAGTATAAAGTAAATATAAAGTATAAATTATATAAAGTATAGTATAAAGTAAATATAGAGCAGAAGTCGAGGCAACTTCCATTCCAATGACAGATATTAGTGCTACTGAACTACAGAAGAATTGTCAAGTTCAACAATCTTGCAAAAGAAACAGATTTAGAAACCATTGTGCTAAATGTAATAGAAATGTTTGCTGAAAATGTGATTAAAAACAGATTTTTATTTGTAAAAATGTTTTCCATGATTTTTTTATAATAAACAATTCTTTTAAATTAATTTGGAACTATTTTCTTTGCAAAAAATTTCAATTTTCTTGTATGAGTCAAATTGGCTCACTTCAGTAAAAATAGGTATATGATCAACAAAAATAAATCTAGTGTTAAAAAACAAATAAAAAACAATTTATAAGTATTTAACATATAATATTTTCATAGATTTTTAGTGATATAAAGTTAGGAAAGTTCAGGAAATTTGTTTCATTTACATTAGAAACTCTTCGAGAAATGCTGCAACAAAAATGATTTTTGGTCAAAATGATCCATCCCTAGTGTTAAATCACCTTATATATAGCTATGCCAATACAGATAATACTAATTAAAATTGAAAACTGAAATGTAATGCATAAAATTTATTTGGCAAAAATCTTATAAAATCGGTAAAACGCATTAACTGAATTTAAGTGTATTGCACAAAAATAAAAATATATGTAATCAAAAAAATTGTATATTTACATCTTGAAACTGTGTAATGCATTTTGAATGTTTTACCTAACCCTGTACTTTTTTAAAAACATTCGTTCCGTGATACAAACCATTAATGTGTATTTGCAATGAATTCTTTTATCAGACATGAAGTCACTATACTTAAACACAAACATTTGGGCAAAGAATTGCAAAGAAATGAGATCATCAATTATTTATGGGCTCGGACTCCTTTTTCACGCTTCTTGTTTTTATGATGGTAGACCTGCTGACTTTGTCATAGATATGCCACGAACAGTATATGGAAGAATCGAATATTTCTTAAACAATGTCAATATAATAGTTTGAATTACATTTCTCAAATACAAATAAAATTACCTTAGTGATAAAACATTGAAAAAAATGTAATTTTCTTCATTGAATATATAAGAAATGTATATGATTTATCTATATTTTTAACCTTATATCTTTAAATTACCAAAATATTGATAGGAGTTTATGTACAGAAACAAGAGTGGTTAAATTTTAAAATATGTTATTTAACCAAAGTTTGGTTGGTTCTTTACTTTTCAAATGCTATTAATAATCATTAAAGCTTTTTCACCAAGAAAAACATTTTAAGGTATCTTAAATGTATTTTATTTCCCGAGAAGGAAGTATTTATACCGAACTAAACTGCCGAAAATTATGAAACTCAATTTTAAAGTTTAATAAACTTGTAAAACAGTATTCTAAATTATATTTTTATTTTTATTCATACCAGTGACCAGATAGTAAATAAAATGTAAATTTTTGAATACAGAACATTGTATTTACGAATGCTTTAAATCTGAATCAATAATCTTACATA
The DNA here is from genome assembly GCA_032207245.1 of Pardosa pseudoannulata. NCBI lineage: Eukaryota > Metazoa > Arthropoda > Arachnida > Araneae > Lycosidae > Pardosa > Pardosa pseudoannulata. Next base: position 106,185,368 of record CM063503.1, read on the forward strand.
AAATGCATAGTCTTAATATCAGTTCAAAGAAGTGTAAATTTTGTTATTTTAACGAAAACAGAAAATGGGATAACAACAAACAAACAACCGAATACTTTTCTTTTATTTGGTTTTGGAAGATTTAGATGTTTAATTGTAATACATTCATAAAATTCAGTGTGTACTGTCATTTTCTTAACCCTTAACTTGACAAGATTTTTTTTTCAAATATTTTTAATTTCTGTTAATTTCCCATGTCTGTATAGACATTAGGATATCTGTAAAATAAACAAAAAATATATCATTTTCCATTTTTGAGATAATTAATGTCCGCTGTGGCGAATACTGACAATTATATTATATAGTAGTTATAAATATACGTGTCCAGTTTAGCGGCCCGACATATCCAAATTAAGGTTAATATTCGAAGAAAATCTACTTCTTAAATTTTCTAAAAATATATTTTTTGCATACATACACTGTACTATATTAAGTGCTAAAAAATAGTTAACGTTAATTTAAGCATGATGCAACAGTCAGATTGAAAATTTGTTGGATTATCTGACAACAAATTTTTTGTGTTAAACCTTAATATATGTTGTTCATTTATTTAAACATGCCTCCAAAAAACTTTTTTAATTCACTGATTCTACATGTATATTATCTCGAAATTCTAAATGATTTAACAAAAATAATAAATTAATACGAAAGTAATAAATTTTTATAACGACTCTTCAGAAAATAAGGCTTTAAAGTATGTTCTTTTTAAGGTATAAAAACTTAAAAATGATGCAACTTTTTGTTGTTTCCGTTTTTAACAAAGTGTGATATCCTTTAATGTAAGAATATTTCAGGGTATTAATGTTCTTGTTTCAACACAAAAATTACCATGATATTAAATTGCACATAATTAGTAAAGTATTTCGCATAAAGTAGGTCGTATGATGAGGTGGATAGAGTGGTGCCTTTCAATACCACAGACCGGTATCTCAGTTATCCGTAATCTAATTCTAACTGATTTCATGGATGAGTTTAAGATTTGTGTAAAAGGCTGAAAACTTAAAGCTAAGTAACACTATAACTTAAAGTTATCATAGTGTTTCAATCCTAACTTAACTCCTTGTCGTCTTGTCATTCAAAGTTTACTTTTTCCCTATGAACAACCTAAAGATATTTGAAATACACAACTTCATTTTCTTAAATATAATTAAGGAGTAATTGACATTTTTGAGATTTGTTCTGTTTGATTTGTAATTTACTTTATATAAAGTAAAGAAATTTCCATAAATTGAAAAATATACTTATAATTAATTAATGCAACTAGTAGTAAATTTTTTCATAAGTTGTAGTGGTAGAGGATTATATTTAATAAATAATTCTTTATTAAATTGAATTATTAAAAACAGTAGAAAGTTTAGATATTACAATGTCGATTAATTTTCGTCATATATACTATATTCTGTAATTAGTGAATTCCTTTTTTTAAATATATTTCACATGACAAATAAAAGAGGAGATCTACAATTAAAATTATTTTTTAATTTGTTTGAGTTTAAAAGTTGAGATTTATTTTTTTAGTATTTTGAATCTGCGAGTAAATATTCACTGTAAACATATTCAAATGAAACGAGCAAGTAGTAAGGTCTAATTTACTATATCCAATCATAAGAAACACAATTTAGGGTTAAATTACTCATCCCTATGTACCCCTTACAATTCGCATTTGGAAACATGGAATAGATCCACAACCCCACATAGAAAATATTAGAACTTCTGTTGACAACTCCTGTAAGTATTAATATATAACGTATTACTTTGACAACTTTCTTATTAATATATAATATTAAAACTATAATCACTTTTTTATTTTTATGCACTTTAGGTTTAACTAAATTAAATATTTTAGTAAATATGTATGTTAAATTTATTTAAATTCTTGAATTAATATATTTTTTAACTCAACTTATTTTACCTATAAAATATATTAATTTCTTTTTTAATTTATTTGATGATTCAGTAAATTTTATCACAGACTGTACAAAGGAAAAAATAAAGCACTGCATATGATACATAATTGTAGTATGAAACAATAAAAAATGGCAATATACTGTATTAAAGTGAGTTCATTTAAAATCAGAAGATTGGTATGGACGGTGTATTAGTAAATACCTTCCTTTTAAAGACATTTGTCAATGAAGTTTGCTTGGTAGTGAAAGTCATTATCGTCCGTAAACAAAAAAAAAATATATAGTCCAATTACCAGCTCTACAAAGTCTTACATAATGCATCAACACATTATCCTTATCCTTGGGCTATTACAAATCCGTTGCTGAAAATGTATATTTCCCTGCTTGATAATTATTCTTGCTCATACCATCACAACCTACGCATAATTTAGGAAGAAAAATTTCATGTTCCTGAATACTTTCAAATACACGCATGGGAAGAATCACTCTTCAAACTTACAATTGACTCATCAGTAAAGAAAACATGTGATCTTTGTTATTCTCTCAAATTTCAATGTTCTTTTCACCAATTAAAACAATACCTCCTCTTTTGTGATGACAATGAAACCAATTCTGGATTTTCTGGTATATGTGCCTTATTCACTAAGCTTTCCGTACGTCATTTTTCCTGACACAGCAATTCCAGTGGTATATGTAAGATCTAAGAGTAACTGACAATCAGTATACTTCCTATATTTGTGGGTAATTGTTGCAATATATTGATCTTCAGAAGCAGTTGTCATTCGTTTTCTAACTTGTAAAGACATTGTAAATGAGTTCCATCGTTTGGATATTTTTTCCATAATACAGAGACTATTTGTTTTGAACTATTCAGACATTGGTCTGTTTCCGAATTTGACTTATCTGTTTCCAAACGGTCTCTGAGTCACTTCTTTCAAGATTTCATCAAAATGATACTACGGTGTCATAACAAATCTATTTGAGTCTTTATACACTGAAACTAAACTCTATCTTGCAAAACCTCACTCATATATTCAATTTCACGAAAACACTTTATGCAACTTTAAATGATATAAGCCTAGATGTGGGTATACGAAAAATTATATTACTTTTATTGAATAATGCTAATTAGGAATACATTGAGTATCATTATTTTTGAGTATAGAATGATAATTTTTTACATGAATGTATTTTTCTGTGTTTTCAAAACCTTTTTAATCATTCTGCTCTATTACTTTCCAGATAGATGGTTCATGAGAATATTACTCCAAAAACACCTATTATTGAATTAATTTGCACAATTGATATTCTAAATATGTGGAGTTAATTTGACGTTATTACTAATGAATTCTTTCAGATGCTAAATAGGACGGGATCTCGCTTAACTGAAGTCATAATTGGATTTATATGCATATAACTAGATAAGTACCTATTCTATGATTGTTAATTAGTAAATTGTGCTAAATAGTGTAACTGATTTATGTAACTTTGCTTTGTGTTCGATATTCATATGGTTATTCTTTCACATTCTAATAAGTAATTGTTGTAACCTTTGATATTGAATTATTTCAACTTTTTGTTTTAATATCTACCATTTCATATCTTTTGATATAATAGTGTCATTCTTTTATAGTTTACTAGTGTTTAGTTTAGGCCATAAATAAAAATTTTTAGCAGATTCTAAACTGTTATATGCGATCCAAATTTCCTGTCAGGATTGTTTATAATTTAGAAACCATTAAACATTTATTCTCGACACACTCCTAGCGTGAAATAGTTGAACATCAATTTACAAAACTTGCTTACACTTTTAAGATGTTTCACTATCATAATTAAAATTTAGTCACCACAGGTCACTGATGCTGATCTAGTAGTTACCATACTGAATGAGATCTTTGAGTGTTCTTGTTACAGTAGTGAACTAAAATCTCAACTATTCTTTATATGTATATGGCAGGGTTTATCATGTCATACTGCAGTATACGGAGATGAAAAGGTACTGAAATTCTACTCAGTCGATGGATGTAATATTTTTGTGTATACGTGAACATGTTGTGAGAGCGGGTGAGAAGAATAATTCAAAAATATATAAACGTTTATTATTCAGCAAATAAACAAAAGCAAAATGAAGAAAGTCTCTGACATTATATCACAAGAAACACTAATTCGGGATAGCAGGAGACTCGTATTGTGTTACCCCATTGTTTGAGAAGATAAAATGTTTTGCTTTATATGATTACATTTTTTTTTTACATAAATCTACTTTTATTTGAACTGAAATTGTCTGGATTTGATGATTGTCAGATGTGCTTCATGTACTATGAACTTATTAAGATAATTGAAAAATTTAGAAGTTATATATCACAGATAATTAATTAAATTAAGAAATTAATCGCTTATTAATATATGCAATATTTACCTAAAACATACTAAAACCATCATTGAGGAATATTAAAATATCAAAATTAGTAATTTAATTTAACAATGAATCTTATCCATATTGGATAATGTGTAAGTAAATGCAAAAACAGACTCATCGTCTCATTTACTTTTATTCAGACTGGAATTTTCATATTATCTCGCTATGTTTGATAAATCTAAACTAAATAAAGATTTTAAATGAAGAGATATTTTTATTACAAGGTGCTCTAATTTTAAAACTTCAATTGAAAGCTTTAAATATGTCAATATTGACACTCTTAAATGAATATATTTATAAAAGGTATTTTTTGGCCATGCAAATGTATTTTAAGATGTTAAATGTACATCTTTCTTATCATTTGTTAACATTGTAAAATTTAAAAGGTGGTTTATTTAATATCAGTACTTACTAAATCCAACAGTATGTATGAAGAAATCCCTCACAGTAAACGTTAATATTGTAAATAAACCAACATTTATAGCCAATTGATATCTGAAACACATAGATGACTATATGTTTATTTAGATTGATCTTTCAACAAATAGTTCCGGTTGAATAGGTACTTGTCATACGAAAGTTTGAATAAGAAGCTCAGAAAAAATACCACTAAATATTTATTATTTTAAAAGGTTTATTTAAATAATTGTTTTAACACTTACTGTACTGTTATATATGACTGCACACATTATGTATCTCGAACAAAGAAACAAGTGAAGCATTTGTTAGACAAATGTAAAAAGTTGCTGTCGGTCATCAGTGATGTAATCAACTTGAATTCAAAAAACAATTCCCAAAATAACCATATAAAAATTATCAAGGTGGAATTATCTGCTGGTAAAACAAGAATAGAAAAAATAAAAGTACATTTTAAACTATGATTACAGCTTCGGTAAAGTGTAACATTTCATGAGAAAAATAGAAGTATCAGATTTTATATTATAGAGAACATTTTGTAAAAACTTTAATATTCTCAAGAGTATGACTTATGGTGCATTGCCTATATGTTACCTACATAGACAAATCACTTGTAATAACTGATACATTTTATAAGATATAATAGACTCTACACAATAAAATTTGAAGCATAGATTTGCATCAAAGCAATATATGGTTAAAATAAACTCAAATACACGTATGAAAAAATTAGTTACTGATATTGATATTTTATATTATGTTTAAAATGTATTTATACTATTTTCAAATTAAGAACTATTCTGAAACAATTATAAAATGTTGAAAAGCTTAATAAAAATGAAGTGTGTTATATTACCATTAAGACCGATTCTTTCAGGTATAATAAAATACAGTTAGGCGAAAAGTATATTATAGATCTGAATATTTTAAAATACATTCCAATTACATCAGATTATTTATATAGAAAGAACTATTTATAAAACAAATTAGTGTTCAAAACTAAATACAATTTCTCATGTCTATATCAATTATCGAACCATACCAAAGAATACCAAACGGTTATGTTTTGAAAAGTAGAAGGTAAAATAAAAACTCGATTACAAAACGAAACAATAAAAACAAAATTCCAAGTCAAAAACACAATTCCCGTGCCTCAAAACATTCCAATTGAAAAGCTTCAATAGTATAGCTGTCAGATACCATTCAAAGGTAATTAGTAATTAAAGCAAACTTACGTCACGAAACATGCATTATTTAAACATCGTCCGAAGCTTAAGAAATAATACTAACATTATTTATTCCATATTTTAATATTCAAATAAAGGAAAAGCATGTCATTAATGTATCCTAAAATGGAAACATTTATGAAAGTTGTAAGATACGACGAAATTCTCTTTATTATGAAGTGCGATATAAAGGATCTTTCCCCTTCAGATTCTGAGGAAAACAAGTAATTGTACTGATGAATTATGATGCATCTCCACAGCTTTGAACGCACATAGTTATTTGTCTAGGGTGTAGGGAAGCTTAAAATCCCATTTCCTCTTACCTTAACCACAACTTTAAAATTACGTTCGAATAATAACTTAATCCTTAAGAGGAAAGTTTTGAATTAATGGAAAATTAATGGCGGATTTCCTCGAAAACTGTTTTAAGAAGAAATTATTTATAAAATTTAAAGTGAAAATATACGAATTTAGGAATTCATTTTAAAGCTTGAAGTCAGGCACAAAGGACTTTTTGAAATTATTAAATTTTACTGGATTGCTCTTAAAGCCGAACGAATATTGAAAAAATATTTCTAAAAATGGGGCAAATTCTTTTGAGCCATGTATAAATATATATGTTTGCTTACTTATACATAAACACAAACACCTAAACAAATACAACACACACACGAGCATATATATATATATATATATATATATATATATATATATATATATGACACGGTCCGAGTGATTAAGGCAGGCAAGACACATACTAGTTCGTGTATAAAAACTTCTTTATTGAAATCCTTTGTCTATGGCTACTGTATTAGATATCCTTTGTTCACATTTTGGGACAACAAACGTGGAAGATATTATCCGCCCAATTTTCCGCTCAGAAGTGGCTTTTTGGGCGTGGCCACGTAATCAAATTCTTATTGCCTACTTTCGCGTCAGCTTCTTTACTCTGTATAGTACTACTGGAGGGTGTGTCTTTCTCTTATTACATTATTGTTATTGAGTTCCAAATATTTTTATTCTTAACCTCCATTTTTGAACCTGACACACACACACACACACACACACACACACACACACACACATATATATATATATATATGTATATATATGTATATATATGTATATATATATATGTATATATATGTATATATATGTATATATATATATATATATATATATATATATATATATATATACATATATATACATATATATACATATATATACATATATATACATATATATACATATATATATATATATATATATACATACATATATATACATATATATACATATATATATATATATATATATATATATATATATATATATACATATATATATATATATATATATATATATATATATATATAATATATATATATATATATATAATATATATATATATATATATATATATATATATATATATATATATATATATATATATATATATATATATATATATATATATATATATATATATATATAAAGAGAGGTATATATATACAGTCCCATCACATTAATGTGTCCACCTGCCAAAATCCAGAATATCCACTTTTTGCAGGATGGCGTAATGCGAGATATGCAGGAGGAGAGTCAATTAGGTTCCTGAAGTCCCGTGACCAAATGTGCTAGGTTACTCGGGAGAGAATTTATCATGCGAACAACCCGATGGAAGTGGTCCCACAGATTCTGGATTCGGTTCATGTTACTTGAATTTGTTGTTCAAGGAAAAACGGTAAACTCATCCTGGTGCTCTATCGAACCACACGCGTATACTGCAATCTTTATGACCCAATGTACTGTTGGTCCATGCATCATCCTGAAGAAACAAAATTCGCAAGTATGTCTGTACATGGTCCGCAAGGATATATGAATACTTATGTTGAAACATCGTACCTTCCACAATGATTATTGAACCCAGAAAATACCATGAAAACATTTCCTAGACATTCCCTCCTCTAGCCTGGAGTCTTGGAAATTGTTGCAGGATGTTTGTGTTCCAGCCGTATACTCCAATATGTATCTGTAAGGTGGAACATAAAACGAGATCCATCAAAAATCCACTTGTATCCAGTTGCGGCACTGGAACGCAAAGTCAAGTCTTCATCGTAGATGAACATCTGTCAGCATAGTTAACAGGCGACTGCTTCAAAGAACCCTACGTAGCAACGCTCGCAGAATCATTATGGTGGATCAGTGTTGGTAGCCTCTTGGTTCATCAGTTGCTAAACGTTTGCATGTCTAATCGTCCAAATACATATACACAGTCGCCGTTCACCTCTGCCATGTATGATCCGTAAAGCTTCACATCTGCCACTTCGTTGTTTTCGGATAATTTTGTCATTCATAGCATACTCTTAGCACGGAGGCAGTTAAGAGACAAAATTAGCCGTTTCGTAAATGCTTCCACTCTTGTTTAGAAAGCCAATGATCATACCTATTTGAAAGTTAGATATATCGCTCCGTTTTTACAGGATAAACAAGTGAAATATTTTTCGAATGCGTACAATATATATCCAGCAAATTTGCTGATTACACTTGCGTTCTGCTATTGGTTATTTAACGTTTACTTCAAATGTAGATTGTTGTCACATTAATTTATTTGTACCAGGTAAAGGAAAAAAAAGAGTTATTTATATAACTTTTCCTAGTACAACACATGTATGATAGAAGGATTTTATTAAAATAGATAATGGACTTATAAAATGTTATAACACAAACCGATAAAATATTCTTCAGGTATAAAATAAGTAAATGTTACTTAAAATAGTAATTTATTTTAATTTAATATATCAGGTGAATAAATTGATTACTTTAAGTTGCACAAGAATGTTCTTTTAAAGAGGTTTTTAGTATGAAAAATATATATTTTGGATGGATTTCCTATTATACGGTATAAAATATTGTAAAACATCCATGATATTGTTTACATAAAAATACATCTTGAATGTGGATAGTTCGCAAAATATGTATGATTTTATGCATCCCAGCTTCCACTGTGAACATGAATCATTTGTTCACAGATTTGATTCTGATAACAAGGCTTTTCAATTCACCCGATCACAAAAAAACTTCCCTTCGTTATGAAAAGTCTATAAAAGAAGACTCAAAAGATTGAAACGGAGCTCGGATAGATTACAGAAATCATATCGACTAGAAGACATTCAAGTAGTAATATTTTCTTGCATAGAAAAAGTTTTTCCTTTTTTTTCTCTTCAGACATCACTACTTCTTTTCTCATACAAAAAACTTAACAGGATAACATAAAATATACACATTTTGCAACAACTGTACTTCATAAGGATATCAATTTTATAAAGATGGAACCATATATTTTTAATAATAAAAATATGCTTTTTTTCATCTCTTTATGTTTTTGTGTATTTAAACATGGAAATAACAGTAGTTTATAGAAAACACAATGTAAAGCATCATTGTTTAAAACATTTTTGGCATAACACTGGAAAATAAATTATAAATTTACGCAACATATACATGTTTAGAATCCCAATATTAAGAATATAAAAAATATTAAGAAGACATTATTAAGAATCCCATAGTTCAACAGCCAGATTAGCTTTCTTCTCTATCTCGCCAGAGGGCGAAGCGGTCGTCTTTGAAATAATGGTAACTCATCTTTACGCTAAAAATTGCAAACATTTCAGATATAAATAGAATTTCTAAATGTAATCATTGTAATGATTAAATCTGTTATAACTCCGGAAGAATAGTTCTTTAGTAGCTAAAACTTTTGAGATTTTTATTTAAAAAGGCAATTCAATTAAATTAATTTTCGTATTTTTGTCTTTATGACCGTCGAAATAAAGATTACTCTAAAAAATGCAATTCTCTGATTAAGAGTTCATCCTCAATTGTGCAATCTAAGTGCTTTACATATAATTTTATCGATTGTTATCTACTTATCCATTTAATTGTTAATAATTCGATTCTTTGTTTTAAATCTGTATCGCATTCAAAATTATTTTGTGCACGCACGGCTTACAAGGTATTCAAATATAATTCTTTACTAGGGCCATAACTATATCGAGCAATACTAGTATCTGCAACAAGCGTTTTATGCTGATAATCGCCGTGCTGTGCTTAAAAAGCTTAAAAATACCAGTGGCTTATACAGAATCCTATGCAGCGTGATTTAACCCTGAATAGGAATAATAAAAAAATAAAAAAAAATATTTTTTTAAATTTAGTTAAAGGGTATGGTTACACCATGATAGATTTATTGTTAAAATAAATAGTGTGTAAAGTATTTATTTTATTTATTAATTTCTGCAGAAGGCAGTGAAACATTTTTAAATAGATAGAAACGCGTTGAGGACTGTCTAATGCAAGTAAAAGATTTGAACAAACAATAAAATACATAAAATAATTAGTCTAGGGGGTCACCAGAGGTGGAGTAAATTTTACGTTTTGAGAGTCGAGAAATGAAGAGCATATAGAAAAATTTAATAGTGGTGGAAACCAAATGCGGAGAAATGTGGAATGGAGGCATTTGCACTGTGCTGCTGAAAACGTTGTGAACTAGCAGTTATTTGTAATTGAAAGCGAGAAAAAGTCAACGAAGAATGAAATTAAAACTGAAAACACCATTCCACAAGAATCAACTACTTTCCTTATTCGAGGGCTAAACTTTAACAGCTAACCATAGTTAACGAATCGCACAGCTAGTACACTACCCAAATCCAATCTACTCTGGATCTGGGATCATACATGTCCTATTTTCTACTGTAGGAAGCTGTTTGCTGTTTAAAATGCCCCTGTCTCTTCATTCCTTGGTATATTAACATTTTCTGAAACTTGAATTCAAAAGAACAGTTTTCTCCAATTGATAAGTCACATGCTGCAGTGCTATATTTCTTTAAATTTGTTGTAATTCATGAGGAAGTAATATAAATAAAGTTAATTTCCTCTGTAAAAACTTGATTTTATCTGATGAAAGACAATTAAGTGCTGTTTTTCAAGCTTAAATTTGTCTAAATATTTGGCTGTATAAATAGAAAGAGGAAAGTTGGATGTAAGAAAAGTTGTCCATGTTTCAAAGTAGGAAAAAGAAAGAAAACACATATTCAAACCAATAGACATTACTTAATACAATTTACAGTTAATTAGATTACAATGTTATTGCTGATTATATATTATTTGATATCTGTCTTTTAGTTGGATATAATATGCAGAGTCTAAAATAAATAAACATTAAATATCTTTTTCAGATCAGTTATTAGCTCTTTCTCTTAATAATTTGATAATTTAATTTAAATATAATAAATTGTTTTATCCAGTGTGGTAGACAGATTAAAAAAATGTTAAATATAAATGTCTCAATGTACATGTTTGAATTGCACTTAAGGTACAACGAAAATGCGTTCTCGTCCTTTCATCAAAGTCACTTAAAACTAAGATAAAATTTCCCGACTGTACTGTTTTTCGGATATTTTCTTAAATATAACTTTGATAGAGGCCGTAGTTTTAAAGTTTACCGTAGATATAAATCAATTGTTTCTATATTACTTTCCAGAGAGAGAAAAATAATCAAAATTCTGTGGCCATTTATAATGGAATATACCAGCTTACAAACTTTCTGGAGCATTAAGTACAGCTAAAGGCAATCACAAAATATCGTTAGTTTATCATATCTGTCGCCTAAACTACAAAGCAATTACCTTGACTTTCTAATGTTATCTTAGCCTTGAGATTTTAAAAATCTGTTACAGATATTTTAACTTTTTTATGAATAAAACCTGAACAAAAGTGATTTTTGATGTAATTGGCCCCATGTTATTATATTAGGCAACTTCATTATGTTTCATGCTATTATAAATCGTTTTCTAATGCAACTTTTTTACCAAGTTTTAGACTATATAAATATTTTGATTTTATTTATTTTTGAAAACAACCTGATAAATATAATTACTTCTTGAAATAAGGACAAATATGGACATATTAGTTGTTAATGAACAAGACTTTTTAAAACTATTTTGGTTTTAATAAAATCTACTTTGATATTTAAATCGATGTAAATAACATAAAATTAGATTAAGTTACTAAGGAATATATGAATAAATTGAAAATTTATTAGGTATTTATGTTTTTTTAAATACTTTGTAAATGAAGGATACGTGTTAAATTTACACATGTTAATGTCAATTTTACTTTTAACAAGTACTTTTAATTTTTTGAAAAATATATTGTTGCTATCATAAGCCGTGATAAGGAGAAAAAAAGGATAATACCAAGTATATCCTTTCTTTTCTGACAAAAAGCGTACAAGTTCTTTTAGTTCATTTAAATCCACAGTTTTAAAGGTAATTATTAAAAGATAATTTTAACATTCATAAATCTGATTCAAAAAGTCAGTTTTTAACATTAGTATTAAAGTCAGCTATTTATTTTACTTGGAATGATACGGTGTACTTTCTGCAACACGAGGGCTAATGAGACCGGGACCTACAGCTTAAAGCCGATTACGAACGGCTACAAAGATCCATGCCACTGTGGGTTTCGAACCCACGAACGCCGGTAGAGAAGGGCAGCACCCAAACCGATCGGCTATCTTTCGGTTTTTCTTTCTTGGTGTAAGATGAAAATGTCATACATTCAAAGAGAAAAGGGCAAACCACCCAAGAATGCTTCAAATATTTTAATATATTTAAACATCTGTAAAATAAATCAAATATGTTTTATTATTTCTTTTGTAATCTCTGTTAATAATTATATTTATTAATTTATCTTGAATAATAAAATTTAATAAATATTCCTATATTAAACAATTCATTGAGATGAAAATGTGCATTTCTGTCGGAACAGCTGTTACAGTAGTTTTGTATGTAGGTAGGCAAGCATAATGGGGCTGGTGTATGACAGTTAGTAGGATATAGAAGACATGTTTCAGAAGCGAAAGAAAAAACAAAAGATTAATATAATTTGTTTTAATAAGTCAAATATGCATAAAGAGTATAAAGTAACTTTTTTGCTTTTCTTTTATAATGAAATCCAGTAATGATTAACAAATTTTTCTGTATATTAATATTTTAAATCCTTCAATTTCTAGAATATATCATTCTTGGCTATTATTGCTGTTTAGAATTTTGTTTATCATAGATTACTTAAGTTATGAAAGTATTTATATAAATCAGTGATGAATAATGCTTGTTTGAAAATTGTCGTTATTTGTAGTTATATTTTAATAGAATGTAATTTATAGAGTTTAGTTTTATAGGATGAAAAAGTATTATATTAAGTCTAAAATATTAGAAAAAAGTTTATTTTACAATCTAAATAAACTTTTATGTTGAAAGGTTGTATAACTTCATATACTATGTAGCTGATATAAAAAGCATACTTCATTTTCATCTCCTTATATTTCTTATAAATTCTATTGGAAAAAACACATAAAAGGGTCTTATATTCTTCAAGACAAAAAAAATGTAGAAATATATTTATAGAATGAGAGTTTTTTCTATGATATTGTTATGTCACAAACAGCAGCTGTTTAAATTTCCTTTTATGGTTGCCAGCATGTGTGAATTGTTAGTTTTGCCCTGCAGAGAATATTTTAAAATGGCTTACGGCGACAAAATATTCGACGGTGAAAATAATAAATAAAGAAACGGATATTAAAATTCTAAGCGGATATTAAAATTATTCTTTAAAGGATTTCATATTAAAGTGAATTGAAGAGCCTGTTGTAGGTCTTTGTAAACTAATTTGTCACAGTTTAAGTCAATATGATAGTTTTGTAGTCTCCTTCTGAGATCCCTTATAGCTGAAATGCAGCTATTTAAATGAATTTAAATTTTGAAAATGAACAAGCTTATAACCCTGAACTGTGCCTGGATTACATAAACACATAATTATATGTGTGTGTGCTTGTGCGTGTGTGAGCGGAATTAAATTTTGATTCTTCTAATAATGTACAGTTAAAACATTTATCATGCGGGTAACAGTTGGGGTTATTTTTAACTGGAAGTAAATAAGAAATTATTGTAAATAATTGTATAACATAATGTCTAAATTTAGTTAAAATATTATATTATTTCTAAAAATCTAAATATAACTTTTTATAGAAAATAATTTAAATGGAACATTTAAAATTTCTTTATGGGTATAACAAAAGATAATAAGAGAAGTTGAATCTAAAACTGGGGAATTTCAGTAGAGAAAAATTATTTCTTTACAAAACATTAAATATAATATGATATAGATCAGAATAAAATTATTTTTAATTAAATAGGATATTTTCATAGAAATATTTTCTCCATATTTAGATCTTTAAATGAAAATATATTATTTTTTAACCGTATCTTATCACTAAATAAATATTTTTTTTCCTAAAATAGGAAAAAAATCCAGAAAATCATTCTGCTGAATATTGTCATATCTCTAATACAATACACATAATACAACAATAACTGACAACTTAAGTTTCATAGCACCATTAAAAATATATTTCTTTGTATTTTGAAAAAGTGATATTTAAAAAAAATGTAGCAGATAATGAAACTAAAACACCCATGTAATTTGACATAAAATTTCTAAGATGACTATACTATGCTCTTAAAACATATTTTTTCTTAAACAAAATTTACAAGATTTTTCAATTCTCTTTCCACTAAAATTAGTTTAAAATTTCATGGATCCCTTAAATTATTTCAATACAATCAAAATTTAAAAATTACATAAAACGAAATTTCTCTAAGAATACTTCTAAATGACAACGAAATTTCTTTCTTATTCCTTTCATAAACTAAAAATATCATAAAAAATAACTCTCTATTAAAACATTTAATAACTTAAACCATCATAACATTTTTTTATATATATTCACAAACTAAACTTTTGCTTGCACTTCAAACATTTTTAAAAGTGATTGTTGTTCGAAAAGTGAAAAAATTTCTTACATATTTAATCCTAAAAATTGGCTGACTATTGTATAAATATTAAAACGAATCACAGAGTAACTTGCAGATTAGAAAAAAATAAACTATGACTTTCTAATGTTCCATATAATTTACAAAGTATAAAATAATTACTTTCAATCAGTTGACTCATTCCTGTCATTTATTTGTAAAGCACAAAATATAATGCATCAAATTAAAAGATCAACAAATCACACTCTGCCGGTGGAAGGTGGGACAAGCTTTTATTAGTAAATCATCATTAGGCAAGTTAATTGCAAGTTCGATAGCCTTGGTTTCATACAGATTTGTTTTCATGCTCTAAGCTATACAATATAAAAACGCTGTCTTGCGAAACTTAACAACTATTTTAAGACTATGTGCAAAACAAGAAGCTCTAGAGGTGAAAAAAAAATATTCTGATATGTTTTCGGGTTCTTCGTATAAAGGTTATTTTCTATGAGGAGTAAAATGAAAAAAGTGAAATTAATGTTTTATTTTATTTTTCACTAAACATTTGACATTAAAGACATACATGCACCAATGTATATATATATATATATATATATATATATATATATATATATATATATATATATATATATATATATATATGTATATATATATATATATATATATATATATATATATATATATATATACTGGGTGGCCATAATTAAACTTACAGTGCTCACAGTGTTATGCAGCGTGAAATATTTGCGAGAATAACGCCACATTTTGTAGAAAGATTAAACAAGACGGGAAACGAAGGATTCCGCGAAAAAAAAAATAGTTCCAAAAGTCACCGCTAGGGGAATATTTGGTGCTGTGTGATAGAAAATATAGTGTTAAAAATGCAAATCAATAAGGACCTTTATTTGCATCACCTTTATTTGCATTCAAATGAGGTTCAATGTGGCTGCCGTTGTGGACCACATATTGCATCCTGTGTAGAGTATGCACAACAGCAAAAAGTAACATGTCTGCAGGAATCTCCCATACAGTCCATGATATGTTATCCTTTAACAATGCCAAGTCCTGGACCACTAATTGATAGACTTGAGACATAAGGTAACCCCATATTCAGAAGTCGCATGGGGTAAGATCAGGAGACCGAGATGGTCATGCAGTTGAAATGTAGCGGCTAATGACTCTTTCTGTAGTGAATTTCTGTCTTAGCTGCTTTTGCACTCATACAGCAACGTGTGGAGGGGCTCCATCTTGCATGAAAATGATTTTCCCCAGGCATTGTCTTTGCTGAAGTGACGGAATGACAAAGCTGTTTAACATGTGGCGATATTTCTCTCCGGTAACAGAACAGGTTTCCGGTCTTGTCGGGGTAATATTGTCATAGAAGAATGGATCTACGATAAATTCCGCTGTGAACCCACACGAAACAGTTACCTTAGGTGAATGTAAGGGAATTACTGTGACAGCATATGGTGATTTGTCATCCCAAATTCGGCAGTTCTAGGTAGTCACAGTTCCATTCAGGCCTCGACTCCCCATAAGATTTTCCACGGCCAAGCATCATCCACTTCCATTCTGGCAAAAAAGGTGATTGCGAAAGTCAATCGCTTATCATGGTCGGGGTACAGTAACTCCTGTATACGGCTGATTTTGTACGGATAGAAGTTGATAAGCTTTCGTAAGATTTTTCATACCGTACTCTAAGGCATATTCCTATTCCGAGCTACTCCACGAGAGCTACAGGTGGCAACAATATTGTCTGGTCGTCTGTCGACAATCGCCGTGGCAACTGCTTCGATTGCATCCTGTGGTACAGGTTTTCGTCCTCTGCCTGACTGAACCTTCAGGGAACCTGTTTTCTCAAATGTGGCAACCTTTGCTTTTAATACATTAATTTACATAGGACCATTACCTTTACTCATTTTTTGTGCGTGCTAAAAGCACGAAGAGCGGCTGACTCGTTGCACTGGTTGAGGTTAAAGAATTTGACCATTAACGCACGCTGGACTAAAGAAGGACACATTACTTATAAACTTTCAATCCGATTGATTCGAAACGTAACACATTGACTTTTAAAACCCAAACAGCTGGCACTGTGCGAATGAATGTAACTTGAAGTTTAAGAACTGCTTCTGCTCAGCGTTCCTGATATTGCAGATCACTAGACTTTATCGGTGTTTATGTAGATTTTACGCTTTTTTAAAAGTGTTGCCATATTGTACTTAAACTAAACTGAAAATGTGCATAATAAAAGATAATTTTATTCCGTATTAATTTGCATTTGTTAACACTCTATTTTCTATAACAATGCGCTAAATATTCGCCTAGCGGTGACTTAAGGAAGTAATTTGTTCATTCACGAAATCCTTCGTCCCGCGTCTTGTTTCATCTTCCTACAAAATGTGGCGTCATTCTCGTAAATAGATCCCGCTACAGAACACTGAGCACTGTCAGTTTAATTATGGCCACCCAGTGTAATATATATATATATATATATATATATATATATATATATATATATATATATATATATATATATATATATTATATATATATATATATTTATATATTATATATATATTTTTTTTTATCTATTTATATATATATATATATATATATTTTTATCTATTTATATATATATATATATATATAATATCAAAATTATTTCACTTTAATATCTCTAAAATATTTTCCTCTTTACATTCTTATTCCTTCAAATCTAATTTCTCAGCTACAGAATATCATAATTAAAGGAGTGTCTTCCACTTAAAACTCTTCAAACCAATTTCTAAAATCTTTATCTGCAGTAGATGTAAATATTCTGTCAAAGTTCTATAAATATATATGTTATATAAAGTATAGGTAACCATAATTCAATTTGAGGAGGCTAGATTTGGTAAACTTTTTTCCAATGTGACTCTCTTAAATATAGTCATATGAACTATTGAATTATGAATATGAATACTGCATATGAATCATTGTTGAACTAACTATGAATTTTATGTATTTCTTTCGAAATCTGACACTTACACGCGTATAATAATAACAAAAATAAAATAATTCTGAAAAGTTTAATGAAACTCGTATTATACATTCACATTTAGTGTAATTATTTTAAAAAGTCTTTTCAGTTGTGTAGAGTAAATAAAGTATAACATTATATTGAAGATTTCTTTAAGTTATAAAATTCTTTTCTGTTCAGTTTAATGTATAATTGCTTGATGATAAATAAATTTCGATGGTGGGATATTCAGTAATTTTTCATAATTTTATTTGAATTTCAAACAATATTTTATGAGGGATAGTTTATAGTAATATGTGTATATATATATATATATATATATATATATATATATATATATATATATATATATATATATATATATATATATATTAAACATATATATGCATATATATATTTATACATTTAATGTTTTCTTTAGTTAAGCTTAAATTCTTTATTCTATGTTTTGAAGAAATTGATTTCCTGATAGAGAGCAGAAGGTGAATTTTTCAGCTTTTGGTGAAACCTATGCATCTGTTCATGAATGTTATTTTTAAATATTTTATTCCTTAAAATGCTCAAATTCTTTTGAAATTTGAGTTCTGAGTGCATTAAGAGAAAAATAATATTCTTTTCATCTGATAAAACTGCAATTCTTTGAAAAATTTTCCGTCAACTACTGAATATTTTCTCTCTTCCGTGATATTTCTTTCTTATGTGTTACTCGTTGAAACAAGAGTTTGAGATCGGAAATATAAACTATCCGATCTAAATAAATTCCTAAACGCTAAACAGAAACATATATTTAAATCATATTTTCTACAAATTCGTAATTCTTATAAAAACATTATCTACAAAACTACAACCATGGTTTACATCTGTTCTTTGAAATTTTACATTTTGTATATACGGTAAATTTAATGATACCATTTAAGGAACTTAAAATGTTTTTTCTATACAGTTTAATATAAGTTTTTTTATAATACATATGTTGTTTATAACCATAATATATAATCCATATATTAGCACAGTAATGTAACTATATATATATATATATATATATATATATATATATATATATATATATATATATATATATATATATATATATATATATATATATATATAAACACTTTATTAAAAATATGGCTAATATGAAACTTGAAATACGTTCCATATCGAATTCTAATCTTTTATTGGAAAAAACTAGCTATTTCATTTAATATGCATCATTTGAAATTATAAATGAAAATAACAATCAAATGAAATTCCTTTCAAAATAATATGAAGGGTAATGTAAAGGCTATGTAATTTGTAGAAGAACAGCAAGTTTCTACGTAATAAATTATTTTGTTGCATAAAATATCTTGACTAGATAGTGCGTATTATTTAATAATTTATATAATAGTTCATTAAATTCAAAGCGTAAAAATATTTGATAAGAAAATGCAAATGATAATACTATGTCTTAAAGAAATATAGAGACTTTAAATTTAACATAAAATTTCTAATCTCTAGGTAGAATGAATTTCATTTATTTTAATTAAAATTAAAGAACATATATCTTCATTATAAGATATTTAAAATAATCAAATTTCAGGTGTTTATTTGTTAACTGCGAAATGTATATAAAGATAATACTTTACTGAATTCGCTTAAGAAACTAACGGATTTCGAAAGCTTAACAGATTGCAATCACTTCTCTCTTGAGAGATTGGGCATCAGTTAGTAAACGTAATTCCTCATTATGCCTGCTCCTCACAGAAAGAAAATTATTTTCCTTCCGTAATGGAAAGCTTATATGTTCAATATCCTCTTAGTCTAACCGCAACTTAATAGTTGTCTTCTCTAATAACTTAATTCGTCCGAATAAATTAGGATTTGCCTAAAAATTAATGAAATGTTACGGTAATGGGTGAATTTCTAGAGCTGATTCCTTGTTTGAAATATCAGAATGAAGTATTAGGTCCTTGGAAATAAATTCTAAATTTATCCGGCGTTATCATAATAATTTGTATGAATATAACATGATGAATTTAACATGATTTATATTGATATAACATTTAATGAATATAGTTTAACCTTCTTTACACTGTAATAATTTCCTCGTATGAGTAAGAAAATATTTCGTATAATAAAATATACTGCTCTTGTTTCGAGAACATTTTCTGTAGGTATAATTTAAATAAATTAAACTATGAGTTTTAACTATTCAAGCGTTATTTTCAAATATATGCATACATGCAAAGTATATTTACAAAATCTTACTTGCTGTTTTACAAATTCTCAACTCTTAGTTCAGTTTTGAGGATATTTGTATATATTACAGGCATGAAATTTACAGTTATTTTATTTATAAATAATAATATTAATCCTCAAAACATTTGATGTCAGATTTTGATTGATAAAAAACTTGCTTTCTCAATAATACCTATTAATTTAAAACTGAAATTAGTAGCTTATGTATATAATATTTATAAAATAAATAGATTTCTACACTTATAGCACTGAAATTTCACAATAAAGCAATCACAATTTAAAAGGAAAACATTCAAAATTTTACACGAAACAGAGACAATGGGTAGGAATAAAAATATGATTTTATTTCCACCACCTATTAAAGTTATGGGGTTGGGAGAATGTACACAAAAATACGATTTAGTACTAACTCTTCATAATAAGACATTAATATTAGGCATTACATGCAAAGGTGTTATTATTTCATAGTACAGTTTAAACACCAATCCAAACAATTCATAAGAAGAAAATATTTATTAAAACCAAAATACCAAAACTACCTTTAAATTATGAATACTTAAGTTTTAAAAAATACATAAGTGAAATACATAAGTAAAATGCTTAAATGCTTATAAACTAACATAACGCATAACCAGTTTAAAGGCATACATCTAAAGTGATAATGTCTAAATATTTCTAAATAACTAAAAAAATGGAAATGGAACATTCCCGAATGAAAAGGTTACGGTAGGAATATGTTTTAGTTAAATAATTATCATTATAATAGAAATAATATATTTGTTTATTAAATCTGTATATAATTTGACTTATTTAAGTAAAAAATAATTTCATATTTTCGATTGGTTTTGGATTTAGTATAGCTATCTACTTTTTTCTACACGGGAGCTAATGAAACGAGAACCTAATGCCGAAAACAGACTCCGAATGGCCTAGAACATCCATTTCATAGTGATATTAAAATCCAGAAAGTATAGTACCGTAGATCAGCGTCCATCTCATTCGGTCATCATAAGGTTATTTTTGATTCAATTTTGTCATTTTGAAGGTCAATTGTTCTCTTAAGTTCCCATTTGTATTATATTATTATATTTACTTTAAATAAAAACTACTCTATATTTTTTGTATGAATTTTAATGCACATATAAAGTATTCTTATAATATTACTAATAAATTATTAGCTGAAAAAATATTTTTAATCAAAACAAGCAGATAAAAGTTAAAATGAAATTTAAAGAACAAATAGTATTTTAAATTTTTGCAAAAATTAAAAAATAAATAGATAAATAATAAGATTTTTATCAAAATGGATTAATTTAGTTACACTTTATATTATACTTGTAGAGTCTTTCATTATTCTTAACTAATGAGATGGAAAAACAATTGTATTGTGAACAGTTTTCATCGCATGAGAGTATAATACTATATTTTATAAGTAATTTATTTAATACAATTAAAATAAATAAATATTTTCTTTCAAATAGCACCATTTTTTGTCTTTAAATATAACTGCGTTATATTAATTTTATTTCATCATATATTTAATAAGATATAATTTAATTGAATGTAAAAATATAGGCCTTTATGAATATATAGGTTCTACTTAAAAAGGAAGCATCCAAAATTCAACTATCAAATTTCAGTAAGCTCTTATCTGTGATTTAGTTCTTTTCAGGTCCCCTAACAATATATATATATATATATATATATATATATATATATATATATATATATATATATATATATCACTATTTGCACCCCTGCATTACGCTATGTGATTAGAAAACATATCTAACCTATGAAAATAAGATTTAGCGTTTCTACTTTGGCAATCAAAATGGCATTTATGTAATTCCCGTAGGAATGGTTTAAGACAACAATCCATTGCGAAAACTTAGCAGCTGAAATACTACGATCTCTGGAGATTTGGATATATAGGTGAGTAACAGTTATGCCGCATTATCACGCTTGCTTTTCAGAGAATTAAAGCCAGTTATTTTGGCTAAAATGTTGCAAGACTTATCCCTTCGATATTTTACTTTATCCAACCCTTTTAATAAATTGTAATGATATTTCCGGAAAATTAATTCTTTAGAAGTATTTTGCGGATTTATGAAATAAGTCCGCAAATATATATCCCGTTCTACAAAAATTAACTATGATTACTATAGAATTAAAAAGAAACATATGTTTGTACTAGTTCGTACTAATTTCAGAAAACAGTATGGGTTATTCTAATATTTTGCTGCTAATTAAATCTTTAAATATGTATTTTGTTATAATGCGTTAATGAAAGTTGTTTATGCAAGACATAACAGTTTACTTGAAATATATTCATAAACACTTTTTTAATGCCAGTTCTCATATAGTTTCAAATACCAACGATGGTCGAATGGTAAAGCGCTGCTCTTAGGTACCGAGGTCACGGGTTCGAATCACGCTGATGGTATCGACTTTCGGAATCGGCATTAAGCAGTAGGTCCTGGACTCATTAACATCATTTAGCAAAACAGCAGACCGTAGCTCTCTAAATCAAAACACACCAAACCATATACTGTCAAAAGTATTTAAAGTCTTATTTTTATTTGAATTTTCAAGTAATTTTTTCCGACAGTTAGTTAAACTTTTGAAACACATATGAAAACGGATTTTGTTTCAAACGTGAAAACATAAAGTAAAAGATAATGTGCTTGTAATGCATTCAGTTTTACGCAATTACTCAGTATTAAATTTTCCATCATTTTAACTCAGATAACCATTAAAAAGTATTTTACCACAATAAACAGTATAGCTACAGATAGAAAACCAATAATATTTATTTTATTGAAAAAGCGGTGTTTTCTTTAATATGAACTTCAAATTTCATAAAAAGCAATTAAAAAGTAGAAAAGTTTACTATTTGTACTTTTTCAAGAATTTCTACTTCCAATTACTGTGAGATTATTGCAACAATAATCTCACAATTGAGCGTTTATCAGTTAATTACCTTAATATTAATATACATTTTTAACAGCATATTCATTACTTTCATATACAAGTGTATAATTTATCTATATTTTCCAGGGAGATATGTTAACTAATATTTTATTAGGGCTTACTAAATTTTCAAAATGTTAAAATATCGGGAAAATTCTTAATTGTTTCACAATATAACTTTATTGCTTGTAATAAAGACATTTTGAAGTTTTTATTTTAGTTCATTAGAAGTGGTAAAAATATTTTTACTACTGCTTAAGGCAACCATACATTTCAAAACAATATTTAGAAGCACTACAAAAATTTGAAATCATTATTTTAAACATTATTTTATTTACAAATATTATTTTAATTTTTTCATGTTTGGTTTTTCTATTATTTTTAAAAATGTTGATTATTATTGTTTAAGCATTTTATTTATTGACATCAATGACTCTGCATTCATTTGACATAATTGGACTTTTTTATTTAGAAATTACATTTCAAGGAACGGGTTGAAAGTTAAATATTGCCATAAGCAGTAAGAGAAATTATAAAGAGTAATGAAAGAACACTAGATAGATGAACTGTTTTTTCATAAAAATATGTATAAAAATGAATTTAGGGGAATAGTGGAATTATCACATGATTTGAAAAGCTTTTATTTAACTATTATTTAAAATGCTATATGATGGATAGTTGATAAAAGGTATAATACAGTCACACATTGTTGTATAATTTTTCAAATAATTATTAAAATTAAATTTCTTCCTTTCAATAATTATTTAAAATTATCTTTACATATAACTGTATACTATATTGCAGCAAAATTATATTTATTATATGATGAATTATATTAAAATAATTTTTCTTGCTCATTCTGTAGCATATTTCTGTAGTCAATGATATAATTTTGTCAAAATTAACACACAGGTACCCTAACGCCACATTCTGAAGAAATTAAATTTATTTTAAAATATTTTAATAATATCTAATATAAATATTTTAATAATTAATCAAGAGACGCATGTATAGGTTATATTACTTTATCTAAATTTAGATATCATTTCAACATAATTAAAATATAATAAAGATTTCTATTGTAATTAATTTGTTTTTTCTCTTTATATTTTGAAAGTAGCTGGATTATTATAGTACTAATTGTGTGAACTGTAATAAACTATTTTATGTTTTATTCATACTATTTATACGTCTATCTCTTAGATTTCAATTGAATATTTGCTGAAGAAAATTCACAAATAAGTAAATTATTAAGATTAATTATTTAGAAATAATTTATTATACCTGTGTGAATTAAACCTGTGTATCTCGAATTTTGTAGAAATATTAAAATTCGCTTTTCTAAGAGTCGACACACTGATATTTTAAAATTATATGAGATTATTTAAATGAGAACCATGGATTTTTGAACCATTAGCATTTAGTAAATAAAGTAATGTAATTCAATAATCAGAATGCAGAAATTAATGACATACCAAAGTAAATGAACTCTTTTAATGTTATTTGATCTAGAACATTTTTCATTTGATCTATAATGGTCTTTAAATGGGTAACAACGTAGAAATCCCCTCGATTTATTCCCTTGTGGAATTCTTCAAAGCTTCTTTTGAAGCACAAATTGCTTTCCCCTCTATGACTGCTTTGACTTCCCTATGAATTTTGAAGTATCTCTATCCACTTTTGATTTATCCCCAGCACCATGTGAATCAACATACACATCATTGATTATTTCTTCGTGTGTTAAAACTTCAGAAGTAGCAAAAAACTTTGGTAAAATTTTTAGAAAAATCATCTACTTCAAGGATTTTTTTTTACTCTCGTAGGAATCTCTTACAAATTTCATCCTGAAGTTCATTGTTAACATTGATACTTCCATGCCTGTCTTCCGACTCTGCACTACCTTTTGCCCAAATTCAGCTTGAATAAAATCATTATTCACTAAACTGTATATTTATGAATAACAGGTTTTGAATTTCGAGATATAGAGCTTCTGTGAAAAGTATTTAAGATAAACAATAAAACTAAGAAAAATTGGACAAAAGTGAACGGAAATGAAAGAAATTCGAGATAGACATATTCAACTATATATAGGATGTTTAAGCATTTTTGTAAGGATTATCACAGGTAGGCAGAGTGTTTATAAAATAATGTGAGGTATTGAGAGCTCTCTAGTGACTAAATTATTGAACTAAAAAAGCAAATTTGATGGACATACATAGCGGATCAAGGTACTTTGATTTCTAAAAAAACTTCCAAATGTCACCACCACAGTATATAGTATGGCCTCTAAAATGTATGAGAATAATTACTAAAATAAATGAATAGGGTATTTAAATGTCAAAAGACATATGATTGTTACCTACATATGATTATTACAGATGAAGTTACCTATGACCGTCATCGGTGTGTTCGATTAACTGCCTACGGTGCACGATATTTTCTGATTCATAACATATTCAATATTCATAAGGTATTATAATTATTCTTACCTGTAATATTATTCAATCCTTCAAACTTCAGGAACAATTTCTTCATACATAGCATCTTTATTATAACCCCACAAACAAAAGTCACAAGAATTGAGATCCGGCGACCTCGATGGATCTCAATGTTCCATGGCGTTACCAAAGATGATTAATCCTTTCTTGAACCAAGAATGTTTATTTTTTACCAAGCTTCCTTCTCAGTTTTCAGAAGTACTTCCAATGATTTGAGAGGTCACTTACAAAGACCACGTTTTAAAAATGAAAGCTTGTTTATAATGCCCAATAAAGACATGATTGCGGACTTCAGAAACATCCATTGAAAATTTTCTTCAATTCTGGTTTCATTTCTCATTGTTTTTTTTTTTAAGAAATAGAGTGGTGGATTTAGAGGTAAATCTTGTCAACGTATTTGAACTGATTGAATGTTCAACGTGATAGAATTGATCGATGCAAAGATAGTATATAGAAACGGAATTTTTTCTTAAAAATAGCTCCAACTCTCTCAACTGCGGATGTCAACAAGGGATTGTTGGAGTTGGTGGAGGCTTTTCGTTGGAGTGGGGAGCATGCATTTAGAATGATATAGGACCCCTGAAATATCTAGATACAACTCATACGTCAGACGTATGTAAGCATCCTGTCTAATCACCTTCACTCATTCATGTCCATTGCGCATTCCGATGGATTCCAGCATTACAATGCGACACCCTACGTGTCCAGAATTGCTACAGAATAGCTCTAGAAACACTCTTCTGTCTTCAATTTTGGTCACTTAAATCCCTGGACAAGAGAATTATCTGGGATAACTTTCAACAAGCTGTTGAAAAGAAATCTCCACTACCTCGTGCTGTTAGGGATTTATGGACAGCCCTGCTTGATTCATGGTGTCAGTTTCCTCCAGCAGTATTTGAGAGATTAGTAGAGTTTAAACCTCGTCGTATAGTGGCAGTTCTGCATGCTCGCGCTGGGTCTACACGACATTACGCTGGTGTACCAATATTTTTTACCCTTCAGTGTAGTTAATTGCTTTAGTTTCTGGGTCTATCCATATATAGATAACTATATTTAAAATCCTGTTTTGTTGCTAATAGCTGGAAATAATTTGTAAATTTCGCAAAAAATTGATTTGAATATTTTCAATGTATACTTGTCACTTTAGAAATTCAGCTCATAATATTGATATAATTGATTATTTTTCTTAGTGAGATGGTGTTTATTATGTTGTCTCCAAAATATTACTACAGCTTTCGAAACGTAGAGAAAAGATTATATAGTCACAAGAGTAATATAACGAGGAAAGTTAAATAATAAAAATCTGGATTCAAAATGATATATTTTTTCTAACGGAAAAACACTCTTTAGGCTCATGTTTGAAAAACATATATAAATTCCTATAATTTTGTAGCTAAAACCAAAATTTCACTCTTTAAAAATTTGTATACAAGTATATTATTTAAATATAAAAGCATATCATCGATATAACTATGTTCCATTCTTTTCATGAAACTAGCTACCAATAAGAAAGGGTCTTTCACAAATTGAGAAATAAAAATGCTTGAAAACAATTTAGTAATTTATGACATTCAGATATAAAATCAATGTTCAGAGGTTTCTGTCTTTCCTGTGTATAGGAGAAAAGAAATTTAATTTTTATTTATAAATCGATTTCTCAATGGTTTTTAATGTTTTATTTTCAACAATCAGGAGAATACCCTTCATTTTATTTCCTTGTACTAAGAATATGAGATAACCGTGGTTGAAATCTGGGAATAGTTTGGTTTTTATACTTTACAATGATTGTTTTAATCAAGCCTGAATAAATTTTCACATGTTTAAACATTACTTGTACATACCAACAGGAAATTTTAACTACGAAACTTTAATCACTTATTCTGTAATAAGTTTGACATTTCTATTTCTTTTTCTATATAATTTTATCCCCTAAATTCATAAACCACCAAAACTTCAGTGCAAAGATTGATCTTAAGTATGTTGTTTACCTGGACAAATTTAGTATACATATGGCTATATATTCTTGAGACAGATTAAATATACCTAGATATCAGGTTGTGCACAAAGATAATTCTTGTCTTATTAATTTAAAATTTTATCAAACAATTGATACTATATAGATTTAAATTTAACTTTCATTTTTTCTTAAATTTAAAGCCTACTTGGTTACGATCCATATTGAGAAAAACAGAATGTTTGATAACTAAGACCAAATTATTTTTATCAAAAGTTTTGATTGTTTTTAGTTTTGCTTTACCAAGTCAATATTTTACTGTAGAAATAAGATGTACGTGTTTAACAGCGTAAACAATTAAATGATTAAATCAGCTGGAAACTTTTAATGAGAGATTTGCTTAGTTTGACGTTGCTTAAGCATATGAATTATTTTTTTCCTTAAACAAGTTTCAAGACAATCTCTTCGGGGTAAATTCAACTGCTTCGAAGTGAAAAAAAGTTTGAAAGAATAGATTCAGAAAGACGTTGCAGATATGTTTTTTAATTGTACTTTATCATTTTAGAAAAATATACTTATGCATTAAATCTCATTGCGATTGTGTCTTGTGATACTTGCATTTGAGTTCTATATTAAGAATAAAAATCTTTTAGTGCTACTCACTAGTAAATACGTTTTTAATGTGCCATGAATTGCATATTTCAGTTTCTCAAAAAAAAATTTCTAAACTAAATTATCGAACAATTTATTTCGACTGCTTTTAAACAATAAAGCAATGCATCATATATATATATATATATATATATATATATATATATATATATATATATATATATATATGTATATATATATATATGTATATATATGTATATATGTATATATATGTATATATATGTATATATATATATATATATATATATATATATATATATATATATATATATATATGTCAGGATTTAAAATATAGAGTAATTTAAGAGATTTTAATTAGGGATTATTTTAATGGGAGTAACGCGCCTCGCGTTACTAGTCACATAAATACGGCACACGCGCAGTGATATTAGCAGAGAGCGATAAGCAATTACTATAGTCGGACCTTTTGGCTCTCGAAATAGTGAATACGGCCTTTTGTTTGCAGTTGGGCGCCAAAGATGAGACGCCATGTTGATTAGCGTGCTAAGTGGATTAATAAAGAGAAGAAAATAATGACTTGAGTGTGGACTGATTTATATATTGACCAGAGTGGATACTCGGGCCTTGACACGAGCCGACAGGAAAGTACTACGCGGGAAAAAATGTTTTTTTTTTGAAGATGTACAATAACAACCGAGCATTCTCACGAACTATGCATAACATCAAACGTGAACAATTATATCCGATCAAGCAAACTCAGGCTTATAATCAGCCAGGACCATGGCTTCCATCCGCCGTCGGCAGAAAGAGTTTCGAAAACTTTGTGTTCGAGAGATCCGGCCTGCTGGCCTGGCAGGGCCGCGTCAAGATTCCTAGCTGCTCATTTCATCGAAGTTCCATACAACGAGCCTTCCCCATCGAAATGACCGTTTTTCCTTTAAAGCCACGCAAGAACTCTTCAAGACGAGAGCAAAATTAAATTTCAGCAAATAAGTGAAAAAAAAATTCTACAAAA
The DNA here is from genome assembly GCA_032207245.1 of Pardosa pseudoannulata. Classification (NCBI taxonomy): domain Eukaryota; kingdom Metazoa; phylum Arthropoda; class Arachnida; order Araneae; family Lycosidae; genus Pardosa; species Pardosa pseudoannulata. The sequence continues at coordinate 106,214,606 of CM063503.1, forward strand.
ACTTACTGCTTTGTATTTTCGGCCCATAAAGGTAAAATTAATTTTTTTTAACAGAGCATTTTCAAAAAATTCATCAATTATGATTTAAGTATAAAGAATTATAATAAGACTTTTTATAAACGAAACTTTTTTTTTTCAAATAATTGTGTATTTGTATTTCTAGAATTTATAGTTGAAATTTCTGTTCTTGTAAATATATCTAAATTTGTTTAAATTAATAACATTGATTGACATGTGATAATTCTTAAAAAAAATTGTTATGATTGTTTTCCTTTTTGATTTTTAATATTGAAGAAGTGGTTAAATTTTACTTATTTGGTGTTTTATTAACATGATGTTTGGTTAAATTTTGATATTTGAAATGTAAAGATCACAATATTATTCACTGTAAAACTTGCTCATTTAAGAATAATTTTTGGCTTTTATAAATTAACAGAGTTAAAATTTAATAATTTGCTTAGGGATTTTAAAATTCTGATCTCAGAGAAATTTGATTATTCTATGATTTTATCACGTAGAAAAGGCCACCTACATGGGCAAAACTTTTGACCGAAGAGAAAAATTATTTTATTTTCAGCGCGTGTGATTAAAAATTCTATTATTCTTATCGATAAAAATGTGAATCGTCTGTGACCTTGGTCGGAAGCTAACAAAATTGTACAAGTTGTAACTCCGAATCCCGGCAATCTAAAACTGCACCCTTTTTGTGGCTTGAGCGCATAAACTACTGCTTCCGATAACGTTAAATCTTTTATTTTCTTGTTATAACTATTGCAGAAACTGTGAATTCTAAATTCTTATGATGTGGCATTTTCGGTCTGAAGTGAGTTGCAATCGAACTGAGATGATGTTTTGACTACTTTTGCTGAGTGAGGTTTTGTTTTTTTAAAGAAATGATCTGCTGATTAAAAACTGTAGAGTTATTTTGATATTTATGTGCTATTTTATATTCATTTCTTATATTTAACTAGATTTGTATTTAGTCGTTTTTTTTAAATTTTTGCTTTTTATTGAGTGACATGTAAAGAAAAATTTTAAAGTGTTATTTGGAAAATTGTTCATGTTTGTATGACGTAAAAACTGAAATTTTTCTCATTGTGAGGGGGGGAATATACTGGGGATTTATAGAATGTTGTTGAAATTTTTGAAATTGTGTTTTGATTTAATTATGATATTAGTATTACATAAATTGTTTTTTTTTTAACTGAAGATGTTTTGATGCACCATGAAGATGTATAACAAATTTTTGTTCATCTATGGAGTCAATTTTATTGCTGATTTTGACATAAGAACTGATGATGTCATAATGTTTTGAATTTTGTTGTATTTTAATTAATTAAGGAAGGTTTTTGATGTTGCTGTTTTTATAATTAGTTAAGTTGATTTTTGCTATTATTATATTTTTGATGATTAATTTTAATTGCCCAGGGAGTTTTCTGTTCTAAATTTAATTTGCCCAGGAAGAAAAACATCCCAAAAAACCATACTACTTTTTCCATTAGGAAAATAAACCTAATGACATTAAGATTTATGACTTTGTAACTGACTTGGCCTGGATGAAGGTTCCCAGCCAGAAAACGTCCAGGTTTTTTTCCCTTTACACAGCCCTACGTCCCGCCTAGGAGTGTGTACCCTAAGTGCCACTCATCAGACATGACAGGATTTTGTCCTTGTCATGAGTCAATTTGCGACTGGTGTGTGTTGACATGGAATGTCACCCACCAACAGCACGTCTTCTGCTGGGAAAGACAAAACCCCTACACAAACAGACACAAACAAGAATCACACACCTGTTTTAAACAAGAATGTATACACTATTGTAAACACTATATTGTTTTGATCTTACTTTTGCCACATAATGAGTGATTTTCATTATGACACCTTTTTACGTGTGAAATTATAAGTTACTGAGTGATATTTGAGAAATATTATGATGAAAGTTTGTTATAATATTATTTTTTGGAATAGATTGAAGTTGTCGACATGTGATATATTTTTTATTTTGAAGAACCAACGAAGAATAACAAATGAAGTGAAATTTTGTAATTAAATCAGATTATGATGTTTTCTAACAAGAGATCTCTATACAGTGTATATTGTTATCAAACCTAGGTTCCCTTTTTGATTTTTATCTACTTTTTTACTGTATTACATATTATACTACTACTGATTGTGTTAAGAACTCAAGGTCATTACCCAATATTGTTGGACTGCGCTATAAGAGAAACTATTCACAAAGTCATTTGTTTTTGCTTTCACCATATATTAGTGATATTTTGATATTGTGTTTTTTTTTTATCTCTTATTATACTCATACTGTTAATGTTCTTTTTGGGAGCTCCTAAGATTGTTTAACCCAAGGTGTTTTCTATAACAAATATATTATTATTAGTAACATATGTTATTCATCTTCAACCATATATTCCTAAGTTCCTGTTCTTTTTATAATTGTTGTATAATGTGTTTAATTTTCAGGAAAGATTTTTGTGATTTAGGTAATTGTGTAAAAGACTTTAATCATTTTATAGCACCATCATAGGGTGATTTTTACTACTTTTGAATTTTGTCATTATTATAACAGTGTTATTTTGTGAGGGAGCCACCTGCTCTGACTGAATTAAGTAACTTAAATTTATTATTTTTTGGGAAAATTAATTAGATGTTTTTTTCAAAATTTTAGGGTCCTCTGGGGACTTGCTGGTCAGGAAGGGCCCTCCTGCCTGTGCAAGCCTTCAGAGGGAGGGGGAAAGTTGTCAGGATTTAAAATATAGAGTAATTTAAGAGATTTTAATTAGGGATTATTTTAATGGGAGTAACGCGCCTCGCGTTACTAGTCACATAAATACGGCACACGCGCAGTGATATTAGCAGAGAGCGATAAGCAATTACTATAGTCGGACCTTTTGGCTCTCGAAATAGTGAATACGGCCTTTGTTTGCAGTTGGGCGCCAAAGATGAGACGCCATGTTGATTAGCGTGCTAAGTGGATTAATAAAGAGAAGAAAATAATGACTTGAGTGTGGACTGATTTATATATTGACCAGAGTGGATACTCGGACTATGACACGTATATATATATATATATATATATATATATATATATATATATATATATATATATATATATATATATATATATATATATATATATATATATATATATATATATATATATATCAGTAGTAGTAGTTAAATTAGATCTTGGGCTGAAATGCAAAAACTGAGGCATACACAGCGTTTATGAATTCCTATAAATGTTAGAAAATATATACAGAATCAGATTTAATAATAAAATATTTTTTTCTTTTTCATGAGCTAAAACAAACGCACTCCCTTGTTAATAAAATGTACGAACTTAATTTAGATTTTCGCTTTTAAGGCTGTGTATTATCAAAATAAATAATTTAGTTCAAATATTATTAACTACTACATGAATTACTAATTCCTGCTTTCATGCTGTCTTTAATACGACTCAGTAGTTACAAAATTGGTTTTCAGATATGCTCAAGGAGTATCACCTAGTGATAATCCTGGATAAGATATTTAACCAAGGGCAGCAATGATCCCTGTTTCTTGTTTAAAATATATTCCTTCTTTACCTGGTTTTTAACGTTTAAAGAACATTTCTGTCTGGAATGTTTACAGATTATTTAAAATTTACACTAAATTTTAGCAACTATTTTGTAACCTATTGAATTAACATTTTGAAAATGAATATAATTTTGGAAATGAAAATTATAACAGCAGAAAAGTAAATATTTAGTACTACATATTTGTAGCTAAGTGCTTATAGAAGTGATGTTTAGTTCTTTGTTTTCGTGGTACGTCATTGAATCATACTGGAAATTGCATTCAAAAACGGATTGGAATTGATCTTAAATGGTAGACAAGTTATTTGTTTATAGAAGGCCTTTGAATACTGGAAATTCTTTTAGTACTTTGCTCAGAGTTGAATCAGTTAATCTTCTGAAGCGAAAGCTTGGAATAAACTTTTCGTTTGCTTGTGTATTATTTTCTGGCTAGCCTGATGCTAAAAAATCCTGTTTAATATCTATTATTCAATAGTCTATTTCACATATCCTTTAGCACATTTTAGGCTATTTAATTTCATTCTTCGAATATGCAGAAACTTCGTTCGCAAAATCATGTGTTCTTTTGTAATATTCTTACTCTGATTAAAGTAGCACTAGTTACTTTTATTCTAATTTCAGTAAAATATTTGTTTATATTACTAAACAAATTTTTTAGTGAATAAAGGATGCACAAATCTTATGTTTGATATTTTAATACTAGAATTTTAATACAAGAAATCAAATAAAACAGAGTATTTCTGTAAAATTATATCAACAAATATTTTAATGTTTATGTTATGGTATCAGAGAACACCAGTCTCTCTACCAGATATGTCCTCGTAAATTAAAATCACAAATAAAATTATCTGTGTACTCAGAAGCTATAGTAAAAATATGTGTATATATAAATATATAGTCAATATATGTATAGTCAATGTAAGTATATTCAATGAAATAATTTTACATTAATGTTATTAAATTAATTTTCATAAAAGCTTAAAATGCTGTAAAATTTTGTATTGTTTTCTATTTTTTAAAACACAAGTACTTTAATTTAGAATACTGCTTATCAAATTGAAAATGGTGTAACTCAAATTCTAATTAGAGTACACATGTTAAAAATTTTCTACTGCTAATCTTAGATTTATTTTCTTTTATTTCAAGTTTGGATTTTAATTAGAAACAATAGTTTTGAAATATTATTAGCAAGAATAAAAAATCAAACACTGAAAACATTAACCTATTTTACTTTGAATAAAAATGAAAGTGTTTTCGTAAATTTATTTTTGATGCTTTATGTTTAAAATGATAGGATACCAACTAATACAAACTTATATTAAAATAAAAAAAATTCATTTTCAAACATAAAAATGTGTAATTTAATTGATATAACAAATTGAATTAAAAGATAATACAAACAAAGTATATCACAGAAATTTTTTTTTTGTATGGTTTTTCGAAAAATATATTGATATTTATCATCAGCAGACTATTAAAGTACATAAAGTTATGTGAAGTAAACTTTTTTAAGTTTTAACGTAAAGTTAAATTTAAAAAAATGTATGTAGACATAAATATCACAGAAAAGAAATAGAAAAGGAATGAAAATTAAAGTTCGTAAAAACATAATTTATAGTGTATGAATCATTTTTACTTGAGTACACATTCAATAAAATGTCAGAGAATAATTTAAGGTCATAACTTTTAACGTATATATATCATAACATTAAGTTTCTTTACAGAATATTAAAACAAATCCTCATTTTGAGATATTAACAAACACGCTAGCATACTTTCAAAGTTAAAATAAGCGCCATGCTTCATATTTTTTACATTAAGGTAAATTTTATTATAATTTCTTTCTGCTTTTTTAGTACATTTCATGATATATGCGGTTTGGTTTGGTTTTGGAGCGCTACGATCTAATTTTTGCAACACGAGGGCTAATGAGACTGGAACCTACTGTTTAAAGCCGATTCCGAACGGCTACGAATATCCATGCCACAGTGGAATTCGAACCCACGAACTCGGTTTCCGAAGGCCAGCACCCTAACCATTCGGCCATCGCTCGGCCATGATATATGTGAGAAATAAGTGGTCAGAACAAGTATTGACTTTTTTCTCGAAATATTACTTTTGATATCGCTCGATAGTGAACAAGGATCAAATAATTCGGTGAGTTTAGTAACATTAAGTTTATTTTTATCATTTCAACCAAGAGGAGGATATTATCTTCGAGCAACATTAGCAAAGATGCATGATCTTCTACCAATTTCCGTTACGGACAATGAATCTGAACTTGAGAATATTTTAAAATGTTACTATAAAACTGGATTGATCTATGAAGACGACAAAATAATTAATACAATATTGCTTACATTATTACCGTGTTAGGAATAATCTAAATTAATTTGTAAAATACTTAGTGTAAACTACTGTGAAGATTGTTTAATTCCTTACAAAACAAACAAAAATTCATAAATTAAGTATTTTAAGTATTATAACAATTATATGAAATTGAATTTTACGTAATTACCAGTGAAATCCTTTATTTGTTTTATTTAGTACTTCAAATAACACAAAAAAGAACTCGAAAGTTTCAATGAAAATAAATTGAAGTTTATCTTTTTTATATTGATACAGATACTATTAAAATAATAAAATACAATATTTCACATATTTCTGTGGAGGCTTTGTACGGAATTATTTTCTAAACTTGCATGTCATGATCTCAGCCTGTTTACTTTAACAAACATCATACTATTACTTTAAGAAGGGATTTAGAAATATATAAATAGATCCTTATTTTTATTTACAAATATTATATATTTAAAACAAAAGACATCATCGATACAATACACACAAGTTTTGGGTAAAAATAAGTCCTGTGTGTGTCGTAATGCAAAAGAATGAGGAGCGAGTGTGAAGTTATAAATGAAGTATTAGTAAGTTCTTTACTAAAGAAAGTGCAAAAAATAAAATCAACCATCGCGATACAGTGAAATTTACAGACACCTCTAACTCTATGGATCACTTTCTGTTTATCATAAACTTGAAGACTTGCTCAGTTTTGAAAATCAGAATACACTGACCTCTCACTTATTCGCCTCTTATTTATGCAACTTTTTATTTTATGTGTATCTTTTTGGTGGTCCAGGGGAAGACCTGCAAAAAATAATGTTAAATTTATTCTCAGCTATACGTCTTTCAGTTATAGGCATTTCTCACCTCTATGACAATTTTTCGGGTTGAGGAATGCAATATGAAGTGTAAATTGGAGAAAAATGATTTCGATGTTTAATGAAGTGGAATCCCTTTACTAACTTGTTTTAAAGAAATGGGAGCTGAAAATATGCCTAAAGATACTTAATAATAGCTCAGATCATTGCTGAGAAACAAAACATTGGAAATGTTTTCTCATCTTCAGGTTACCTTAAGAAAAATTAAGTAACGGCATGGACTACGATAAATGAATATGATATGATATATATGTTTAATAGTAATAAAAGGGGAGAACATTTCAGATTGATAATTGACAAGATATTTTAACGCATATGACATATTTGACTGGTGAAAAAAAATGAAGAAAAGGTAACTACTAATATATCTGTGAATACAACACAGTATAAAAATCCGAAACATCTCAAGCAACCGATTGTTATGAATTATAAAAAACATTCTGCAAGTATATCGATTCTGAAAAAAAAAGAATGGATGCACTCCGAAAATATCACAGATCATTTAAACTAGACTCTACATTTTGAATGCAAATGCTCTTTTAATTACTCAGTACCCTATACATTCAAGTATTGTATAAGATTAAACTTTCGTTTTGTCTACACTTTATCTTATCATTTTTTTAGAAAATGAATCGCTAATAATAACTGAAAAATAAAATTTCATAATACAGTTTTTGAAATTTTTCTTTTGAGATTATATTTTTAAAGTCTCTCTCTCTCTCTCCCCCTCTCTCTCTCTCTCTCTCTCTCTCTCTCTCTCTCTCTCTATAATATATATATATATATATATATATATAACATATATATATAATATATATATTTATATATATATATATATATATATATATAAATATATATATATATATATATATGTATATATGTATATATGTATATTTTATATATGTATATATATATATAAGATTATATATTATATATATATATATATTTATATATATATATATATATATATATACAGAGAGAGAGAGAGAGAGATATGTCTATATAATGAATGTAATAAATATAAAAACATTTATATTTATTGATCATGTATTAAATTTTGCTTCATATTAATTCAAAGCAAATCTCCGCCAGTTGAGCATATAATATTAATGTACAAGAGACTCTTCATGTGGCTTGAACGAGATTCGAGAAATATAATTTGTTAACCCTCTAAGCGGTTCGCACGTACAATTCCGCTAAACCGATGATTTAAACGCTTGTCACGTACCATTTTGACATCCAAAGACGTTCCGAAAATGGATATAATGTACATTTTTGCCAGTGTTTGTAGATCAGGTCATTGTTTAGAAACTGCACTCTTTGACTGACATTTATGAGGAATGCACCCCTAATCCTTCAGGCACAAAGACGCTGATAACTTTTCATGGCTTTGTAAATCTCTATTTCGAAGTATTTCGTTTTAACAGATGTATCTCTAATTGCACCACTTTAATATCTTGGATAAGTTTCGTAAAAAAAATATAAATAATTCTTTTAAAGAATATTTTTATTTGTATTTTACAATATTATTTCTTATGGGAGAGAGAGAGACGAGCTTTATGTGTATTAAACATTAACAATTTAAAATATCTATTTATATATTATAACCGGAAGTAAATACGATAACGAGGTTGGGTTTCAATATTATTCTAGTCGACAAATGTGAAGGAAAAAATCGTAGAATTCTTTGGCCACTTACACAGTAATTTAGCGTATTTTTGGAGATTTTTCCTCGATGTGTTCCATGGAGGGTTAAAACTGAGTCAAAGTTTATGACTCTAACAGTAATAGAATATTTCTACTCGGTCCCATTTTAGTCGTATAAAGTAGTTTACTGTTTATTGCAATTATGTGATAAAATAATATTATTAATACATATTTAAGCATTTGTTTTCCTTATTAAGAGAATATAACGAGTAAAAAGGAACAATTTTAATGGTGGCGTAAAATTGTCAAAAGTTTTCTTAATCTAAAAATTGTTTTCGATGTCCAAAAATATAGAAACAATAAAGGAAAAAGAAATAAAAAGTGTTAATCTGTCAACAAGCAATATAATGTGCAATACTTGTAATTTTTTTATCGATATTTATTGAAGTGAAGCAAGGAATGAAAAAAAAAACATCCAGATCGATCCAAATATTAATTAGGGTTTAGTGCAATCTGGAAATGTTTAACATAGAGTTACTTATACTGGAATGCATTCAGTCACACGTAATTTTTTTAAATTAATTTTACTGCAGAATTCATCTGTCAAGTCTATTCACTGCGATTTTAATACATAGTTTATTTGAAATATTTTAAGTATGACTTTGAACTGCTATGTCAGTTTTTATAAAACTTTGGCATCTTACCGCTTCTTCAATGACAAACAAGTTTTAAATGTCTTTTAAAATTACAATCTTATTAATAATATATTTTATTATACTGGCACGCTCAAATAATCAGTGATTGTAATTCATCTTATATGACTATCCTTAAGGGAATTTAGATTAGAAATTTATTTATTATTCACATATTAGTTTAAAATTTTATTCTTTAAAGATAATACAAGGTTTTTGCAAATGAAAACATGTGTTACTGTATACATACAGTAAAACACCATTGTTACAGTCTGAATATCGGCCATTCCATAGAAACGGATGTGACATATTGAACTACTTTTATCACTTTCTCTATAAAGAATTTAATATTTCAAATATATATATATATATATATATATATATATATATATATATATGTGTGTGTGTGTGTGTGTGTGTGTTTATTTAATCAAAATCTGACTACTGTAAATTTAAAGGCAAATACGTGACTATAACAGACTTAAGGCTACCTTACGTAAAATAACCTACATTAATGTCAGAATTAATCTATTTAAATTGTGAATAATTGTTAAACAGCTATATTAATATTAGGTATATCAGGAAAGACCTTGTTCATATGGTAGCTGTGGATATGACTTCCTAGAGAATACTTTAATCAATATAGCATTGTCTAAATTTTATCTTGCTTAGGGAAATTTGAGGGCCATATGTTATGTTTATTTAATTATAACTATGTACACGATCTTGTGTATTTACAGTTCTGCCTACTTAGATAATAATAATAACATAATAAATATCAACGAGTTCATTACATGTTGAACATTTACAGTATATGTGCTTAGTTGAAGAAAAATGAGTCAAATTAATAACTAGGTGATTTATTTCCAATGATTACTGTACCACATGCCTTATCCTTTTATCGGTTAGAGTAAAATTCCTGTTTACATATTTCTAAAGAATTTCTATGAAACTGAACCAGGCCAGTGAATACAAGGTAAAAAAGAAGTTGCATTATCTAATGACTTTCTTTGATATAGAAATCCATGCGATGTTATACTTATTGTAGCACTCTATACAATTCTGCATGTATTTCGTATATAACAGTTATTAGGTATTGCAGTAGATAACTATGGATGGGAAGTTTTATGGGACTTTCTTACCGTTAATAATCTTCAAGTTGATCCTGCAGTTGACGAGTCCTGCAAGTGTGAAGTTAATTTGTTTCTGATCTTCAATTTGAACGATATTTGATCCAACTTTAACATCTAATGATCAAATGTTTCAATAGATTCTACTTTTATTTTGTTTGTGTTTACAAAGGTTTTTTCTTAATGTAACATAGATTCAGATAATGCATTTGAGATTATATTTTGTGAAGCATGTAATACCTTTAGAATGTTTTGTAAAAATATCTAATGAAACATCCCCAACAAAATTGATCACTTAACATCTGAAAAATCTAAATCATTCAATATACATAAATATTGGACATTTCCACACATAAGAGAAATATTTATGAACAGATTAATGTAAAAATATTAGTCTTTACAAAATAAATGTATCCTAAACTATATATAAATACATATGAAACTCATAACCCTAATAAACATCTTAAATATTTATAAATATTTTCATTATTTTATCAACACCTAAAAATACAAAACATAAGAAAGTAAAATCTCTTTACGCTTTTGGAATCTTAAGCAAATTTAAAAAATATTTACTACGAAAATTATCGGATACCATAAAAGTAATCTTATTAACAAATATTTCTCAGTGGAATCCTTATACTATATTAAAGTTTACGGAAAATGCTTTAATTATTAAAATAAAATAATGATCATATATATTCATTAGAAAACGGCTCAGTTCACTCCGCAATTCACTTTTACGTTTTCATAAAATGTGGGAGTTAATGGGCCAAAGTTTCTTTACATAAGATGTAGAAAGGCGTAATAATAATTAGTTTCTTAAAGTTGTTAAGTTTAATGCTGAATTTACTAGCATATATATGCAAGATGAAACATTAAATATAGTTTGTTAGTGATTTTATATAATTCTGAGCAAACATTTTTAGTAGTTTTGAACACATGGAAATCATTTCTCATAAGATTAAAAAAACAATAAAATAATGGTATATTTTGTAGATTGGATGTGTTCTATTTACGAAATATTATATGTATATTATTATAAGTTTATTATTTTAATTTGAACTTTGGTATTTTTCTTAGAATACTCCACAGCTATAATCAAAATTATAATTTTATAAGTAACATTTAGCTTTATATATTGTATCAATTATTGTATATTATATAAATTCAATTTGCTTTAAGTTTTTTTTTAATTTTAAGAGACAAAGAATGTTTAAATAAGTAATATTTTTGTCTCAAAAACATTATTTATAGAATATAGCGTTCAACACAAACAGCATATTTTACATTTTAACGCCCCCTACTTTTTTAAAATAATAAAATTCAAAAGAAATTTAGTGTATTAAAGAGGTAAATGTTAGATAATTTTCAGAAAAATATGGCAATATGAAATAGGTAAAGAATTAAATATTCGTAAAATAAGTATTTTCTTTTAAAAGGAATATTGAAAATAATAAACATATTAATTAGTTTTAGTATTAATTATATTTATTTTGCGATAATTGATATCAAAACACATTATTCAAATATTATTTGTATTTCATAATTAAATGAGGTATTGAATTTTACAGCTTTCCACCATATATATACCGTACTCTCTTCCTAATTTACAAAATTTTGCTTTTGGACGATATCATAGTCATTAAGTATAGATTTCGTAGTTTATAAATAAACTAACGTAACTTAGAGCAGTTTACGTTAAAATTTCCTTTTTAATTCTCATGAAAAGAAGCAGTTTCTTAAGATAAATAGTTATTTTTAAGCGCAATAGAGATAAGATGAAAAAACTTTTCTTAGTTGTATATCTATCATTGCGTTTAGAGGAGTATGTCGAACACACATGCAAACATTTACATTCTTAGTGTGTTTCTCAAGGTATTATGATACCGTTTTCTATACCAATTTTCGCCGAACGTTGGCTGAATGGTAGAGCGCTATTATTCATATCGGCAGTTTGCGGGTTCGAATTTCGCTGATGGCAGGGATGTTTGTAGCCGTTCGGAATCGACTTTAAACTATAAGTCCCGATCTCATTAGCCCTCGTTTGCAAAACACTAGACTGTAGTAAGTAGACTGTAACAGTAGACTCCAAACCAAACCTATACCAATTTCCACATTAAAATTATAAATGTATGTTATTTGTGTATGTATATTTGTAGCATAGCAAGTTCTAGAATATTTTAACACACACATACACACACACACACACACACACACATATATATATATATATATATATATATATTTGTATATATATATATATATATATATATATATATATATATATATATATATATATATATATATATATATATATATATATATATATATATATTTATATATATATATACATATATATATATATATATATATATATATATATATATATATATATATATATATATATATATATATATATATATATATATATATATATATATATATATATATATATATATATATATATATATATATATATATATATATATATATATATATATATATATATATATATATATATATATATATATATATATATATATATATATATATATATATATATATATATATATATATATATATATATATATATATATATATATATATATATATATATATATATATATATATATATATATATATATATATATATATATAATTCTCCTGTCCTTGTGTTCAGTTTAAACAACACCTGAATTCGCTATGAAACAATATTGTAATAATATTTTGATACGAACTTTAAAAGAGTTTTCAGCATTGACCACATCTCGTCTTTTTCCAATAAAAAAAGTGGGGGTTGCTTGATTAACACATTGTATGCGGGACACGTACTAGTACGTCTTAATACGATTGATACTTGAGCGCGGGTCACGTACTATTACGATTTCTGACGATTGATACTTGAGAGCGGGTCACAAACTAGTACGGGTTAGTGTAACGACATGATTTGTTTGTGAGTACATAAATAACGGTATATACAGGTATAAACGAAATCGAATGTTCTTGTGTACTACATAGATTATGGAAAATGTATACAAATAAGAACTTGTTTTTACATCAGTTGATGCGGCACCACAGAACGGGAAAAAATTAAAATATATACTACTATTTCTATTTTATTTTTCATATTTACGCTACTATTAAAAATTTATCCACTTAAAAGTATAATTTTTGTTTACAAAAATCTTATGGTTGTTATTTATATTTTTCTATTTATATATTTGTTTATATATTTCAATATAAAATACAAATATATGGTTAAAAATTAAATAATTTTTTATTTATTGTGATTTAACTGAATAACTATATTTACGAGCAAAACGCCCACTCCCGGTACGTTTCGCTGCGAAATGTACCATCACACATTTTAAGATAAATAAAATGTATTTTATAACATGCTCTTGAACCTTTTGTCTCTATTTACTTATAATAATACTAGTAATAATTTTTATTACGTTTACAATTTTGTATTTATGTGCCATAAATGCTTTTTTTAAATGTGTATTAGAGGTCAGAAATAGCAAACATTCATTTCATAAATTAAAAATAAACAGATTGCTAACAAGCTGTCATTAATAAGTGGCTTTATATATACTTTTTTAAATGTCAAGAAAATTGCCATTATTAAACCACTGCATTCTTGATATTTTTGAAACAATAAAATAAAAACTGTAATAAATCTTTAAAAGAATTTACCTTCTCGTAAAAAAATTCTACCTAAAATGTAAATCTAAATTTTAAAAATGTTGCACTATTATGCTGCACTTTAAAATACTTTTCAACATTTGAAAACATCAGCTTTAGAAAAAATATTTTTTCTTGCTTTAAAGTACATATAATATTTTAATATCCCTTTAAAGGCATACAAGGCCATGTACTAAAATCTCCCCATTCTTCATTCTTTGACTTTTTCTGACAAATATTTTAGGCCATTTTCTGGGAGGCATTATCATTCAGTACTTGATAAACGAATGCTTACATCGTCTCTATCTCCCTTCATAAATTGATAGACAATGAAAGCATTAGGAAATCTACTATCAATTATTTATAAGGTCCCTTGCGGTTATTTTTTCACGCTTCTAGATTTTATGTCTCTGCACAACTATGAGTTCTTCTTTATCATTATTCTAGAAAAGAGATACAAAGTAATGGCCTTGATGTTATATAAAACTATATATTTTCTTTAAAAATATATAATATTTTCTTTAGAAAAATGGAGCAAGCATTTATCATGGTAGATATAAAGTGAAAACTTTTGTACTTAAGGATTAAACTAATATGCATATATTGATCTGAAGTATGTTAAACACGCTGCATTAAGTTAAACATTTAAAATAATTACAACAGTCTTTAACCATGTGTAAATATATATCAAAATTATTAAACTGAAAAATCTATCTATAACATTATTCTTTACCTTCTCATTTTTTAATATCTATTTTTCCAGGAGTATAATATCTTATGAAAGCAGTGTTCACTAACTTATATTTTTACCGGTTTCCTAGAGCTAACTCTGTAATAAATGCTAACTTTCTGTCTCCTCATCACAAGTGCCAGCTGTACCAGGCAAATGGTTCACTTTTCCAATGTAATTTCAACACGCACACACAGACATATATATATATATATATATATATATATATATATATATATATATATATATATATATATATATATATATATATATATATATATATATATATATATATATATATATATATATATATATATATATATATATATATATATATATATATATATATATAATTTATAGTAGTAGATCTAACTACTATTCTAGTTTTCTGCTTGTAATTCGGTATGATTTGTATGTCATTAATGTTTTCGTTTTTCGGTACACATTTCTTTACTTCATTTACTTCCTCTTTTGGGAAAATACAAGGTTTCATGTGAAAGATCTACATTGTAATAGTGCTTTATTACTCACACTTTGAATTTCAGAGAATTCAGTCACAATTAAGAATGTTTAGGAAAAATATGCTACTGCCTTTAATACGAATTAGAAGCTTTTGAGTAAAATATATAATAAACAGACGCACACAAGAAAAACTACACATTTTTTAGCAATATATCTACGTAATAAAACAAGTATGAGATTTTTCCATTGTGTTAATAAACTGATATAATGAAGTACTATGTTCCAATATTTCTTAAACTACTGCATAGTACTATTTTGTCAATGTATTTATATAAAATATTTTAAATAATCTATATTATTATATATAAATATAATATATATATATATATATATATATATATATATATATATATATATATATATTTCCAGGCTAAATAGGGCAAATTTAAAAAAAATACTCAAGAAATATCTTGTTTGTTTGAGACTCGTGCTTTTACATGAGTTAATTGGACAGTAAAATAAGTTTTATAACTAAAAATTAGCAATTATAAAACTCTAATTTTTTTTTACTTCTTAATTGGTTTAAAATGTTATGAATATAATACAATATAGTTACATTTAAATATAGAGATAGGTATATATGGATAATATGATAACTTTGAAAAATATTTTTAAATACAATGGAAATTTCTCACTTTTTACTCATGTATCACTGTATTTGTCAGAAGTGGCACATCATAGCTTTATCTAGTCCATTTAATGAGTTAATGAAACCTAATATATATATATATATATATATATATATATATATATATATATATATATATATATATATATATATATATATATATATATATATATATATATATATATATATATATATTATATATACATATATATATACATATATACATATATATATATATATATATACATATATATATATATATATATATATATATATATATATATATATATATATATATATATATATATATATATATATATATATTATGCAATGCAAACGGCATAGTGGTCTGCTTGTAAGAATAAGACATGTATTAGTTTAATGATAAAGACCTCTTCTCCTAAAAGAAATATTTCTACTCTCATCAACAACTGTGTGTATGTTTTCATTGCTTGATGAAATAAATATTTGTGGCACAAAGATATATATTTATATAGAAATGAAAAGAAAGTGATTCGTTTGCAAATATTTTAAATTTTTTAAAAGTCGAAAAATATATTTTAATTTAGCTGACATTTGACGCTTTTTAAAACCTGTTGTTCGACGCCTTTCAGAAGGAAGAGATGATTATTATTTTTCTTCCAAAAGTGCCTCAAAGGAAGAGAAAGGTGACGGCACATTTACCATTCTTTCCCGTCGGTCACCCTGTTCCAAACATGAAGCGATAGGAGGAAATTCACATTTTTTTTCATATTTTTTCGCAACTTTGTCATTAAAAGGCGTTTGCATTGTCAGCATAATTC
>CM063503.1:106236255-106258755 GCA_032207245.1 Pardosa pseudoannulata
CTGTTTATAATGTTTATTTCACTGTTTATAAATCCATTAAGCATGCTTGGGCATTTTTTGGGTGGCTGTGGCAGTTATTCACTTTAAGTAGAATAGACTGCTTCTTTTCCCTCATTTATACGCCAATTCCTCTAACCCACTCTTCGAATAAAGCACTGGTCATCCAAGCGGATTTATTCGCTCTCCAAAAACAGGAAGGTCATCAGGTTTTATATTTTTAAATGCACGGGGTTTTGCTGTTTTTCCTATCACTATAGGCTTTAATCTTTCTCCAGTCATACTGGCACATAGAAGAACAGTAAAACGCTGTTTTGAAAGTTTTCCTCTTTTGCAAGAATCACCCTTCATTACTAGACTTCTATCAGGTATTGCTTTAAAGAAGAGACCGCATTCATCAGCATTAAAGATGTCCTCATCTTTAAAACCTTTAGCAAACTCTGGGAATCTTTCAATAAACTTCTCCACCACTTCAGCTGAAACCTCATTCGATTACCCACACAAAACTGTAAGAGAAATCTCCTATCGTAGTTTGAATTTTTCAAGCCAACCTGCTGACACTTGGAAGTCCTCAATTTCGAATTCTTTTGCTATTTCCTGAAGCATAGGCCCCGATATTCTTGCATTAATTGATATCATCTCTGCAAACCAAAGAAATGTGGCTTCATTACAGCGTCGAGACATGTTTTTCTTTTTCTTTGAAGTTCCCCTTTTTCGGAAGAATATCTTTCCAGATATTCTTCCTTGCGTTTTAAAATGTTGCTCCCAATTGTCTTACTCAAACCAAATTTTTCTGCTGCCTTTCTTTCCAGAAAATTAAGAAGATCCACTTTTTCCTTTAATTTAAGTTCTCTTAGAGCTTTTCTTTGAACCATTTTTAATAAAAATTCGCAAATAAATGACTGCTACTGCTACAACGCGATGTCCAAAAAGAAAAGAACAGAACGTGTTTCACATGTGAGCAATACACGTTGTTTTTCAATTCTGCGTAGTTTGTTAAATGCTACACCGCTACACACATACCCCACTCTCCTGACCTTTTTCGACAGATTTCAGCAATTACAGCCAATCCAAGAAATGAAAGCATGCAAAGGACTAGAATGTCATTTCTCCTTAACAACAGGCTGGGTAATCTCTGGAATTTCCCTCCCATAGTGTAAGTGAACAATGAATGGAGCACCAAAGAGGGGGGGGGGAATCGCGAGTGTTGCTCAGATAATCCGATTGACTGATAAAGAAACTCCTGGAAACCAGGTGGAGAACAGTGGGAGGAAAAATCTAATTCAAGAAAACATCAGTGGTCAAGTTATAGATAGTAAAACCTACTAAAAATTTGTCAACATACAACTTACGGAGGTGGTCAACATAGAGAGGTAAATCGCCATTGAAAATGCGTTTTGACCAACCAAACTAATAAATTTCGGTCAACATAGAGAGGTGGTCAACTTATATATATATATATATATATATATATATAAGTTATATATATATATATATATATATATATATATATATATATGTATATGTATATATAACAGTATTATTTATGCAAAGAGTATAAATTATATAGTATTTGTAGATGTGAAATAAATGTATAAACTTTGTACAATTACTATATGCTGAACATACTAAATGACTAAATTAAAAGGAGTCTTCTCTCGTTAATCAATCCTTTATTTAGAGATTTCTTCTTTCATGTTTTTCAGCTATGTTAAATACTCGTAATATCAGGCAACATAAAAGTATTAAAATTTTGTGTAAACACGGAATTAACTTATTATGCCTTAAATATTAAACCAACAGTCATACATAAAGACTATAGCATTCTATCAGACAATGGTAATTGGAAATTATAATAAGTAATAGTTATGTATCTATTAAAACCATAATTGTAATTAATCATATTATCTACTTTTAAAGAACGCATTTTAAATATTACTAGAGTATATTAATGTATACTTAAGATATTTTTTAATATTCACAAAGATTATAGCATTTCAAGACATAGGATATTTAGTGCAAAATTCAACTCTGTCACCATTTACCCTTCATTAAATTTAATTATGTTATTTATTATTTCTATTTTAAAATGCTTGTTACTTAGACAGTCATGTGTGCAACATTTATAATAATTTGTTAGCAAACTAAGATAAATATTTAAGGAAGTTAAAAATACTAACGGAAATATTTGTTATTCCACTACATTTAAATATTTATAAAAAGCTTATCAAAGCTCACACACTTTCTATTAATTCAAACAAATAGCAAAGTATGTAGTTCTCATTTCAGGAAAGAATTATAGTGGTTTATTTAAATATTTTCAAAGAAACAGTAATTTTGTGAGTTGTAAAACACACTTGTTTAAAAAATGTAAATGAAAGTTTTTTTTAATTCTAAAAAGGAGGTTTTACATTTTTTAATCCTGCATTTGGATTTTATAAAGCTTATAAATGGGAACATTTTAAATATGAGAAGTGAATAATATTAATTTTATATATATTTTTCACCTTTCTGTTTAAGTAATTGTGCATGTGTTAGTAAGGACCATTAAGCGTTTTTTTTTATTCACTCACTATCTCGTCAGATATATAATTACTAAACATGGATTCTTCTATGGATATCGTTTGAATTCCGGTCCATGAGCTTTCAAACGCAGAAATTGAGTATCTCGCTGTAAATGGAGTCAAATATCTTTTAATTTCCTCATTACCCCTGAGAATTATATTTACTTAGCCTGAATTTTTCAATGGTAATCATATTTTTCAAACTCAAAAAAGTAAAAAAAAAAAAACTAGACTTAATCAGAGAATTCACAATATTTACACTTAAGAGCAAATTCCCTTATACAACAGATCTCTTTGGTGTTCTGTCGGTATAATATATACACGCTTAGACAAAAATTTCCCATTAACAAAGAGCTTTTGGAATGGAAAGAAAATCGGTAGATGTGATGCATATATAGAAGAACAAATGATTACAATTTTATCAAAATTTGATTATTTATTTAAGTGATAGAGCTTCAAAAAGTAAAAAAAAACTCAATAACATGTTGGTCTATCTTTGGCTTTTATGCACCAGTTGTTCCGCTTGGCATTGTTTGAGAGAAGTAGCGGATGTCCTCTTGAAGGATTGTGACAAATTCTGTCCAACTGTCACGTTAGATCAGGAAAATCCCGAGCTGGTTGAAGAGCCCTGCCTATAATTTGCGTACAATCGATGATAATGATGCATCTGGAGCTGTGAGTTTTCTGACGATTGTGTGGTATTCACGTTCTGCCGTTTCTCTAAGCCAATCGCTTCCTTCTTGATTCTGTTTTTGGCCATGGGTTATCCATTTATGCCAGCATCGTCTAACAGAGGCATACATCCTGCCTAAGCTTCGAGAGATTAGCCAATTAGACCAACCGGCATATTTGAGCCCTACACCACATCCTCTCTCAAATACTTTTATTGTTCTCGTATCTATATGCAAGGCAAAGTTATTGTCTACATGAGTACACGGAATGAGATTTGCAAAGAATTTAAACCCTGGAATCGAAATTTCTCCTCTTCAATATCCTGTCAATTGCACAGATAGGATGCTGTGCAGAGACACACATTCATTCATCGTCCTCTAAACTTTAAATTTATTGTTTGGTCCTCTGAATGATAATTTTTTTGTTGTTACTTTTATTTTTATATACTTCGCTATAATTTATTTTTTCTAAATATCACAATAATAAAATAAAGAACATATACATTCAAAACAGTGTCTCTACAATGTAAGACACTACAATTATTTTTGAAAAATTTCCTCCAAATACCTTTTTTACGTGGTTGTTATCTTAAGTGACTGTAAATCCCCTTCATGATGGTAAAATATTTTACCCTATCTGAAGAATGAATAGATGTGAAAAGAGGAAATAACATAGAAAATAACTTCTACAAACACCTAGCTAAAGTTTATTCGGAAATCCCCTTCCGTGTAGCAGGAAGAAACAGCTTTGCTGCTTGTCTACCTATAGTATGACAATCCCATTTCGCTGATAACACAATATACGTGACTTTTTCTGTTATTGTACTGCAATTATGGCATCCCCACTGAGGTCTACATAACAACATAGTAACTTGATATGTTCCTGAATGATAGCAAACAACAGTTTGAATGAGTGTAAAGTGTCCAAATCATTATGAAAATTTCATGATGTCAGAAAGACTTAATTTGATCGAAAAAGAATCTTAAATCAAGAATAGAGTAAAAATGCTAAGTCACATGTATGCCGTATTTAGTGGCCAATACCAATAGAAACCAGTTATATACCCTCTTGAAACTCGTCAAACATATTTTCCACATTATATATATATATATATATATATATATATATATATATATATATATATATATATATATATATATATATATATATATATATATATATATATATATATATATATATATATATATATATATATATATATATATAATATATATATATATATATATATATATATATATATATGTATATATATATATGTATATATATACATATATATGTATATATATATATATATATATATATGTATATATATATATATATATGTATATATATATATATATATATGTAGAGAGAGAGAGAGAGAGAGAGATAGATAGATAATAAGCATAAAATATATAACATGAAATATGTTAAAATAATTAATGTATTGCTTTAATGTACAACAATAGCTTGAATGGTATACTTTCGATACGCTGTTTTTTTTATTTCTCATAATACTGGTATAAATCAATATTTGATCATTAATTCCACAGTTAAAAGTGCAAGAGACTTCATACTAGGTGTAACTAGAAGAATTTATAGGCTTAAATATACTTAGTTTTAGTCTATAACTAGTATATTATTGGACACATCATGACAAAAATAATTATTTCCTATTGGCAGATATAAAACGCCCATAGGCATATCACGTTATCTAATTTTTCTTTATGGAGTATAACATCGACAGACCTTTCGAAGAGGATAGGCATTTTCTAACAAGTTATTTTTGTTAATATGTCAAGTATTGTTTGACAAATGACCCACCCCTTTTGTCATATAATCTTCTGTGTATAATCCATAAAAAGTATAGACAAATCACTAATTCGGTTTAATATAGAGGATACAGCTTACACAATAATGGACACTTATGGGACTAGAGTAGGTTAAAGTACGAGCAAATAATTTTATTAAAGAATGTATTCAGAATTTTAGGAATAAAATATTATAGTTTATACAAAAGTGATGTAAAATAAATCATTTACATTTTATTATTTATCGTTAAAATTTAAAATTATAAGATTAAATATAAAAAAAATATTTTATTTATTTGAAGAGCAGGTATACATTGTGTAATAATACTTATATATCCGAATTAAGGATTCAGATACTATAAGCAAATCAAGTTTATGTGTAAATTTTGGTAAGCAAAGGGGACAATGCTGCTACTTAACTTTATACTACTTAT
This sequence comes from Pardosa pseudoannulata, assembly GCA_032207245.1. NCBI lineage: Eukaryota > Metazoa > Arthropoda > Arachnida > Araneae > Lycosidae > Pardosa > Pardosa pseudoannulata. The sequence continues at coordinate 106,241,734 of CM063503.1, forward strand.
CTGATAAGCTTAGAAAATAATATGCCTAATAATATTTGTTATTTCTAATGTGGCAGAAATTTGGATATAGAAATCCTTAGTTCATAGTAAGGTAGAGGTATAGAAATTGTTAGTGTATAGTATAGCATGGTTAGGGACGCTACGGTCTACAAAGGGGTAAAGAGATCAGGATCTACTGATTAAAGCTGATTCCGAAGGTCTACGAATATCCATGCCACACTGGGATTCGAAACTACAACCTCCGGTACCATTTGGACATCGTTTGGCCTGATAGTTCACAGGAAATTAATGAAAACGTATCATTTACATAATATAATTAAATGTAGGAAAATAGGGGAAAAAATAAGTATTAATGTGAAACTGGAAACCGTTTTGTGAGAAAAAGAATAATAAAATAGAAAAGCAGTTGCTACTTCTTTCGTAAGATTATTAATTTATATTCTTTACTGATTTTCATAGACTTAAAGCAGATATATTTATCAATACTTCATTCATTTTAAAATATTTCTATGTTGAAAAATATAAATAACTCGCTATATTTTTTTCGATTATTTTAAATATTATTTCGATCTTATTTCTGTGCAAAAATATGTGTATTTTACTAATAATTTTGCAATAATCGCCACCAATAAAATTTTTAAGAATTATCCTGATTTCTATAGTAGTTTGTTTTCATTTTCTTGGAATACATTTCGTTTATGAGTGACATATCTATGTACAAAAAAAAAAAACGCACTCTTCTTGATTTGTGTTTAAATAATATTTTTTCATATAGTCTTTTAACTATAAAACAATTTATGAAGGGAATTCTTGGGTTCTTCTAAAGTATAGAAACACTAAAGAAATACAATTATCTTTAGATATTTTTGTATAAATGCAACTGGAGGGTCACCACTCTGATACTGTCTTTAAAAAACCCTGTAATTTAGTAATTTAATACAATAAAATAAAATCTGTAAAATTTATTATTTATCCAGTTATTTAGACTATCCTAATACTGAATCAAGAGGTTTTCATATATAGTAAAAATTTATTCAATCATTTTTTAATGAAGGTGATTAATCAACGAGTAAATTTCTTTACATGCCCCAGAAATTGAAACTAATTTTAAAGAACTAAAAACAAAGTTTCCATTTATGAAAATTCAATATTAATTTTTAAAAAATTATTAATCATGCTATTTGTGCTGAGTGCGGGAGATGAATATTGAAGTTTTTCCAGAGAAATTAACAATGATGAAGATAAAGATTACAGTTCCAGGTTGAATATAGCTTGACGGTAGAGCTGCTCTTCGGTAAGTCCACAAGTTTGAATCCCTGTGTTGGTATGAATGTTTGTAGTCGTTCTGAATCTGCTTTATGCAGAAGGTTCTAGTCTTATTACATCCTTTAGAAAAAAAAGTAGACTATACCGCTCCAATCCAAACCACGTTGAGTGTAAATAGTGAGAAAGATTTTGCTATTCTTGGTTTTACTAGTAAACCAATTCAAAGACATTGGAAGTTCGAAACGCTCTGAAATGTTTTGAGAAATACAGAGAAAAGTATTAAATCACTAGAAAACGCTTCTTAAACAGAGAATGTAAATAACTATCTTCAGGTTATCTGGAGGCTAATTCATAAAATATTCTTCATCCCTAAAAATTTACACAAAATAGAAGCTCATTAAAAGAAATTAAAACATATTAAAAGTGAAGATATTTAGTTAAAATTACGCTCTAAAGCGAATTTCATGAAGCTAACGAATGCAAATATTGAAGTGTAGTAAAGGAAAATACCTCAATTTTCAACCAGATTATTATAAACATGTCAAAGACCAGTAAATGGATTTTCTCATTACTATACACTTTAAAAATTAACTAAATGAATGAATTTCACACATCATTTCACGTATACAACTTAAATAAGCTAATTCCTGTGCATTAATAAAAACATTTAGTGAAAAAACGTATGTAATATATTAATTTAAGAAACGCAATACCTAACGAGAGCGTGAATTTGCTACACCAGAAAAGTAGTTTTTTTTATTTCAAAAGGATGATTTCTTTAAACTTTCTGAATGTCGAACTTGTATAAATGCGTAAACTTTGTCTATACACTCAAAGCAAATGATGTTGATAAAAGCATAAGCTTACGAACTACAATTTATAGTATTGACTTGCAACAAAGTACATATTTGTCTTTATGTTAGGACTTCAATATCCCATGCTCCATTTGTCATAAAAATTGAGTGGGATTGAAAATACAGCTCATGCATTTTTTTCTCTCAGACCTTGACGGTTAGAGTGTTTGAAAAGCATTTTTATCTATTATTTGACCTTTATAAATTGATTTTTATAGCCATATATTTCGTATAACAATAATGAAATATACAGAGAAAGAGGTAATAATGTTGTTTCATACATATTGTATGGAAAATTCCTCTATATATTTATCACCTAATGCCAGTTTTGAGCTGTGTTGAAGTAATTATTGTTTCCTCAGTACAAATGGGTTAAAATGCGTGACAAATGAGTAACGATCTAAGTAAAATGTGTGGATTTATAATCTAAAAGAGACACTTTATTGGAATAGAATCAAATTGTTTGAAATTAATTCAAAAGATCTTAACATTTCTCCATATTTATTTCCCATGCCTTTAAGGGTATGAGTAATGCTATAGTGACACTATATACTAATTTATTATAATTAGACAATATTTAAAAATTATCCCTATTAAAATATAGGTTTTATTTAGTACTAAGCTCTTTACGCCCAGCATTCAATCTGAGAAATTAAGCTAATATTAAATTTAGATTAAATTAATTTCACATTAGTTTCTAGATACAGACAAGATACATAAAGTGAATATTTGAATATAAAAGAAGTTTTTCTCATATAACATTGATGCAGGTATACAAATTTAAAGAGCCAGAATGTATCAAAGACCCATACAACGTTCTTAAAAATAAAATAAGCAAATTATAGTTAAATTTAATATTTTTAACTACCAAGAAAATGTTTTTTTATGGATGCAATAATATTTATTGCTGCAATTTTCTTTTATAGCATAAGTTAATCGAAGAATGAAAATAACATTAAGGCAATAATTAATCACATAACTAATCATGAATTATCTAATTTAAAGAAAACCTTTTAAATATAATGAATAAATTAGATATTTAAGGGTCTGGAATCATACTGCTAAATATTTTCAAATAATGTTAAAAGTTTTGTGGCCATGGGAATCCGTGATTTCATATGTAATTTTCACATACGCTTGCTGACTATTTTACGTATCTAAATTAACTTCAACAAAATTATCTGTTACGGCTTCGTTTAAAATGATTCTTTAAATGTGCATTCAAGCTTAAAGAAATAAAAACTAAGTACAACCTAAAAAATAAATTCGAAAGATTTTCATTGGCATCAAAAAGAATCACTGTATTAATTACAGCATACAGAACACTCACTGTTTAAGTGCAATCGTGTTTACAGTCAAACGCTCAGATATACACACAAACACACAAGATCTGATGTATATTAATATAGATTACAAAAATATAATATTTAAAAGATTCATTTGTATATATATATATATATATATATATATATATATATATATATATATATATATATATACATACATATATACATGTACATATAAATACATACATACATACACACACACATATATATATATATATATATATATATATATATATATATATGTATATATGTATATAAATACATACATACATACACACACACACACACACACACACACACATATATATATATATATATATATATATATATATATATATATATATATATGTATATATATATGTATATACATGTATATATATATATGTATATGTATGTATATATATATATATGTATATATATATATATATACATATTGAAATAGTAAAAAATGTGTAATTAAGATATTTTCAAACTTAACTTCCATTCTATTAGTTTCTAAGCAAGCTTTTGAAATGGATTTTTGTATTAAAATAAAAAAAAAATTATTTTTCATCCAATTTACCAGATTTATAAAGATCTACATTCATGGAGAAATAAAGTAAGGATATATTTTTAACTATCATTCATTTATCTTAATTTTTGTTAAACAAAACCATTTAAATGAAAAGAATTAAATGAGATAAACATAGGGTAACTTTTTAAAAATCATTAACAGGACATTTTATGACAAAAAATTAAGGTTAAATATAAAATCAATTTATATATCTATTAAGTTTTTAGACAATATATTAAATTTCAGGTAATTGATTAAAAGTTTGTTACATATAATTTGTCGGAAACATTTTTTCTTTAAGTAATTAATGTACAATCTTTAATAGTACAAACTCTTTCACTTAAAAAATCATTTAATTTTTATTTTCCATTACGCATATGCTGAAACATGCCAAAATATGTTAATTGGTCAGACATTTTTTTCTTTGCTTGTGCTAATATGTATATTGTTTTATAGAAGGTGTTTACATGGGAAGTATTATCATTCATTTTCACGGGTTAAGGTAAGCTTATTTAAATGTGTATAACAGTATTAATTAATATCGTGCTAACTCTGTCTATACCTTTACATATTTAAATATAAAATTTACAACTGCAGACATTTCTTCACTTCGAAAATACAATATTATGTAAAAACGTAACATAATATGATTAATTTATATTTGAAATATTAAAATTAAATAAAAAAGAGGTAGAAAAGTGAAATTATTCTCAAAATAAGAGAATAATTTCTTTTAATACACATTGAGAAAATGTATCTGAATCACCTGGATAACAATGAAGTTAAATTATATACAATTATTTTAAATGTTACTTTATATATATATATATACTATATATATATATATATATATATATATATATATATATATATATATATATATATATATATATATATATATATATATATATATATATATATATATATATATATATATATATATATAATATATATGTATATATATATGTATATATATATATAAATATATATATATATATATATATATATATATATATATATATATAGATATATATATAATATATATATATATATATATATATATATATATATATATATATATATATATATATATATATATATATATATATATATAACAGGTGGTGGATAGAAAAGAAATTTAGAAATTTCCATAATATATCTTTTGATAGACAGTTATTTCCCTACATAGAGAAATAATTACTTTCAATATGCAAATTACTTTCTTTAATTAGACAGTATTTTCATTTAAACTACCAACATAAAGTAATTAGAAAATGAAAAAAACGCTTCTTTTTTAATATTGGCAACAAGTATTTACATCAGACTCTTGCTGTTCAGGAGCTACTGGAAAGTGAATATATCACTCCAATGGATTGCCCAGCGTACTCTCCTGATTTAATTCCCACACAACACTTGTTGAATATTTTGGAGAGACACATTGCATCAATTTTACATCCTCTGGAGAACACCCAAAAACTCACACAGATGCCGATGGAATGGCCACTCCTACCGCAAGATATGTTGCACCAGCTGGTTCTGAGTATGCAGAGACGGTCCAAAGCAACCATTACAGTTAAAGGAGGGCATGTCTCATATTAAGGAATATCTGCCTGTTCTCCTTCCTCTTGGATAGACAATCATGTGTCACAATATTATGAGTTATATAAAGCTTTTGTTTTATTCCATACCGTATGCATTGTATTTCATTTTCAGTGCCGATGATTTCGTCATCCTTTACCTACATAATACTCTAACTATTTCTGAATTTCATATCTCTCAGGCGATTTCTCGTGGAATAATGGCAAAACACCCATCTGTTGCTTAAGTTTTGCACATCAGTTTAGTTATAAGACTGTAATATGATATTTACTAATTTGTATAATAACGGTCAAATTCTAATTGGTTATACCAATTTTGGACATTCATTTAACTCTGATTAATAGTTTATAAAGATTTTAAAGATAGCAAAGCGTTATATAACAAAACTATAATGCATATTATTACACCAAACTAAAACATTCATTGCTGTTTTCTATCATATTTAATAACGTTTATATTTACTATAACATATAATTCTTCTCGAACACATTAAATTTGGATACATGAATAAAACTCGAGATTTATAGCAAAATTAATGCTTTAAAATATAGTATCTTAAAAATAGCTATTTGCATTTAAACATGAATAATATTATTAAAGAAGCAGTATATTCTTAAAAATTTATCCTGTTTTATATAATTACAACAACAATATGCAGCTCTTTTTTTGTAGCAGATATAATCTTGTTACATTAATTCTAAAAAGGATACGTTTTGTGATAAAAATAATATAAGCCAGTGCATAAAAAACAGTTGCAATTTCTTAAAGAATCACGTGTTGTTTCGTTATTCAAAAGATATAAAAGTACAAGTCTTTTTCGAGTCTTGCAATAAATGTTTATTAATTTTTAAGTTATCCGTCATCATATTTCTAGAGCTAAGTAAAGCGGGATCATCGTAAAATGCAAGTCACCAAAACAAAAACATCCTTCTCACATTAAGGTATAGGAAAATTTATTCGAGAGTTTGAATTTTCAAGATAATACCTTTCCGACCGTAAGCATTTTCAATCTTTTCAAATATTTTGCGTTTATAGAGTTCTCGTAAAGAAGTAAGGTTCGTTTTGGGGATTTGGTGAATTGAAAAATTCTTGTTATGAAATTCAAATCTACCTTTACGCTCCATAAAAATGATATAGGGAGATACACAAACCAATTCCTTCGAAGATAATATTTCTTTTCCTATTGATTTTTCAGCCTACGGACTCATGCTTTACTTTGTTCAAAATTTAAGTCACTTTCCTAAGGCTCTTATTCAAATCTCACATGATATATACATATACATATACATACATATATATATATATATATATATATGTATGTATATATATATATATATATATATTTAAAGTCATATACGGAAAATATATAAAAAATTAATACATAATGTATGTAATATAAATATACACACATACATATTTCGATCTCTCTTTCTAGGTATATACACAGAGAAACTTATATGCGTGTATATGTATTATATGTATAATGTAAATTATTTCATTATATAGTGTTTGTATATATATATAGAGATGTAATAATCCAAATTTTTGTTGTCTTGGGATCGTATTTAATTCACATACTTCACAGTGTTTAACATAGCTACTTATGTCTTTTGTTATTCTATTTCAGTAATATTGGGTAGATATTTAAATAAACATTACCTAGAATCCTAGGTGTCCATAGACTTTATGAGCTTTTTTCAATAGTTTTAATCTTAAATAGAAAGGTACAACAATTTTTATTAAATCTTGTTTCTTTATTGTCCGTATATTATTTTATTTCGTATAGTTTATACCTCCAATATTGTCAAAAGACTGGGGCTCTTTTTCCGAGACATGTTTACAAGATAAGGAATTCTTTGGATTTTACGTTCCATAATGGAAAAGACTGAAGGCCAAACATGACGTTGAGAGTATGTCAACCCACGATCCTTTGATTCTTCGAAGTAATTAATAAAAGTTACAAGATTTTATATTAAATTTAATCAAATGTCAGATTAAAAAGTTGGCTAGGTTAGGACCAACACTGTGTTGTCACATGTTATTCCTGATCTTGTCCACAGTTTAAAGCACCCTTGAGGTCACTAACAAGTTGTAACGTTGGTCACCATGCAAGACAGCCATGTATTCCACTTCCAAGTTGTTGAATAAAATAAGTTTTGATAACTTTTACTGTTGAGTTGAAAACAGAGAAACCAGAAAGAATTGATTTGTTTGAAAGTTTCATTGTAAATTACATAAAGTTTCATGTTTTGAACCTCTGTATCGTACAATTATTTTGATTTTCATAAGTTTAATCTATTCACTCCAACATTGATATTTACTCACTGTTTACTTCTTTACTGAATAATAATTACTCATTTTGTGATGGTGCAGGAGAATCAGAGGAATAACTTAAAGTTGAGGAATTTTTCTTTGAATTCTGTGTGGAATTACCTTATGATGGGTTAGGGACCAAGCTTATGACTATATAACCCTGATGTCCCTAACTCTCATACCCTATCAGAACAAGATTATGACACTTCTCCACTAAATTCATGATGTCATATTGTAATTTAATTGCAGTTTATATAATTTGATTAATAATTAAATTAATAATTAAATATGTGTATTTTATTTGTACTGGGAAAATGACACCTTTCAGAGAGAATATTTTCCCTTTTTTAATGGGGGAGGGATCTATAATAATAATAACATATAAGCCCATAACGTCTATCCAAAATTTTGCCTTTTCTACATTCAGTATTCTAAATCTTAATTTCTCCTCTTTATATTACTCTTATTTTCCCAGCCATCAAATTTGAACGTGGTAGTTTTTATTCCTTCAGCCGAACCCCGAAATTCTGTTTTGGATTCTCGAAGAAAAAAAATTATATAGCTGGCATTGTAATGAGGAATAAATAACAATTCCTGGAAAAAATTAGTAATGTAAATTAGTAAAATAGTCTTTTGTAACGCCAAACTTTGGCAGATGTCTCAAAAAGTAAAAATTACTCTCTTTAAGCAATTAACTGTTGGTTCAGCATTTTCCACGACACTTAAACCCCACATGGTATTTGGACATATCTTGCTAAAGGTGGTCGTTAGCGAGCTTTCTGACTCCGTCTGGTTCAGATGCCTCTGTATTTTGTCCTATTTCGAGAAGATGAAATAAAAAATCCGAATTCTTTGCAGCCCAGTATGTCCTGGCTAAAAAAATAATAGAGCCATTTTAAGAGCGGTTTGTAAGTATAAATTTGGGGCCCAATTTCTTTCGATCTCTCTCTCTCTCTCTCTCTCTCTCTCTCTCTCTCTCTCTATATATATATATATATATATATATATATATATATATATATATATATATATATATATATCAGCACATCTTATTGATTTACATAAACATATCTATAGAAAGGTAGCTATAAACATAAGCATAAAAAATTATCTTATAAATCATTTGCTTCATTGAATTTTTTAAGAAGTATTATCAAGCGAAACAGAGTAATTTTGAAACTATACATTTAGTAATTGTTTTTTGAATTAGAAATATACGTGAAGATTAATAAAAATGTTTTTAAAGAACCATAAAAGAAATTACTGGTTTATACAGGATATGGGAAACGATAAAATACAGCAGTTATCCGAATAACTATTCTAATATTAGCCATAACAAAATTGGATTATATATATATATATATATATATATATATATATATATATATATATATATATATATATATATATATATATATATATATATATATATATATATATCTGTGTGTGTGTTTGTGTTTAAGAATGTTTTCCAATCCAATGTACAAATCTTTATAGATTTACTAAACATTATATTTAATGTTGCAGATATTGCCTTAATTTCTTAGAAGCTGTAATGGTGTATTCCCTATATCATGAAATATGCTGTTTTTATCTGTTTTTATATTTAAATATTTTATATTTTTTATATTTAAATATTTTAAAATTATTGATTGAATGAATATCTTTTACACAAAAATAAACTCTGATGTTGATCAGTATTAAAAATAATGCATTTCTCTGTTCAATAATTTATTTACTAAATTTTGTATATACTTAAAACATTGTACACATTTTATATATAAAAAATAAATTTTTAGAATTTTACATTATAAGATAGAGAATGGTAAACCATACGATAGTATTTACTGAACTATAAATTAATAGGGACATAATTCAAGTAGCTTCCGTTTAAATGCTCTTTATATAACGTAGATCTCGTGTTTATGTACCACGAATTTAGGTAAATTAGACTATGTTTCCAGGTATGTCATTAAATGATTTATATTAATCACCAAATATATAATTTAGCATTAATTTTAAACAGACAGTTACTATACTGAAAATCATTTACTTGTGCAGAATTTAATTTACTTGTTTTATAGTGGGAGTACACTTGCATGAAGAAAATTTTACCCCTATTTATTTTAAAAATTACTTAAAAATCATCACTAAACATTTTTAGGTTTGGACAAAATTGTACTACAGAATACCTTGTAACCACTGATATAAATGCAAATATAAATATTTATAAAGTAATAGAAGGAGGGTGTAATTAGTTCTAAAGTTATAAAATTTTAACAAATCGTTTTTAATTAAAACCAATTATTGTTTTTATTTATACAGATGAAAAGGGGAAATATATAAGTATAAAATAAATTTTGTATTAAGATATATTTAATAATCATAACATGAATTATGTCATCTTTTTATATAAAAATGAAATATTTTATATAAAAATGTATTGTATATGATGATTAGATGATCTTTGGTGGGGAATCGCCAGACAAATGCGGGAACGGGAAAGCTGCGCATTTTAACAACAAGCTGTTAAGTTATATGTAAATGGATAAGAAATATGAAAAACAGAGGTTATATAATTTATGAAAATTTCTAATATGCAGTCAATTTTTATGTACTCAAAATAAATTTCTCACTACACCGGTAATTTTACTTCTGACAACTCATTTCTTAAGAATACATCTATAGGCATTCTGTAAAATTTATCTATCTATGCAACAATAATAAAAAATATGATGATGATGCAGGAGCATTGTTATAAATTTCAAACTCCTTTATTTGGAATTCTATTTTTGTAATTTCTTTCAAAAGCAATTCACATACAGAATTTTAATTTTATTCATTTATTTAAGGATACTAAATAAGATAAATTAGAACTCTTTATAAACATTACATAACTAATTATATGGGAAATATAATCTAAATTTGTTTTACTTAATTAATATTAATCCATACATTTTTTACTAAATAAATTCATTTCGAATAATATATTTCCTATTCTTAACTATAAAACTATATTCAACTTAAAAGACTATATTCATTATATCTTATGTACTTGAGCTCTTATTCATAGAGTGAGAAAAGATAGATTAAAGACTAAAGTAAAAGGTTTTTTTTTAATCTTTAAAATTTTTCTTTGAATAAATATCACGTAAATTAGATTAATTTTCTACCTAATTTAATCAAATGTTGTTATAAAAAATACCTACTCAAAATAAATAAAAATTTAACTTTATAATATTATTTAAAAGATGAATGTAAATTTATTTATCGGAAAGATACTATCGATATTGAAGTTTTTCGTGCTATAAATAGTTAGTTAAAAAAACTATTTTTAAGTGTTAATTTCAGAGAAATTAGTGTTCTTATTTTTATTCTTATTAGCCATTATGGCTTCCTTTAAGATTAAAGGAAAAAGCCAATATACATTGAAAGGGATACAAAACATACAACAAACTGATCAGCTAAGGATAAGTCGAAGAAAAATAATGTAAAAATTTATAGTCACCCCACTTTTCCACTCGACACCAAGAGAAGAGTCTCAGAGTGATTAACCAAACTCGGTGAGTTGATGCTGCTTCTTTTCCGACTCTGCCCTCTCTGAATAGTTGAATTTAAAAAAGTTATCCATACTTTAAAGGTAAGCTATTTTGTAGTATAGCACTGTAGTTACTGGAAAAAGTTGTACAATTCTAGTTTCATAATTTTTAAATAACATAAACACTAATGTTTAAATCTTTTATTTATTTGATTCATTAACTTTTTTCCCAATAGATGTTTTCATCATAAATTTTATAAATTTTGATTAAAAACATGAAAACTGTTTTGAAAGGGAGAAATGAAAATATATCTTCCGACTTTTATTAATTAATTTTCTTTAACAAAATGTTTAGATGAGTTTCTTTACATCAATCCGCTACTCCAGTATCTTAATCAACTGGTTTGTCCGTAGCACAATATCTAATTTATGGTCAGAATATTGAACTGTTAGATAGCTTAGAGATAAGACTTTTTGTACACTGATTATGGTAAATTTCAAAGTTATACCACTGACGTTTTACAAGTTATTTAGAATTATTTTAACGGTCATAGAACTGAGAGAGAATTTCCTGTTGTCCGCTTGTGCATAAGAAAAATTGCCAAGACGTACATTGTATGATAAAAGCAAAACTTACGTTCTTTTTCTAAATATTAGTTAAAATGTAAAGATTAATATATTTATTTTTACTTTTAGTACAATAAATAAAGAAATTTAAATTTTTGAGCATATGTATAACATTGTTTTGTGTAATTACAATAAATTTTAATAAATATAAATTTCAATTTAAAATTACTGATATTTCGATTTTCAAATATTTTTCTAATTTTGATGACTCCCGGAAAGGAGAATTGCACGGGAAATTAGAAGCTTTGATCTGCAAGCAACTTCATATATCGCATAATTCAAAAATGATTACATTTATGTTGTCAATGCCACTTGCCGAGCCAAGCATACGAGCCAGGGATAATATGAATGAAGAAGAAGGGGTGCGACTTTCGTATGATCACCACCGCTAGTGTGAAATAGGGTATTAACTCAAGTTTGTGCTTACAATTTAGAAGAATGGACCAAGCAGAAGAACTTTAGACTTGTACTGCCACGCAGAGATATCGGAGGAAGTTACCATGAACATTACCATTACCACTTGGAAGGTTTAAACATATGAACCAGAGGCCACACGAATTAAGACGAAGGTGTGAATCTTTTATTCGACGAGTACCACTAGGGTGAAAGTTACAAGTCTTTACTGAAGTGGATCCTTGTAACTTAGAAACAGGGATCAAGCAGAATATACCCAGACTTGGCCTGAACCAGTGGTATTGTTTGAAAATTTGGAGGACATTGTGACCATGAACAGATTTTATGTGCCCCATTCCACATTAACAACACGGCGGATATTAAGTCAGCTCGATACCCGAACCCGCAACTGACTATTTATGAGATCGTTGTCTTTGTCAACTGATCTCAATTGTTAAAATGTTTGATTTTAAATTGATTTAGAATGTTTAATTTTTTTATTTAAAATTCATGTAACATCTGGTTTTAACCCCGAATTGTAATCATCCTTTCTAATTACAATCCTAGTTCTATATAATGAGAGGTTTAAATATAGTACTTAATAACTTTACTAGGCATAATTCAAGACAATTAGTCCCAGAATGTTAAAAATAATGATTTGACTTGTTATAACATGTCTTTGTGCAATATCATATTTGATTACAATCCGCACTCTGTATACCGAAATATCTCAATACAACAAAATATACTACTGTTGTTTGCTGCCAGAGAGCACGACTTGAAGTCAACTGAAATTGAACTTAAAGATATCGATGCTGTTGCTATTACCGATTTATACACCAGGGTTATTAGACCTCTGTACAATATGCTCTTTGTCTCTGGCTAATAGTAATATATTCACCAGAGCAAGGAAACACGAAAGCTGAAATCTGACTAAATCTGAAGTAGAGGATGTCTTTTGATGGCTACCGCTATGGAGAAAAAAAAAAGACTTTGCTCGTCTGGATCTCTTAATTTAGAAGGAGGAAAAAAGAGAAGACGATCAGGTTTCGCCTGTCACCTCTATAGGCATCATTTAACAATTTGGAGGACATTTGGTGACTACGAACGTATTTTACGTGTTCCAGCCTCCATTAATGAAGACGGAGGATCATTGTTGGTCTCGAGCCTCGATCCCACAATCAACCAGTTAACAGATCTTTGACTTTCTTGACTGAGCTACTAATAAATATCTACGCACTCAAAAGCTGTTATAACAGTTCTTTTTAAATTCATTTTAAAAAATCTGTAATTTCGAAGTGTGTATGTGTCTTTAAAACTAAAATATAATGATATTTGAATTTAAATTATATCGAATAATTACAAATATGTAACATAAAGGAACTTCCACAAGTATTTAGGGTTGCAGTTATCTGCCTATGAAATTTTACTTTTTAAACACTAACAAAGAAAATATTTGAAGTTTCAGAACTCCAGGCTTCTTCACTTAAGATATCTTCATATTTAATAATAGGCTTATTGCAATAACTATTTATTTATTAACGTTTTTTTTTGTCTAATTTGGTTAACATCTAATGGTATTATCACCGCTTGTTTCTGATTTTGTGTAAATCGTTAACATTTAAGCAATTTTCGAGTTTTCTTAAAAAAAGAATACTACACAAAAGTTAACCTTCAAGATATCTCAGAAAGAATCATACCACATACGTCGCTTCTACTCATCTGAAATTAAAACCGAAGAGTAGAAAGCAGCTTCTAACAAATTAACAGCATTAGAGCAGTCCCACAGTGGCATTTAATTTAAATCCCCTATGCTCATTTATTTAATAGAAAGCAGTTGACACCATTTAAATCAGAATAATAAAAACGATATTCTGAACAATGAAACTTAAAAATCCAGATATGATACTTTGCCTAATCACCAGAAAACATTATCGTCGTTTTTAATAACTGAGTGGTATAAAGTTTTGGATATTTAATTAGTAGAATTACAAATATTTTCTGTATTGCACCTTCTGTATTACGATGTTACATAATCATTGAGTGATAAAATCATATTTTTATGTAAAACAACTATTTGATTGCAAATTTTATACTACTATGCATATTGTTAATTCAAATATTTTAGTGATTCATAAAAGTCTTTTTTTTATAATACTTGAAATGTATTTAAAAACGTATTATATATATATATATATATATATATATATATATATATATATATATATATATATATATATATATATATATATATATATATATATATATATATATATAATGATTGAAATGATTGAAGTAATGATTTGAATATTTGCGTAAGGTTTAAAATTAAATATAATGTAAAAATATTCTTTTATTTTATTCAAGATTATATGCATTATAATTTACAAAAGAAACATGCATAAACTAGAGCAATATTTACTGTTCATGTCAAATATCACCGGGATGTCAGTTCAGTCTGCAAGAAAATAAAATTGTGTAACAATAACCAGACTACCAGTAACTGGACAGCATCTAAAATTTCTTTTCCCTAAGTTTACAGCATAAGGTTTCCTATAAAATCCTCTCTGATTTCTTTTAAATGAAAAGCATGTCAAAATAAATAAAATTAATGTTTTATTTTCAATAAAATAAATATTTCTTTACCATTGAAAATATGTAGGTGGTCACAGTATTAAGATATCTGTTATTTTATTCTTGATTTAATATTTATGTATTTAAAAAAATCATTTTAATTAATTTTATAGAAAATTATGATATATCCATTAAATTCTTGGGCATATTAAATAAATAATAGAAATTAATGTTCTTTATTCTAATTGTCCTGAGATTTATTTGCGATATAGAGTGTTTTTTTTTTATATCCGTCAATAAATCCTTATGAAAAAATCGGAAATCACTTTGAAAAACTTTTTTAGTTTTAGAAAGAAAATTATCGCTATAAATTTTATTAGCACATGAAACATTCAAGTAATGATTATAATGCCTTAATTTGTCTAGAAAATGGGAAATCAAACTAATAGAATAGTATATAATTTATATTTATAAAGTGCCTATACAGATTTTAAGGGAAAATCATTATACATAAACAAATAATATTGAATGCGTTAAAAATATATTCAATATTCTTTAAATAGCTATCGAGAGATACTCGTGGAACAAGTAAAAAATGTATTTGCAGAAAAATATTTCACTGAATGCTTAGGAATTATTGGAAAAATGCTGCGAAAGAGTATTCTGATTTCTCAAAAAATGAAAAAAAAATGTTGCATTAGAAAAATGGGGCTTCGACCTAAACGGAATTATTTAAGACACTAAATGTTAAGTTAAACTTTGAAAAAAGAATTATGTCTAGTATATGTAAAATTGAATAAAATAAAGCTAAAGATTGTTTACATTTAAACCAATTATGGCGCTAAGGTTTTAGAAGAAAAAGTAATATAATTAAATATATAATTATTTTTGTATAAAAACAGAATCAATAGATTCTGCTAGAATAAATAGAAACATTTGTGCAATCAGGCTTATGGTTCATAAATTAATTAATCGGACAAAGTTTTTACGGAAGAAAGCGGTATATGGTACTATGATTAAAATCAATTAAGAGCAGAAATGTGCAGGTAAAAAATCATACACTGTATTGCACAAAAATGTGTTATGGTATGTTAATTAAATAATAATCAATTTATATTAAAAATAAATATACCTATATAGATTTTAAATAAAAAAAATTAGTTTTAATGTATAAAGAATACTGATTATAGGATTAAGTCATACAGAAAGGAGAAATTTTTTTCTTGCAGTTCCGTCAAGTCAGCAAAGGAAACAGTGTGCTTCAAATTTTACATTGGTATGTATATGACGTATTCAAAGAAGTTCGGAAGCTGTTGCAAATTCAGAACGCATATCAAGTGGCCTAAAATTTATCCAGTGTGAGTATAGCTTGTTAGATTAACACTAAACATACCATATAATGGGTCAAATGACCCATAAGGTTTATGTAAAAAATGCGATGGGAAATGAATTAAAAATTCTTATTCCTTGTGTTTGCAATACATAAAAATTGACAATATACAATTTTGTTTAATTATAATAAAGTTTATTTGTCTAGTTCCTGCCAATTTTCATATTTCATACATTTATAATCAGAAAAATAAAGTCCGGTCATTTGACCCGCTATGGTAGAAATAGGTATGTATTAAGTGTTGGTATGTTTAGTGTTAAGATCAACAATCTATAGAGCTATACTATGCAAAAAAAATATCTTTGTTAAGTTAGATAAAACTGGTAACGGAGCCTTGAAAATATTAAAAGAGGTTTACAAACATGAATCTTATCCCAATCGCAAGTCTATAGAGAAAAGCTGGTTTTAGGAACAGCCGACAGAGCATTGAAAATAATCCGTGCGTAGGAAGACCATCGACTCTGAAAAATCGAGTGAAAACATCGAATAAGTGAGGATGTATGGAACATCAACCACTAATTAAGTTTACATTCCCTTGCACAATTTTTAGTTTTGAATGCAAAATTTTG
>CM063503.1:106263755-106281255 GCA_032207245.1 Pardosa pseudoannulata
ATATATGTAAAAAATGCAAGTAAATGGTTTCCTTCATTCGCAGGTGAAGTTTATTGCATTCTCTAAACAGAATCTTCATGTCTTTTACGAAATATGGAGTAAAATTAGGGGAATATAGTTTATTTATACTTTAGATATTTTTAATATATATTACACTGATACATTTGTAACTAAATGTGCTGATTTTTATAAACCATTCTTAAATTTTAAAGACTTTTAAAGAACTATTGTATGTAGTATGTCTAAGTTTCATGGAAAATAATTCCTATTTATAATGTAATTTTGCCTACTTATAATGTAAAGCATTTTTAATATTTTTTAAAAGAAAAAGAGAGCTAAATAAAGACAAAAACCATTCTGTAAGTTTGTTTTTCCTCTAGTAACCTCTGAAATTGGTGTTTGTATTACGTACGTTTTAACATGTGTATCATTCTCTATGTATTTGATAAAATGAGGATTCTCTAGGAAAACATTACTTCCTAATTTTTTTAAAATGTCTGTGTGGAAAATTTTAAAAAATTATATAATTTATTGCTCTTATTTATGTGATATGAAGATATACAGCAAAAATACTCAAGAAATATCGTAAGAAATTTAGGAGGAAGTGTCTTAAAAAAAGGTACCTAATATGAATGACATTTGAAAAATGATTTAATTTTATAATGAATTAATTTGTTTGAAAATTCTATTTGAGGTATAGAACATAAATATTTTTCTAATCTAACAACTATACGATAATTCTATTATATTTTTTATAATATATTAATTATTTTATCAACTGATATGTCATGAATTTCAAATTCTTTATTATAATCTGGTACAATTTGTTAAGATCCTAATCTAAACATCTGTTTTATTTCTCTCTACATATGAAAACCTTGATATAAAAAAGCTAAATTTGTAAACCATTCTTTACGATAAATGGATAAAACTATATCCTGCTATTAAAAGCACTTCCTTAATTTAATTTGATTAATTATATAATGGATATTTTAAACTGTAGAAATGCTATAGAAAAATTGAAATTGGAAGTAAAATATGTAACGAAAATTATTGTCATTTAAACATCGAAGTTACATAGGTCATTTGTTTAACCTATATTTTGATTTTGAAATCATATTTCTAATCATGCGTGCATCTTACTTCTTGCATTTGGAAAAAAATAATATAACATATTAAATTATATACACGTAACATAAGCAAGCTTATTTTCAGAAAAAAACTTAATTAAACACGATGCAGTTAATAAAACTCTTGTGAGATATTTATAATTTAAGACAAAATTATACAACAAAGAGACAGGGAATGTAATATTAGTGAACAACGAAAATATCGCTGAAATTTAACGAACTCCTAAGGTTTCTTACTAAACAAACTTGTGCCTACAATTTAACCTTTTTCGATGGATGAACTTCAAAATTTTTAGCATTTAAAAACAAAAATGAGGTTATTGAAGACTGTCAAAACTCGATAACTGTTGTTTGAGTTTATAATTTTGCCATTTTTATGGCTTCTAAATGCTCCACGCATATTATATCCTAACTGAATCCTACCACATTTCATCGTTTGCATTCTATGTAAGTAAACTGTGTATAGTTCTTCATTCGTATCACTCTTTATAATATCATAGATTACCCATTGCTTTATTTTGGAAGGAAATATGATGTTATAATAAAATTAATTAAATAATCAGAACTATAGAATCTGATGATTTGTAATATGCAAAGAAATTTCATAAAATTGAAACTTTCTTGAAACTACATATATTTCTTCTCTAAAAAAATATCTCTCAAGAAACTTATTTCTGAAAAATATGTTATTGTTTTCCTGATAAATAATACTAGTATCTAAGAAAAATAATGTTATATCTCATTATTTTATAACATAAGAATAAAAGAAAATATTATGATAAAGTTATTAACATCCATTATCTTTAGAATTTTCTGTTAGACCCTCCGTAGACTTATAGCATTCATTACAATTTAAAAATTTATAGCTTTTTATTTATTTTGCTGTCATGTGACAGATGGTAACTACATAAACATTCCTTCAACTCCTCCTGTTTCACATTCCACAGTCAGTCAAGTACCTCGTGCTACAGAATATCTTTTGTCCCCTACGCGACTAAATGTATAATAAAAATTTAAAAAAATACATGTATCCGTTTAGTTGTTCATATTTTCTGTTTAGTATAACTTTTTAATTATCTGTTAATCGAAATTTTAAATTTATTTATAATTATGACGGAAAAGTAACTTAGTTTAATTTTAAATGCAAGTTATGAAACTAAGCAGCATCTGCATATAAATTTTTTCTTTTGAATTTTGCATTTTGCTAAAGAGATACTGATAATTTTATTTTTTTGAGAGAAATTTAGAGTGTGATAAAGTCTATTCAAATTTGTTGGAGTAATATTTTTTTAAACAGAAGTGAACATTTATACTAGAATCTAATTAAATACCTTGAGAGATGTAAAATCCTCAATATTTTTAGTTTAGAATGCCATAGTGATATTTACTTATATATAATATTTAGTTACCTGCAAAATTTAGTGTTCTTCAAGCTCTAAGAAAAAAAAATCTTAATTTTTTTAATCAGGTATTTAAAAAATTACGTAAATAAAACCACCCGTGAAAACAAACCTTAGACATTATGATTTTCCATAATGGGACTTAAAAAGTCGTGGTTACTCTCCGTTTCAATACGCAAAGCTGTTATATATATATATATATATATATATATATTATCAGCACACTGACTGAATTAGAGGTATTTAACCTCTTATTTCTGATTTAAGAAGATAAATAAGATGAATTTCTTAGAAGATCTACTTATACCTGAGATAAAAGATAAGGGTAATGGTCTTTACTAAAACATTTATTTAAATCCATTCCTATTACTAAATAGAAATATTGATTAAAAATAAGAATTAAAGGAAACAACCATATATTGGTACTTAAAATATCTTAATTAAAAATATTATTACCATTTAAAAGAAATATAAATCAATTGATTTAATTTTTCATGATTTTTCATATCTTTATAAAACATGATTCAAGTAATTGTAAAGTAAATGAAGTTTTAAATACTTGTTTCTCAATTATCCAATGATGTTCTTGTAATTTTGTTTAAAAACTGTAAAGCGTTGTAAAATCGAAAGGATTAACATGTTTACTTTTGAATGAAAAAAAAAATGCCGACAGATAATAAAATTAAAATGATACATTTCTGATATACCTAATTTTATATTTAAGATAAAGTTTATACATTATTATGAAAATTCTCCTTCACGGTGCATTTTATTTTTCAATTTAGTGTGTCTTAGTACAGAATACATACTAAAGTAGTTAACCGTCATTTTCGACCACAAACTTTGGCAAAGACGTATGCTTCTTATTGAAAAATCTTTTAACGAATATAAGCATTGTTTATGATATTTTCATTATTATAATAGAAAATTTAAATTTTATAAAATCCTCTGTTCCCTGTTATTAAATTCAACAAAAAGTTATCCTCTTCCTACAAATCTTTACATAAATTGTTTTAGTTCTCTGTAAAAGTAATTGATCGAGATGTATATATTTAAAGTTTACCAGAATTTAAAATATTTTCTCGTATCTTCGGAGGTTGGTTAATAGATTAAAAGGATACCCTTGTTATAAAAGAAGGATGTGTGTATAGTAAAGCGTTTATGTAATGTAATTTGAAGTAAAATAAACTCTTAATCAATTCCACTCTTTTCCCGTGAAAAGAAAAGTTTCACCCTGATTTCATCCTAGAGATACTGTAACTAATCTTATAACTCCCCCCCCCCTACAAAGAAGGAAAAAAACCTAAAAATTTCCACAAACTCTGAATTTATATATCTTGATTATTTTTGTCACATAGAAGGAGAATTTTTATACCGGTCAGTAGAACGGTTTTTAATTTTTCAAACTTATTAATAGGGATCATATTTTTCAGTTTGTGCAACATTGAAATTTTAGATTTAAAGTACTGAAAAAAAAAGCTAAATTTATTTTAATCATTCATTCTAACTGGAAGTATATGTCTATAACGAACGGAGTACAATGTCGTTTAATGACATTGTTTTTAACCCTATATGTCAGAAATGCTTTTCATCTCATTGAGGAGTACATGATAAAATAATTTTGAATTATGAGACTAATAATTAATAAAATATATTTTATGTTTTATGTTACATTTTGAGAAAGTTGAAAATTTTCTACAAATTCAATCAAAATTAATGAAATTTTCATACATTACCTGTGGATTTAAAATAAGGTTGGTGCATTAATTTTCTTCCAATTGCACAGAACTTTTTGATATTGTTAATTAATATTAATTACAATACCATAAAGTATTTTTTGAGCTACATAGGGAGTAATACTGATAATCATGGTAAAAATAATGATAAAACATTGTGCAAGTGTAATCCATTACATTTATTAAATGATATTCAACGCAAGTGAAAATCGATATCCTTTGTTTCTATATAATTTCTTAATATACCAGTAACAAATTGAAAGCAATTCGATTACATACAGTACACTAAGAACAGTTTTAATAAATGATTGCTGAAGACGCCGTTTCTGTCAAATATGCTTTGTATTTTAAAGAAAAAACAAAAGATTTATGTAGATTACGGTTTGTAATGCATTTGAAAAAAAATGTATTATGATTAGAATAAGAATGGCATTAAGAGATAAATATTCAAGAAAATTACATGTAAGGTGCCTTGTCGTAAAAAGATACAGGACCAAACGAAACTAATTATGTTATTATTTCAAGAAAATGTAATACTAAAATGTGAACTTTGAAAAGCTTTGATGTATATAATAATGCAGCATGCATTTTACTGAATGATAATTTGAATTTAATACTATTTGGTTCTTTGAATTGTATGTAATGTCATATAAATACATTTATCCTATTAACTTCATAACTTAATCTTACCATGTGTATTGTAAACAATAATTAGTTACCTAGAAAAGTATTATTAAGTCTCCTATCATTTAATCAATAGTACTTCACTAAAAGATAGGAAAGAGAGTTAAACTTCTCTATTATGCTATCTTGATCTCATATCTCTGATCTTATACCCTAAAATAAAAAGTAAATTAAACTTTGTCCTTAATTATGTTGTTTCCTTTATTTTAATAGCTCTTAATCAGTATAAGTTTGATCATAATTATAAGTTTTAAAAGTACTTGAAATCCATTGCCTCTTTTCACTATGCTTAACTTTAACAATGAGACATATTTTAAGGGTTCGCTATAATTTAACTGCTGCAAAATTTGACAAATTTAATATTTTTTCAGTTATTTTTACTTAATTAATTTTTTAAAAAAGAAAATGTTTATGAAATATTAAGCTGTTTTTTATATTTGTCAAACGGAATGAGACATTTTGTAGTATGACTAAATACGTAAACATATTAAAATTACATTTATTTTTTCAATTTTCAAACTCCGAAAAACACTGCACATTTTTTTAGCAAATTTATTACAATTTTTCACTAATTAATATAATGTTTATTTAAAATGAAAAATTATAAAAGGGGTGTTATTTGTTTTTATATATTAAAACATTTTAAAAACTTCGTGTTCAAACTAAAAAATTTAGCTAAAATATTAATTATGCTTTAAAGCAGTGCAATATTTCAAATTTTTAGAAACACAACACTGATTTAAAATAGTCTAAAAATAGTAATTGTATCTTGTTAATTATTAGGTATCAATAAACTAACAATCATAAAGGCTATATTTTAGGTGACCCCTATTAAATCTAGCCGATTTTTCACTATAGATATTTAAATAAAACAAATAAAATAACTTTAAAAAATACCATTTTACTAAAAAAAAGTATATATTTATTTCTAGATATTTAAAACCAATTTTCTACTTGACATTTTGCAAAATCTAAATGGTACCAGACCTCCCAAATAATTATGTTTTTAGCTGTTAAATATATTTATATTGGTATTGAAGACTAATTTGAAAATTATTTCAGTAATTCTTGATTTAATAACCTGTCTTCTGCTATTATGATCTATATTTGATTTATAGAGGCAGCAACTCCCTTGACATTGTCTTCAAATGCGAATTTTCTTATTTTCATACTCTATGATATATTTTTTTTCTTTTATTATAGGGATGACGTTTATTCCAATTGTCAATTGAGACTGTAAGCGTACAGCACTTAAAAAAAATTTGAGGCTAAAAACGCAAGCTGTTGCGAGTAAAGTATCAGACCTATTACGCCATTAGAATTTCAATGCAGCGGTTTGAATATATGTAAATGATTTTCTGATGCTTTTGCATCTGACTTTTAAATACATCCCTCAAAAAATGCTTAAATAAAGAATTCAATATCCCATTTTTTAAATATCAATACGTGTCTTTTCATTTGAAGAAATATTGTTGAAAGGAATGACTGGCGTTTTCCCAAAAGTCTGACCATTATCTTAATGGTATTTGAACTATTTTTCCTTGAAAAGATTTAAAGATTTAGATATTTATAAAGAAAATAAATAAAAATAAATGTGAGCATGGAATGAGAAACCTGAGATCTGTATTTACTGGATATGTTTGTGGTTAAAAATATTCTTATGAGATTTTGTATAACATAAAACTTGCTGTGTTGTGTCCATTAAGTTCTATGTAGTGCAGATGCTGAATTTAAGATACTTTAATGGATGATGCAGGTAATTGCTATGAGATGTGTACATTTTTTATATTTCAGAAGCTTAATAATGGTATAAAATAGGCTGCGATGCAAAATAAAGATGATATTGATGGATGTTCCTTGGAACATTCTCGAAATTCTTATTGTACAATATGTGATTGAATGAAACTTCCTTACAGAAACACTGAGATTAAAAATGCTTTAACGCAGAAGGCAATGTATTAGACTACATGTATACACAATTATGTTCAAGATTCTACGATTACAATCATGGCGTTTGTTAATAGTAATATATTTTGCTGGTAAAATATTTTATAACAGAATATTCAAGTATAATTTTATTGAATTAATATGAAATTTTACTCTCTTCAATTTTAAACCTTTTTATACAAAAGCTTTATAATGCGCAAAATTTATTTTTATCTTAACACAATAACGATATTTAATTAAAATTGAGAGAAAAGAATCCTTATTAAATGTAGGCTGAAGCACACTATATTTTTAATTACGTAATTCCCTGCCTTCACTTCACTTATAAATGAATTATATTGCAACTAATTATTTTTGGCATTTGAAAGGAACAGCTACAAATTTCAAGTCAATCTTTGAATAAAAGTTTCAAAAAGTACTTCATTTATAGCAATTTTAAAAGTTGTTTATTTCCAGTCTTAAAGCTAATTGCAATACCGTTGTCACCCATAAGCATTTTTAATGGATTTTGTGGAGGTTTATCCAGAGGTCTAGTCTTAGATTAAACAGGAACATGCAATAAGTCTTAATCTTTTGGGTATTTTTTTCCAACCCTGATATGATTTGAGAACCACTCAATTTGCATGCCGAACCATTCCCTATTGTAAGTAGTGGTTACTTGTACAATTTACAAAGAAGGTTTAAACTTATTTAGTTTATCTTATTCAATATGTAGTATATAATACCTATATATATATTACTCGTTTGATAAAATTATCATCATACTTCATTCGGAAATAAAACTATAACTGTCCATTTTATACTAGTTCTTATCTTAAAGCTATTTATAAAATAGGTATTCTAGTCCTGTTTTCTTTAAATTGATTTTGCCAAAGTTCTCCAAATAGTCTAGTTAGTAAATAGAGATGAACATAAGAAGTTTATATCTTTTTCTTAGTCGAATGTCTTTTAACCTTAAAATCATATGACACCTTAATAAGTTATATGGCATTTAACTGTTCTGTGTAAGGCAGGTTGCACAATTTGTGCAGAAAACTTGGACGTATTTTTGTTCAATCAGTATGGGGTGCAGTGTAGATCACCTATTTATATATCACACGCATAATAACAAACTAAATGGGGTAGTGAAATATAATAGCATCAATATGCAACTCTTTGTCGTAGTGAAGCAAAGGAACAAAATCTTCCTAACGAAATCTTAAACACCCACCTGCTGTTTAAAGAGTCAAAAGCAACGTCCATCTACGAGGAAATTTAATATAAAAAATTCTCTCAAAATATGTAAACTAAATATTAATTTCTACATAATAAATGTTATTTTTGTATGAAATGAATATCTTATGATATTTATGCAGATGTTTCAAAAACTTATTTTAATTTCAAACATATTTCAGATAGTATTTTTATTATATTGAAGATTACAATCTAAGTTGATGTTGAACTATATACCCCCTTGATATAGATGTTATTGGTATGATTTTGAGTGACTTTTTCTGCTGATTAAATTTTAAAGACAATAAAAGGTATATAAAAGCTTTTGAAATAATTATAAGTAGAAAAAGAAATGAGTAAAGCATTTCATATACAGAAAAAATAATTTGTTAAACAGGGTTTACACACAAATATGTGAATACTCAGCTATTACAATACAATTTTAACTAACATAATAAATATTTCCAGCTACATTATTTTTATGCTCACTTATTGTTTAGACAAAAATACTAACTAATATATATTTGTTTTAGTATTATTTGTAATGAATCATGTTATCGATTTTTATTTATTTAAATTACTATTAATTAATTTAAGTAAAACAATGAATTAAAAGAGCCTTTAAAAATTTATTATAATTTGTAAGAATTTTAATACTTTATTTTTAATAATTTTTAAAATTTCATAATAATTTATTTTAAAAAATATTACTAATAAATGTTTTTTCTAACTGTTTTTTTTTTTCGAATGCGAACTGAAAATCAGTAATAAACTACGTTAATTGGTTCCTATAGCCCTAATTAAGAATATAATAGACGGCAGAATTTTAAGAATTCCTTTGGTGACAAATCTTCTTTTGATCTGAAAAGGCTTCCGCTAATCTCAGGATTTGTTCTTTTAGACGACAACAACTCTTCCTTCACTGGAACGTAATCAATAATGATATAAAGTTTACGTTGACTTGTTTTCCGTAGCATTCAAGATTTAACTCGGACTTACACTGATATTTTATCGAAAACAAATTTCTAACCCAAAAATGCTACTCTTATAAAACAATAATGACGTTAATAGATTCATCTAATTTCGTAAAACCACAGTAAATATAAATTTAATACACGATTTTTGTTTTTTTATAACATATCATTACAAACATTCAATATCTTTTTATAGACTATTATGATTTTAAATATTTCTAGTCACTTAAATATATGGATACTTTTATTTAAAATATAGAAATGTTATGTAATAAACAACTTTAATTAACTAACATAATAAATTGTCCTATCATCTTTTACTTACAGTATTTTCAGCAAATATGTAAACAGTTTAGCAAAATTCCAATAAAATGATGAATTCTATATTTACCTCATTAAAACGTAAAATATAAAAAATCTTTATTACAAAAATTTTCAGGATTTTATATTGTTATTTATTGTAAGTATGCTTTTATAAGTGGCATCTGCATCAGGAGCAATTTGGTGATACATTTTATATTCTGGTAATGTTTTATGTAGCAATTAAGAGAGCTTCTTTTATTCTAATATTTTATTCTATTTATTTATATAAAAAGGTTACTTTACTGTCGATTTTGCCTTTTGCCTTCCGTACGTTACCTGAACTTACTTGTAACATATATACATACACACACAAACACACACACAGACATATATATATATATATATATATATATATATATATATATATATATATATATATATATATATATATATATATATATATATATATATATATAATTTTAAAAAATATGGTATACCCTATGTCTTGGGATCAGTGAAACAAACAAATATTACCGATTTCCTCCAAGACCCCAAATAAGCAACTTTCCAGATTTCTGAGGTCATGATTTCATTTACTTGAAAGTACTGTGGGTATTAACATCTCTCTAACTTTTTCTTTGCTTTTCTGTTCATAAGAATATGTTTTATATTCAAAAGTATCCATGTTCTTAAATTTCTATACAATATTAATGTGTGATGCATATAATCTGGTTTTTTAGATTTATTTTATTTGTTTTAAAGATTTTTTTTTATATTACGTCATTTTGGGTATGAGCATGATTAATCCCACCAAACACGAACACGTTTGAGGAAAACTATTGCTTCATACTCCTAAAAATACGTTTGGTTTAGTTTTGTTTGCAGTACTACGGTCTACTGTTTTACTAAACGATGGTTAAAGAAATCAGGACCTACTGCTTAAAGCCGATTTCGAATAGCTACAAACATCCATGACACCAGCAGTATTCGGACCAGCGAACTCTGGTAACGAGGGGCAGCGTTCTATCATTAGACCATCGTTCACCTAGATAAGAATAGGGAAAAACAGCTTCGACCATTGAAACAATTCTCCCATATAGTAACAAGTTTGCATCCCCTATGAAAGCTACACCTGTACACTCTTACAGAGAACCCCTTTGAAAAGATAGAGCCACAGAACAATGACGAATCATATGGACAGTCGCAACAGTTTTTAATCTCTTTCAAGCTTTTTTATAGCCGAAACACTTAAAATGTGACATATAAAACATTTCAAATTTTAAATGTACGCTACAGTATGAATTGATCTTACATTATAAGACGCACACATTAGATGAATGTGGGCATGAATCTGAAGATGTTCATAGAGTATATATTCAAAAGTGATGATTCAGATTTTATTACACCTCTATTGGAATACGCATGTCAAATACCACAAATCAAATCGTGGGTTTGCGTGTCTGTCTGCATTATCTTTAGATTGTGAATCAACTTTTTCTCCATATCAGAAATAAAAGTTTCGAATTTAAAACAATTAAAACTCTAGATATTTTCCTGCATTGCACAAGCATACCACACTTATATACCCTCAAGAGCCAAAATATTATTACACTACATTTTGCAGTGAACTCGCCTGGGTGACGTGGAAGGCACCTGATCAGGTTTAAGTGGTATTTAACTGCTGTTGGAGAGTCTGAAGGATCATTCTTTCATTTATTTCTGTGTGTCATATGAAAGGCTGCGAATCTAAACGATTTTGATATAGGGCAGATTGTAATCTCTCGAAGGCTCGGAACAAGTATTTCCGAAACTGCAAGACCTCTGTGTTGTTTGCGATTCTCAGTTGTTAGTACTTATGTAAATTGGATGAATGACGCTGAAACCAGCAGTACACGACATGGTGTTGGTCGTCCGCACGCTATCAAAGAAAATTGTCGTCGGAAACTGTTTCCAATGATGAAGCAAAATAGGAGACATACAGTGGCTCAGCTGACAACCCAATACAATGCAAGGCGAAGCAGAATAGTATCGGAGCACACTGTTCAGCGGACACTGTTAGATATGAGGCTACGCAGAAAACGTCCCCCTCGTGTGCCTTTGCTGACCAAGCTTCATCGGCAACTGCGCCTACGCTGGGCCCGGGAATATAGCAAGTCCATGGATCAGTGGGAGAGAGTTGCCTGGTCAGATAAATCATAGTTTGTAAATCATCACGCCTATGGCCGTGTCAGGATATGCCATCTTCCAGGCGATCAGTTACTATCTCAATGTACACAGGTCATACACAGGCCGGTAGTGGCGATATTATGCTTTGAAGAAGTTCTCTTGGGCTTCTCTGTGACCCGTGGTTGTGGTAGAGCAGACCAGGAATGATACAGGATATCTGAACATCATTCCAGTTAATGTCCTGGCCACCTAACTCATAAGATCTCAATCCAATAGAACAGATTTAGGATGTCATGGGACAGTAGCTCAGAGTTCAAAGAGTACCAATTCGCAATATCTTGGATTTCCGTAACCGTTCCTTAAACATCGGGTACAATCTGTCGCCGGCTATCTACCAAGGACTTGTGGCATCCATGGCAAAGCGGGTTGAACCTGTGTTGCAGCAACTCGTTATTGACATGTGGTCATAATGTTTTAACACTTGAGTGTATATATATATATATATATATATATATATATATATATATATATATATATATATATATAAACACAGAAACATAAAAACTTTTTTATTAAATACAATGTATGAGTAAACTATTTCTTTTATTTGTTCTGACGTCATTATTTAAAATATCACCATTTAAAATGCATATTCACCTGAAAACCATTTATATGTTGTTGATAATGGACTTTTGGAAATAATTACTATATAAGAGAATTAATTCTTTATTCTAATTAATTCTAGGTATATGAGGTTTATTCATCCTAAAAAAGAAAGTTTTAAATGGTTAAAATACTACAAGTGTAACTTTAAAACTTTTAACTTAATACATTATTTGCTGAAATTCTTCTCTATATACCGGTGTTAAATAAAATAGTTTTAAAACAAACATTTTTGAATGCATATTCAATAAAATGGTTCTGTAAAATTAAAGCTTGCATTTGAATTACCTTTACTGTGATAATATGTTTGTAAAAAACTTTTGATTTAAATATATATGAGTATTAAATGCTTAGATGTTAATGTATTAGAATTCGGTTTAAAGTATTAGAATATTTCAATTCACATTTCACAATATTTATAGGAATATTTTATGCATCAGAACAGTAATATCTAATAAAATATCCAAAATATTGTACATTTTTAAGACCTGTCAATTTCTTAGAGTACTTAAATGAATAAAATTATATAAAATATAATATCCTAATAATGGAAAGAAACAAAAATATATTTAGAAATTTGAAAACGATTTTGATAGTCAATTTTTATGAATGAATACTTTTACGAAATTTTTCTACCTTTTGATAGTCATGATTCATGACTATAGATTTTGCTTGAAGTTTCCAGGTAAGTAAATATTTTTTTCTAGTCCCGTCGTGTGAATTTTACTCCACACCTTTCAGACTTTTTCCATAATCCATCCAGACTTCTTCAATAACTCTTTCCTAATGCTCAATTTAAAAAACTAAAGGTTAAAAAATGTTAGGGAAAAGTCAAATGAGTTTACATGAATTAATTGAAAGGATATAAATGAAACAAATTTTACTTTTATTTATAATTCTGTCTTTATTAAATAAGTTGACTTAATCATGTGTATAGAATTTGTAATAATATATACCTAAATATAGTTCATGTACTATTCGTATAAATCTGGGATTTATATTTTGAAAATTGTCTTTTAATATTTTACTGGTAGTAGAGGGAATAACGTTTGGCTTTCTTTTAAATTTATTTTATTTATTTATTTAAAACTTTCTGTTTTAGTAAAATCATCAAACTATCCTCCATCCCTTTTCTTAAATTTTACTCTACATTTAATATAGTATTTCGAATAAACATTTTTGTTTAATTTCTTTTTATTATAGTCATTTAATTACTCGCTTACCTAAAACAGTGTTCTAGTTTTAAGTTTTCAAATTTCAAAATTCAAAATTTCTAGTTTTCAATGCAAGGAGATTTCTTTTATATAGTTTTCTAAAATTTGAAAATTTGAAGATTTTGCTTTTTGTTTATTGAGAGGCCGAGGAAATTTTACAAAAGATGTCTGGCAAAATGTCGTTAAAGGTAACTTGTTGTTTTCTATGTGTGTGAAATAAGCGCTATCCATGGCTTTCCTATTATATTTTTTACTGGGAGAAAAGTTTTGTAACATGCTGGTATATTGAACAAAATATTGGTTGTGAAGTGTTCGATAGGAGAGGATTAGTGCCCGACTTAGGAGAGTTGCTTGAAAGTTAGCCTTTTACCACAAGAAGTAACCTCCACAGAGGTGGTATTTTATAAAACTAGGTTAGATGGTCTTCTGGATTTCTATATTTTTGAGAAGAAAGTAAACGGATCTGCTGTTTTAATACAATTAATGAGTGTGGATCAAACGTTTTTAGTTTTTTCTCAACTATGAGTAGACTAAATTCCAGAAAGAGAAAACAAAAAAAAATATACAAAGTATGTTTTTTTCCTCAACGACTAAAAAGCAACCTAACGTCTCCTATTAAACCCACTTAAGAATTTAAATTTATCTGTAATTCATCTATCCTTTAGCCATGAACAGAAGACTATTTCAAAAGTCTCAACCGAATGGATCTCTGATCCTTCCAGAAATGAATGAACTTTTAAGGCTAATTCTGGCTTCATAAATAGACACAAAATATTTTCAAATAACAAATGCTTTTGCAGAGAAAATGGTTCATATGAACATTATATTGTCTTCTAAGAAAACATGTATATTTTAAGCTACTACTCACATTATCATACATCCCGTCCACATCGAGGAGAGTAACTAAATAACAACAAAAGTATCCCGAAGAAAGAAGTGGTAGTTTTCACCTAACTAATAAAAAAACGGGAGCCATTAATGATTCCCTAAGTTTAATTATTTGTGTTCTCTTTATTATTTTTACTTCTGACAGTTTTTATTATATATTATTAACATGTTACTATGATATGTTCTCTTTATTCATTTTCTCCTTGTTCTACCTGCCCGTGTTGTTTAACTCTTAATTTGGCTAAGTCTAGCAGCTACACTGGACATGTATATTTATAACTACTATATAACATAATTGTCAGTGTTCGCCACAGTGGACATTAATTATCTCAAAAATGAAAAATGATATATTTTTTTATTTATTTTACAGAGATCCTAATATCGGTACAGATATGGAAAAAAAACAGAAATTTAAAAAATATTTGAAAAAACATCTTGTCAAATTGAGGGTTAAACTGCCAGGAATGATATCAATGTATAGAGGTTTATCCCATTGAAAATGTAGATTGTTCTTAATTTTTTGATATTTTTAAGTTTGCCTTTAAGAGAACCTTTTTCATGTGTCTAGGGAGTGATGTTCCTTTTGCACGAGGACACAACTAAAGACTGAAGCTTCTTTCGGGCAAGCTGTATTTATCTGAGTGCTCATATTTTGTGTCATCATGTTGTACATAAGGGTGTCTATAATATGGAGTAGCCTGACTGCCATCACAGGAGAAATCGCACATAGACATCACTAAGAGTGTCAGTTCAAGGAATTAGAAGGCATGACATTGAGAAGAGGAAAGAAAATGGTACATGGCGTCACAACAACTTTATTGTTTCTGGATACGAATATGTTTTTACTTTTGTTTTCACAAAGCGAACCTTTCAGCTCTTTATCAGTTTTAAAAGCCATATTCAAAATCAATCTTTTATTCTACATTTCACTCAAAACAAAATATTAGTGGACGTTTATACTAAAGTTACCAAATTTTTATCTCAAATAACAAACATAAAAATAATGCAAATTGCGAGTGACTTTCCGCATAAAATATGGGTAATTGAAAATCTTTCGTTTCGAACTTATTCTATAGTTACATATGTGAACTAAATATTTTGAAGAAACAGTTACCATTAATACAACCACAAACAAATGTTTTATATTAAAATATATGAATTACAATTTTCTATATAAACTTATGTTTGTAAGTGGTTAGAAAGCATTTCAAATAGGTGTATTCCTCATGTTTAAATTAGTCTCACTTTAACCTTCTTACTCATTCGTCTATACACCGCATGAAATCTTGAGCAAATGATTACCGGGACTCGTGTGTCTTTGGGCAACTTATTAAAATTCATCAGTCCACTCATTTTCCATACAGTTTATTTTTTCCAGTTGGCAATGCTATTGAAACATGGATATGGTAATACAGCCAAAAACTGGAATTTGGAATCATATAGACAATTTTGAAAATCAGGTTACTCCTTTTTCTTCACGCAAAAAAAGATGTCAGTTTCTTTCATATTTGCATTTTTCATCACGTTTTGGAAATATAATTTAGTGCATTTATAACAATAAGGTTATGTATAACAATAAGGTAATGTAGGTATAACAATAAGGTTATGTGAAAACGAAAACTAACCTTATATTTTCTTAAGGTATATTTCTAAAATGTGTCTTTGCAGGTTTATTATTTTTCTAGTATAACTTAAATTGAAAAATAAACTTTTACGAAACTGTAAATAAAATTTTAATACAATTTTAAAAATTCCATAACTATAATAGATTTGATTGCTAAATGTACATGATTGAATTTATTTAAAATTGTTTATTTGAAACGTCCTTATTTTCCATCACAGTTTAGTGATGAACAAATGTTAAGAGTTTGATTGCAAATATGTATTTTTTGTTGTAAGGTAAATGAATATTAAACATGAAAAACACCACTTAATTCTCTAAAAGACATTAAAACTAAAAAAATAAATTATAAAAGTAAAAACTACTGTGTAAATTTTGGATTTTTCTTTAAAATGCTTTTTATTTAAGTTCTGATTTTTAAATTACATAATCTATCTTTTAAATATGATTTGGTAGAATTAAAAACGTAAATTTCAACTTAAAATAATGCATTAGAAAAATCCCCATGGTTTTTAATATTGATTTTTCCTTAAATATTATTAATTATTTTTAGAAATTCCCGGATATGCTAATATTACCTTCAAATTTATTTGCTTTATATATTTAATTTAAGCTTTTAATGTTGAATTTTTAATCCAATTACTTTGTTTATATATACATATGAAAAGTGCTTTTCAGCCTCATTACTTAGTAAAAAGTTGAAATTTATTCAGATTTAGTGCTGCCGAGGATAATTTAAATACATTAATTAATATGCTAAAAATATGTATTTAACAAACTGCAATAAAATTTTAAGTTATAAAAATAAGTAAATTATTCCAGGATGAAAATGTGAATAATCATTAAAATTATGCTAGATTAATTTATTTATTTAATAATTATTTGCTGCAATTTAAATGTTAATGTTTTCCGATTTTTATACAATTTTTTATCTCTTTTTAATATGTACAGTTTTGCATCGTGCAATATCTATGATCTTCTAATATCAGATCATTAAATTTGGAACATTCAGTATAATGAAACTGAGAAATCTTTTTATAATTTTTTTAATTATTCAAACTTAAATAACGGTTTCTAAATATTTCTTAAGTATTTATGAATTTATTTACTGAATTAGATGTAAATTGAAATTTTAACATTTGATGTACAATCAAATTACGGGTGTGTCATATTTATCAACAAAATTGTTTCCCTATCTATAATATATCTATTAGCTCCTAGAATTTTATGTTTATATGTATATATATATATATATATATATATATATATATATATATATATATATATATATATATATATATGTGTGTGTGTGTGTGTGTGTGTGTGTGTGTGTGTGTGTGTAATGTCGTGAACAAGAGCTAAGGCTATTAGAAAACAGTCTTCTTGATAATAATAGTTTTATTAACTTATAGTTCTATGTGAGAGCAACTTGCGCTTTTTTCATTAATCGTGGTGGAGCTAAGCATGGAATAGGTGTCCACAGTCCCATGTCGATGCGCTGACTGATCTTATTTGTTTGCAAGATTATAAAATTGCTTCTAAATGCTTCCGCTTAACCGGTG
>CM063503.1:106283755-106298755 GCA_032207245.1 Pardosa pseudoannulata
GATCGTGAGTGCTTTTTTGAATGAAAATAGCATGCTACCCTTCATTTTCTTAGAGAAGGAAAGCACCTTCAGGAACAAAAAATTACATATTGTTATTTCTGCAAGTGAATTGTAAAATGAAGAAGAAACGCAGAAATAAAACGAAGACAGGGACAACGTACTGTACCACAAGTCCATTTTCATAATGACAAAACTGCAAAATTGCTTCCTCCAACTATTTTATCCTTCAGATCTTTATTCCTGCGACTATTAACTCTTTGAAAGCCTCAAGAAGAGGCTACATATTAAGATATATAGAGGAAATGATGGTATCATATAGAGACCGAACGGATTCTCAGACATTCCGCTCTATAATAAAGGTTCCTGAATGACAGACAAGTGCTGTAATAACTGTTTCACCATTAAAGAAAACTATGTTGATGAATAAAGAGGAATATCAGAAAATTCCACACCTTTTTATTTGTTGTTTTGATGACTATTTGACCGGTTTGGTATGTATTATTGATTGGAACGATTTCAAAACATGCTTTCAGATTTTTTTCCCCTGAAAATTTAAAAATAATTAACTGTAATCAATTTCTTTTAGCACATTTATTTATACTAAATTATCATTCAAGTAGAGATAACTATATTTAGAACATTTAATTACCAACCCTGGCATCTAGAAATTGATATATTGTAAATAAGGGTTTCAATACCATGATACAAGTCTACATTTTTAAGTCATACCCACAGTCCCCGAATCTCCGTCAAGATAGCAATTTGTTACATAAATATGAAATTTACAGCTCTCAATTTGGTAACCCAAAATCATGGTAATTTGTTTCCATTCAATACACAGAAACCAAAAAAATCATAACCTCCATTCATAGAGGTGTAGATGCATTATTAGAAATAAGAATAATTACAGTAGCAATATACTTAAATGCTTCTAATAATTTATTTTCATAAAATATATAACATTTCTTTAAACGAAATTTCATTTTAAATATAATTTTTATAAACCCCTTTACATTACAGTTATTTACATGTGCGTAAAAATTCTAAGAATTCAAATTTCACTAAATTTTAGTGGTCGCCTCTTTTTGAAACTTTGCAAACATATATAATTCTTATGACAATACACTTTACTATTTAAGTCTAATTATGAAGTTGAAAAGTAATGAAAAACTCACAGCTAGAAAACCAAATTTTACCCAATTATAGCTATCATTTTTACATGAAAAGTATGAAATGTGTGTTCTGAAATGTCTGTAATTCAGATACTACAGTGTAAATGGAGCAACCACTTACTATGGAAAGGATGATTTCTTTTATTATTCGGTTTTTATTAGA
Source organism: Pardosa pseudoannulata (assembly GCA_032207245.1). Lineage (NCBI taxonomy): Eukaryota > Metazoa > Arthropoda > Arachnida > Araneae > Lycosidae > Pardosa > Pardosa pseudoannulata. The sequence continues at coordinate 106,285,091 of CM063503.1, forward strand.
CTGGCATGAATGTATGTAAAAAAGCTATAATTACAAATATATATATATATATATATATATATATATATATATATATACATATATATATATATATATATATATATATATATATATATATATATATATATATATATATATATATATATATATATATATATATATATATATATATATATATATATATATATATATATATATATATATATATATATATATATATATATATATATATATATGACATTTAAATTGTAGATTAATTTTAAAAGATTTTAATTAGGGATTTTTTACTGGGAGTGACGCGGTGTGAGGAGTTAGCCACATAAATACGGTTCACGAGCAGTGATCTGTGCAGAGCGCAGTGTGCACATTCCACAGACAGAGCTGTGGCTACCCGAAGCACCTAAGCCTGCCTTTGTTAAAAGTTAGGCGTCAATGTGCAACGTCATTAAAGTTGATTGATGAGTAGCGTGCTCTGAGATTTGAATAAAGCTATGAAAATGTACTCAAGGCACTAGTGTCATTTAGTGGATCCTGTCATATATATATATATATATATATATATAATATATATATATATATATATATATATATATATAGTTTCGATATATATATAATTTGAAATTGAATAACTTACAATATAGATTGAGAGTTCATTATTAACATATAAAATCTACATGGAAAAGCCCTTTGAAATACTGATGATTTGAAATGCTGATAGTACATTAGAATCACAGAATTATAATCTTTTTTTAACATTGAATATGTTAATGAATAAAATACTAATTTGAATTTTGAAAACCAAGCTTTCTGACGTTTTCAACGCTATCATACAAAACCACTGAGCGAAATTTATTGACCTGTTTCTGACCTGTTCTTCGCATATTTTAAGCTCAATCACATAAAACCACATTAATCATTTTATGTATAAAACTAAACGCTTTTGTGTAACATGCGTTCATTTATTGTGTAGTGCAATTAATTTTTAACTGAAGATGAATTATAATTATTTAACAATTTATAAAAAGCATTGACAACCACTCACTGAAACCCGAAAACACTTTGACACCTTTGGAAATCTAAAACACGAAGATCTTTTCTAACTCATTTCTGCTTCTCTCCTTTAGGTTCCATTTGGATTGCTACGATCTATAATTTTAAAACACTAGGGCTAATGATACCGTAAACTACTGCTTTAAGACGATTCCGAATGGCTGCGAACATCCACAGTGTCATTCAAAAGCGCCGAACGCTGGCCGATTGGTTAGGGCGCTGATCGTCGGTGCCGGAGTTCGTGGGTTCGAATCCCACTATGGCATGGATGTTCGTAGCCGTTCGGAATCGGCTTTAAACAGTAGGTCCCGGTCTCATTAGCCCTCGTGTGCAAAACAGTAGACCGTAGTGCTCCAAACCAAACCAAACCAAAGTCATTCAAAAGCACAATCTCTGGTAGATCAGTGCCCTAAACATTTGGACATCGTTTGCCTGTCTTCTCACCCTTCTTATACTATAAATCGTATGACATACTTTGTACTCATTCATTGGTTTTGTGAGTCCCCAGACATTAACTTTCTTTCAGCCTAATTTCAAGGCTTTTTTATAACTATTGGTGGGATTTTTTTCAGGAATAGTTAGCCTTATCGAATTACATGACTTTTTTATGAGCTACCTTTTGACCATGTTGGCTTGAACTCTCTACATTCAGATTTACTTCCCTTGAAAGTAGCACAAACATAAACGATTTTTTGAATATTTTCTTTCATAAGCTGAATTGTAAATTACACATACCTGCACGAACACAGTTATATGTATATGTATATATATATATATATATATATATATATATATATATATATATATATATATATATATATATATATAGATAGATAGATAGATAGATAGATAGGTAGATAGATAGATAGATAGATAGATAGATAGATATTAAAATAGTTTAAGCCTAATTTTTGTTATAATTAATGTTGGTCTTAAAAGTTATATAATATTATAGGATTTTAATATTCTTCATCAATTTTAACGTTAGTTTTGCATTGAATAAACACCTAGAAATATAAGGGATATCAATCATTCTGACGTCAAGGAGAGAAAAAGAGAAATGAAGCGTTTTAGTACGTGCTACGAAATAAAATTTAAAAGGCCTCGAAAGCAAGTCACTCTTAATTATGTAAGATAAGATACTGTCAAGCTATGAGTGATCACAAATGAAGAAATATTGTCATAAGATGGAACAAAGTAAGCCTGTTAACAAATTTTGTATATATAAATATTTCCATAGTGTATCACATTTTAAAATTGTTATGCAATCAAATATGTAACCTAAGTAAGCATGAATGAATGGGAAATTTTATTGTGTCTCCTCTGAATGATTACAACTATTGTAGCCTTAATGAAATATGCCGTTCTTAGTAAGCATATTTAAAAAGTTTCGCTTAAAATAAAATCTGAGCAGTATAGGTTTTTTTAATGCTTTCTCAATCAATGTTAAGATGTAATACAGAGAATATCGAAAAAAACATCTAACACTTTTTATATCGTTTCTATTGTTTACACAATGCACGGAAGTTTGTATCATTTAAATATCACTCTCTCTTCCTTTTAAACGTGTTTGCTAATACTAATTAGACTGAATAAAGCATTTAAATAAAATAATTTAAGAGGTTTTAGTGTATTTTGATTCTTTCAATTATTACAGTTGTCTATTTATTGTATCACTGTTGCAATAAATTGACTTACTGACGAATTAAAAGATTAATTTATGTTATATACATAGAAATTAAAATGATAGTCCTTAATAAATGATTTAGGAATCAAATGTGATAAAATTTTCATGCCATATTACACCCAGGTATTTGATTAAATGCACTTAAAAACTTTTATATTGTATGAATACTAAATGAGTTGCAAATAAATAAATGAATATTTTAAAAGAATCATGACAGAAAATTTTAAAAGTTGACATTTCTCGAAAAAAACATAAATTGTAAGTTTTATGTAATTTTATTCCTTCTTTTATACAAACCAGAAAATTGTTTAAAAAATATATCCTTAATAAATTTTTCATTAGTAAGTTTAAGAAATTCCCCTTATGTAGAAGTCAGGCTGAACAAAAAAAAATCTTTGTTCACTATCCACAGTGGAACTGCTTCAAAAGAGAATAATTTTCATAATTTCGTTTAAGCTCAGAACAATGTTAGCAACTAATTTATTTATCTCTACAGATTTTTCTCTTAAAAGTTATAACTAATGCAGCAGAGTAATGCAAATTTAGACACGTAAAGCAATTATTAATTTAAAGTGTCGCATTTTAATCACGAGGCTTTAATTAAGTGAGAAGGGTATTAATTTCGGTTTTTCGTAAAAACGCTCCAGGTGTAGATTAAGTTTGAGATCATTAAATCAGTGGAGTCTTAAAAGCTCCATAATCCTTTCCTGGGGCAAAAATGTATTGCTCGTAAACTCTTTACCGATAACTAAATAAAAGTGTAAGTAAAAGCCAAAGCGTGTTTTCAGTGCATTTTTTATGAAACTCAGGATCCACATGCATAATTTATCTGACATTGCTGAATGTCAAGTAAATATGACATTTTATAGGATGCACTGTTTAAAGGGGAGGTTATTTATAAAACATGACAGCGTAAGACGGTTACAGTACGATATAAGGCTGCGTTGTATGAAAATCCGATACGCGAATTTGTTGAACTGTGTATTTTAAGTAAAAGCGCTTTTCGAAGGGCCTATGGTTTCCTTTTATCTTCTTAACTCATACATCAAAATATGATTGATGGAGAAAATGTTAGAAGAAGGTTGCACTGGGACGGACAAAAAAGGGGAGTGTTTTTATGTGAAAAGGCCTTTTTTTCTCGCACTATCTATATCAAGTTCTGTCGTTTTATCGGTGTCCTGCAGCCCTTCCAATGGATGAAACAGAAATTCGCAAGAGTCCTCATAAATCATTAAGCGAAGATAGATCTCTGCTTGGCCACGTAAACTCTTTGGGGATTTACCTTTTCTATTACGGAAGACAATTTATATAAAGATTCGTTTTGTGGTGTCATTTATTCGGAAAATGTCGGATTTCATGAGTATTTCATGTGTAAACTATTCAGCGTATAAACAATTTCACCAGTATTTGTTCTCGTCATATTCTACTGGCAGTGACAGGGAGGGAAATCAGCATCATTTCCAGTAACAATTTTAGGCAATAATGCATGTTGAAATGAATTGGTGAGTATATGTTCGGATGCAAAATATTGTGAAATATTCAACAATATAGTCCTTAATATTTTTTAACCTAATTATTTCTTTTAGAAGCATGTACGTGTTCAGTATTATGTTTTAAATTCAACAATAATAGAGTCAAGCCTGAAAGTTTGAATATTATAAAACCCCTAAATTCTACCTTAAAATGAGTTAAGATGATTGCTTGTTTTTTCAGTTGTCACATTATATTTAACTTCTCATGAACAAACCTAAAAGTATTTCCTGCAATTAGTTTTGTTATTAATGAACTCTAGTCTAAAATTATTGAAATAAAATGTAGGCTTTTGTATTTTCTCTATGCAACTTTATATTTATTGTACTTTTATTGTGTATACTGATTTCTATTTTAAACGTTCTATGAATTAAGAAACTTCCTTCTAAGAGAATAGTTTTTAAATTTAACATATACGTATATACATATATATATACACATACATATATATATACATATATATATACATACATATATATTTACATATATATACAGATATATATATATACACACACATATATATATATATATATATATATATATATATATATATATATATATATATATACATACATATATATACATATATATACAGATATATATATATATATACATATATATACATATATATATACAGATATACATATATATATATATATATATATACACACACACATATATATATATATATATATATATATATATATATATATATATATATATATATATATATATATATAATTTTTTTTTTAATTAATGTAAAACTATAAACAATCTTCAATATAGGCATTTTTTGGCTTTTATCACACCTACAAAATTATGTTATATTTTATGTTTAGAAATGTGAATTATGTTTCTTCTCTTGTTGAAAGTGTCCTAAAGTTACAGTTTGTATTAAAAACAAGAGAGTTATGTTCATTTCAAATAAAGCTTATACGTATAATTTTTAAAGTAAGAAACATTCAAACGGCAGCCAACAGAAGTTCAGTTAAAATAAAACGCCTTTAATATATGAGAAATTTTGTTTATTTATATATTTTTTTATGTTTAAAACAGATTAAAATCTGAAATTTAGCCCATTACTTTTATATTCTATTTCCTAAATTGTAGTTCTTGTTTTTACTTTTCACTCATTTTTTTCAACATACAGTTTAGAGAAAATAATCAACTGCCAATAACATTTTCATTTTTGAAAACACTTGAGGCTATTAAGGAATCCATACAGCGTACACGGGAATATATCATAATATTTATTATTGCATTCCAGATATTTATAATTCGTAAGTCATGAACTATACTACTTATTTTTATAAGTTCTGATATTTATGATTGTTTAGAAATCGTAAGAGAAAAGATCTTTTATACAATGTTAAAAATGGTTACTTCATAGATAAAGAGTTAATTTTTTTTTCAGAAAAAAGATTTATGATACATAAAGTAATACTCTTGCTAACTACTGTATAAATTATTTTTGTCTAAAAATTTGTCTTCATTTGTAGAATCTCAGAAGGATGGCCGAATGGTTAGGGTGCTGGTCTTCTTAACCAGAGTTCGTGGGTTCAAATCAGACTATAGAATAGTAATTAGTAGCCGTTCGTAATCGGCTTTAAGCAGTAGGTCCCAGTCTCATTAGCTCTCTTGATGCAAAAAGTAGACAGTAGCTCTAAACCAAAACAAACCAATCACTTGTAGAATAGGAAATTTAATTATTTTTCCCAGGGAATTATTTTATATTCCAAACGAGTTAAATTTAGTTTCATTTAATTTTTAATTTCACTTATTCTTTCTCAGAAGGTGTATTATTTTACAGACAAATCCTAGAATAGTGACTGTTTATATTTATGTATCCGAAATTCTCTTGTTTTGAGTGTTTCTAGTGTTCTCACTTTTGATACCGTAGACTTGGTACGATTTTCTTCAGAATCCATTTGTGTAATTTATATTTTTATTTAACTCGTGACTTTGTATTTTATAAAAAAATTGTAAATGATACTTATGGTCAGTTTCTCGACGGCAGCTGTGATAGAAATAACAGTTTTATATCGCTACAACAGATTTCAGAAATATCCGCTTAGTGATCAATTGAATTTTTTAAATAAGAAGAGCATCTGGTTAAACAATGTATTAAACTTGTATAATTATTGGATGATTCGTAACCCATTTTGTCTAAGACTATCTGTTTTCGTACTATTAGTTCTGTCTTCAATTAAGCTGCTTTAGCAGATTTAAATTAATAATGTATAATTATATGTGTATTATATGTTCGCATATACAAACATGTATATATATATATATATATATATATATATATATATATATATATATATATATATATATATATATATATATATATATATATATATATATATATATTTATATATATATATATATATATATATATATAAATATATATATATATATATATATATATATATATATATATATATATATATATATATATATATATATATATATATATATATATATATATATATATATATATATATATATATATATATATATATATATATATATTATATATATATATATATATATATATATATATATATATATATATATATATAATATATATATATATATATATATATATATATATATATATATATATATATATATATATATATATATATATATATATATATATATATATATATATATATATATATATATATATATATATATATATATATATATATATATATATATATATATAATATATATATATATATATATATATGTGTGTGTGTGTGTGTGTGTGTGTGTGTGTGTGTGTACACAGAAAGAGAGATAATTAAATATATAAGTAGAAAGATACAAGGTTATATATAGATGAAGTAATAGCTAGATTCACACATAGATTTGTGGTGATAAGAAATTTACATTTCGGATAATGTGCCCAAAATTATATTACTGACAAAATGTTTTTTATGCATAAGGATTTTTCTTTTGTTTCGGCTTGCATACGATTGACTTAAGTACTATTTGAAAGAGGGACACTATACACTACACTAATTAAGTATCTAATATCATAAAATTTTGCACTAACCAATAAATAAATATTAAATGTTTTAAATAATTATTACTAATTATTTAATAGATTTTTACAAGGAATTATATTTATTTTATATTCCAATTGACTTTCTAATCTACCACTTGTGTTTGACTGGCATATATCTTCTTCCCAATAATTCATTTATTGGAATAGGATTTATTTAATAAAAGGTGTAACTTACTGCTGCATTTGGGATAATATATATTGACACTTAGTTGAGTATCTTAAAAGTAAATTAAATAATTTAAAAATGATATTGAAAAGTTTAAAAAGATCACCGATATCCCAATTCGTCGATGCCTTTAAACTCCATAGATATGGTTTTGAAGGATATAAAAATATATATTTTAACATGTCCAATGCTTATTATTTGCTTTAATTTAATTTTAGTTTCTTCTTTGAAATTTATTTTTACTATTTTCAAATGCAATTGCCATAAAATTATCTTTTACAAAATTGTTTTTATATTTTACAATATTTATTAAATTTTTCTCTACATTCCAAGACACTGAAATATTGCACAGATATTTAATAAAAGGAAACATTTTGTATTTTATGTTTATTTTTAATTATTTATCATTTTCACCATAGATTTTACTTCTTTGTCTTATCTTCTAATGTAAATAAATTTACTCCTAAATTATTTCCAATGCTAGTTAAGTACAAATTATATTTTCTTCGCATGAAATATTTCTGTTACACATTTTGTAATTTGCACGTCGAGTTCGTTTCAAAACTATCAAACCTTATATATACCGTCAAACGTTCAACTAGCTATGTGGAAGTAAGTAACAATCTTCGTATACATTATTTAAGAAGGCTTGGTTTGGAGTTCTACGATCTACTTTTTGCATCAAGAGGGAGACCGGGACCTACTGTTTAAAGCCGATTCCGAACGGCTACGAACATTCATGCCACTGTGGGATTCGAACCCACGAATTCCGGTACCAAAAGACAGCACCATAACCAATCGTCCATCATTCGGCTCAATATTAAAGAAGAAATCACGAATTAGATAAAAGTTTCTTTGTTCATAAAAGGTTTTTATGATCATTATAGAATATTAAGAGTAAATCAACTTGACTATGTTACTCATGACTAGCTGTATCATTTCATAATAAATTAATTATTCATACGCTTTTGGGTACTGGTTAAAATCTAAAGAGCATTTATTAACAATATATTATTTTTCTTATTTTTTTTTTGCAGATTTTACTTTATTTTGAGTGTGCTTTCTCTCAATCTCTGTCTGGTATTGCTGATTGTAGAACTTGGTCTCCATTTGCCATTTAGTATATGCAATACATTTCATGCCTTCTGTGTTTCAAGGGAAGAATTAAAAGTTAACATGTTTAACCAAAATTTGCAATTCCTTTTTTGAAACAGCACTACAAAGTTTGTGAAACTTGTGTAATCTAAATCATTCCCTTGATTTAATCTTAGACATTTAAATAAAGTGTAATGCACATTAACATTTAAATAAGTGTAATGCACATTAACATATTTTAATGTGCATTACACATACCTCTAAATTATTGCCATAAAAATACAAACTATATTTATATTTATATGTTTTACTTTATATTTTACTTGATTGTTATATCAACCTATTTTCACATACTTTTTAATCAGTATAGCCATATTGGTGGTATAATTGAATTTTTTACCTTTACACTACAAGTTCAAGTATAGTATACAAGAGAAAAATGTGTCTGCAGACTTCATGATTTCTTTTCTGAAACAAGTTCTGAAATTTATTTAGTTATAATGTTAACATTTAAAATACATTAATTTTCTAGTATGGTCAAAATAAATAAAAAATTTTCTTTATTTTTATGAAAATAAAAATTACATATAAACTATTATTCATAATTAAACGATAAGTACAAAATAAAGGTCACTATGCAATTTTCCCTTTGAAATACATAAATTTATATGTATACTATTTATTATTATTTTAAAACTACATACTGAGACAAAAAAATTACTATATCATTTACACTTAATACTCTTTATTATATTCTTTAAAAATAATGTGCTTTTTTACTTTGCAGATACAGGAACCACAAACTGACTTATTGAAATGAGAATAAATGTTCATACTTTCATTTTAATAACATGTTATTATTTAAGTTTTAACGTTAAATAGTGGAAACAGCATAGGTATGTTAAGAATAATTATTCATGTCTGAAACTTCATTTTTATAGAACTCGTCAGCTAAAATCAAAATGTAATCGTGACACGGGATTTTTTAAAAATAATTTCTTTATATACACAAATTTTAGTTTCTAATGTATCTAGAATATTGAATGATACTTCTGGTTATCTATGGGGAGGGAATTTGATTTGAATACGTTTGTAGCTCATATAAAATTAATTTGTTCGAGAGGGTACATATACCAATAGTTCTACGAGACATAAAAAACGAAGAATATATTTTTATAACCGTCAAACAATATAAAAAGAATTAAATAGATCAGAGTTAAAAATATTATAACACAGATGCTTTCAAGCCCAAAAATAGTATTATGTAGCCAATAGGATTTTATCAACTTTCCACCTTATGTATTTTTTCTCATGAAGCATTATTCAACTCTTCATAGAATCACTGCATCTGAACAACAGGTGATATAAATCACCTGTTGTTCCCATTACTCTTTCTTACTTATACCCTTTACCATCAAATCATAAAATTGACTTCAATATTGCATATAAAACTTTAAAAAATAGGCCCTCAAACAATCTACATTTATTTAATGGTAAAAATGACAGCAGTTATTCTTTTGAGTTATACATAGTGATAACTTTAATAATAAGGAGTAAACAATTTTTTAACTACATGATAATTATGAATAAATAGAAATAGTCGGGGTATTAAACAGAAAATTACAGTAGTAAAAATTGGAAATTCATTTGCTGTTAAAATGACTGTTCCTGTTTTAACGGCATTAAACGGTATGATGGGCAACATAAAGCATATAAAAATTCCAGGATCGTCACGTCTAGACTTATATTTGTGAATTTGAAAACTATATTTCTGAAATCTTGCTTGACATGAAAAAATATGAATAAAATTAGATTTTTAAAATTTATGTCATATTCTTAATCTAATAATCTTTATGTTATTTATGTGCGATTATTGGTATTATGATTCATTTTTATGCAGTATATTATAGATGAAATGCAATAGGTCCAATGACGAAAATACCTCTTTAAAACCAGTTCATGTAGTAAACATTTAAAAAAAACTGCCTTATATTTTATCTTAAAATAAAAGGTTTAGTTCGTTTTTGATAACAGAAATACGTCATTTTTCAATATCGTATAGACGTAACCATTATTCTTTATCATCTGATTTATTGATCAGACTGTCTGTCACCTTTCTTCAAGAGGACATCGATGTCGCCACAAGCCAAAATTAAGTGTGATACACATACAAAGAGATCTAGATTTATGTCTAAAATGTAACAGAATCTAGTTTTGAGACGCTTAGAACAAAATAAATATGTGGTAGTCTATGCGTGTAAATTTAATGTTTAAGTGATATATATATATTGGCAGTTGCATTTCAGCTGCACGAATTCAATTTGCACTTTGGCCAATAAATTCAAATTTATGCAGTTTTTAAATTAATCTTTGGAGTACTAGCATTATGGGGTCGTTTATTTAACCATCTCATTTAATCATTTCTTATTTTAAATTATTTAAATATCTTCTGCATTATTTTCATACGTTTTATCCCTGAATATAGATAATACTTAAATAATTTTCTTTTATATTTGGATTAATAGTTTAGGCACATACGTGAGAGTTTTAAATTTAATCATCGATTATTTTTGTTGCAAGATAATTTTCAGAAAAAATACAAACCATTTTGTTTTATCTGATTCATAAAGTACTTTTCAATTCTGGGAAATTAAAAATTTTACTAATCCCGTCGTATGACTGTCTATATGCTAGTACAAATTTTAATATGTAATTTTTAACAAAATATACAATGATTGTATTGATGTTTAGATCTTAGGATCACCACAAGCATAAAGAATCCTGCCAGTCAAATAGTAGGCATGCTTTTACTGCAATATCTCAGATGTAGTTTTATTAAGTTTCTGAGTTTCCTAAATAAAACTAAAATTTAAATCGTTTTAAAGGAAATGTTAATAAATGTAGACTAGTAAGCTTTTTTTTTTACTGTCATTTTCAGAAAACCTTTAAGAAAAGATTTAAGAAAAAGTAAATTCATTAGAAATGTTTTACGTATTTAATGTCCGTTGTGATTTAGTGTGATCTGTGCTTCCAACAGTAAAAGGAAATGCTACTTTTAATTACTTTTAATTTAAGAGTACGTATAGATATATATTCTTGTGCCTTGCTACTCTTTAGATTATTCTTCTAACGTTTCTTGAATCAGTAAAGGTCAATGTATGCATGTGAAATATTTTTTGTTGCAAAATACATCTTTTCTTTTATTCGGTTTAGAATTTATTTCATTATATACAGTATACTGAATCCATCACATGGTACCAGAATATTTTATTTGATAATGTTTTCTTTTCCATAACATCTCGCAGAATTGTGTAGTACTAAACAGAAATGAATAGAAGTATAAATAAAACTCTAAAAAAATATATACCCAGTATTTTCTACGTGAAACAAGTTTAGAGATTTGGAATGTATTTATTTAATTCTACAAAAGTGGGTTAATTTACTAAAAAAAAACTACAATCTTTTTTCTCTGGTTTTCAGAGTCACACACGATAAAAAATAAATAACAGGCCTTCTTTTAAGTAGTTCTAGGTTTTTAGAAACAATTTACTTCTTGTCCTCCAAATCAAAGCTTTCTATTCCATTGGATTTGAAACTACAAGAATTTCTGAGACTTAATATTTATTAAATCAGCCTACACACAAGTTGTAGATACCATTCATTCTCTTTACAGTTGTTGAAGACTTTTTTGCCAATTAATTATTATTAAATTTTAATTTGAAAAATATTAAAGCATATATATATATATATATATATATATATATATATATCAGTGGCGTGAGGTCCATATGTGCAGGGTGTGCACTGCACACCGTAGTAAAATTATGAGAGACAATAATTTTCTGCATCTATGTCTACCTATCTTTATATGGTATTTAATAAATATTATTTATAATATATTCAAATATTATGTTAATTTGCTTGCTGATATTCTCGTAGTGCGTGCGGTACTAGGTGCTGCACCACGTAGCGCGTTTAAAAGCGAACAAACATAAGAAATTTTTATGTGTACGCACTACACACTAATAGGAAATCATGCTTTATATGTATGGGTGACTGAAGACGCACAGCATACTATAGCACTGAGGCAAGTGCAGCTATTTTTCCTGCACTTGGCACTCAAAATCATCCGAAGGTTCAGTTTATTAAGCGCTGTATTAGAGCGGGGACTTACGTGCCGAAGTGCTTTTGGTTTTTTAACTGATTAACTGGCCATACAAATTTGCAGACGGTTAATGTTTAAATTTATAGATTGTAAGATTTTGTTTTCATTTAAATATAAAAGAAATATTTCATCAATATAGAGGGAAATGTTTTATTGTGGTAAAGTAATTTCGGTGATGTATTATATTTATAGAAATAATTCGCTGAAAAACAATTTTGTTTTGTTAGACAAAAAAGAAACGAATTCTAAAAGAAGAGTCCATATTTTACCATTCATTGTGTTTTACAGACAGTATATAATTTATATCTGTAACACCATATCCTGGTTTTGTTCTTAAAAATTGTCAAGATGTTTTTCGCAGAATATATGATTTCCAAATGTTAAAAACAATTAATAAGTATAATTTAATCACTGACCGAACAAGAAACAGTTCGCTCTATTGTGCCAGCGTGCAGTGAAATGATCTGCACGTGGAATAGACGTTCGGTTTGTCGGCACCAATAAGCATCCTGAAGAGGCACCGCAGCGGCGGGCGCCGTGTAGTGCTCCGTTTTCTGGAACATATTACAAGTTTTTCCGGGAAATCACCCGGTTGTTCATCTATAAAAGACTTCCGGGGTTTTGAAGGCAAAATATTTCTGGGAAATAAAAAAACATACATACATCTTGTTTGTATACATGACTGGACAAGCTTACATTTTCAGGATGTTTTTTTTTAACACTTAGTAAAGTTTCTATATGGAGCTCCTATTAATTAGTGGCACGGCAGGCAGCTCTCTCTAATACGGTATTCTACCTTCTGATTCCCATTTGTCTGGCGAGCATGCTCTGGGGGGTACGGTTTTGCACTCCATTGACGAATAGTTTGTCAGAAGCGGGTCGGGTTAACACCA
>CM063503.1:106303755-106326255 GCA_032207245.1 Pardosa pseudoannulata
GGCCATCGTGCGGTGTACAAAATAACTAGGAAACATTACAGCTTTGACTATTACAGTTTGTCTCATGAGATATCAGATATCCATTTACAAACACTTTATATAATTTTATATAATGACATCAAAGGATGCCATTATATAAAAATAACACATCGTGATACCAGATTTCTTGGTCTTACTTGTCAACTACTATAAGCCTACACATAAGGTTGTTTCTCAAGATATCACTCAATGTACCTGCAAAAAAAGTAAATTTATTTATAGCGATTAAATATTTGTGAAACACTGAACCAAATATAAACAATTATAAATAATGTCACATACAAGAAATTTTGCTACATTGTTTATCGATTCAGCATTTACTTACCTTCACTGAGTTGGAAAACTCGTTCCGAGAAAGAGTAAAATTTTATAAAGTATTTTAGCTGTAATTAAAAAAGGAATCTGGTTTAAACATTTAGTTTGATACATTTTAAAGGTACATAAAGGGAGAAACAACTTAGGTGCAAGGAATCCAGCTATAATTTAAAAGAAATATTTGTAAATGTAAAGATCATGGGCTATGTAAAGATCATGGGCTGTTCTAAACTTTCTTTATAACCCCATAGATTCTACGAGTTTTAATCCTCCTGCCAGAATGTATGTTTGTAGTAGTTTGGAATCGACTTTAATCAGTAGGTCCCATTCTCTTTATTCCTTGCGCAGTGAGAAAGTAGACCGTAGTGCACCAATCTAAACAAAATTAATTAATTTTAGCACCTGTTGTTTAGATTCGTCCTGATATATAGACCATACAGTATCCAACTTGTTCTTAAATATTCAATAGGGGGAGTATAAAAATCAACATAAATCAAGAATGACGATATAATATATTGCGTTACATTCCAAACAGCTGTATTGTACATTATCTAGGAGTAGGATTTAACACTAAAATTGTGTTATTTGAAATTTAACTAACCTTTTATTGACCTGAAATTTTACGACATGCTAGTTTATTTTACCGTAAACCTCCGAATAATATATTTTAAAGAAAATTTCTAAATTTTTTAACTTCTCATTAATAATGAATTCAGAAATATGTTACAGACAAAATAAGTATAGATTTTTATCTCTTTTATTAGATGTCAGTTTAAAACATCTTATAAAACATATTTAAAATTTTGTAGGATTATGAGATAAAATATACAAAGCATAACACATTATATAAACAATATAAAATGTACTAATGTAACTACCTTTCATGACATAAACATGGAAAATATTTAATTTATTTTAAACACTTTTAAACAATGCACAAACTAGTTTTAGCTAAAAATGTTCCTCTTAAAGCATAACTACCCATTCTTTCGTCTCAGCTATATTTTAGCATTAGAACAATGATAATACTATGGAATGTTGACTTTAAGATTAAAATGTTAAATCAGAGTGCATCTTAAGGAAATAGCTTAGATTTTTGACGCTTAACGACGAAAGTATAACTTTAATTTAAAAGAATCTCAGCCTAACTATCGACGGTAAATCTCGTAAATAAATGAAGCAATTTTTATTTCCCTTTTGAATATCACAGAAAAGTTTTTAAAAATTGTAATGTATCACATAATCTATGAACTATCTTTCCGTTTAGAGAATACTTTTTAATCACTTGTTGTTTATTATATTAGGTATTACAAAAGATGAAGCTTAGTTTAATGTAATCTAATTTCTTAGGTGAGTATAAAACTCACATATATAAGCATACAGAAACACACACACACAAATATATATATATATATAATATATATATATATATATATATATTTATATATATATATATATATATATATACATATGTATATATATTACATATATATATATGTACATAGTATATATATATAACATATATATATACATATATATATATATATATTTATATATATATATATATATATATATATATATATATA
Source organism: Pardosa pseudoannulata (assembly GCA_032207245.1). Taxonomy (NCBI): domain Eukaryota; kingdom Metazoa; phylum Arthropoda; class Arachnida; order Araneae; family Lycosidae; genus Pardosa; species Pardosa pseudoannulata. The sequence continues at coordinate 106,305,696 of CM063503.1, forward strand.
TATATATATATATATATATATATATATATATATATATATATATATATATATATATATATATATATATATATATATATATATATATATATATATATATATATATATATATATATATATATATATATATATATATATATATATATATATATATGTATATATATATATATATATATATATATATATATATATATATATATATATATATATATATATATATATATATATATATATATATATATATATATATATATATATATATATATATATATATATATATATATATATATATATATATATATATATATATATATATATATATATATATATATATATATATATATATATATATATATATATATATATATATATATATATATATATATATATATATATATATATATATATATATATATATATATATATATATATATATTATATATATATATATATATATACACTCAAGAGCCAAAATATTATGATCACCCCTACATTTTGCAATGAACTCGCTTGGATGACGTGGAAGGCAAGTGATCAGGTGAAAGTGGTATTTAACTGCTGCTGGAGAGTCTGAATAATCATTCTTTCACTTACTTCTGTGTGCTATAAGAAAGGTTGCGGGTCTAAGATATTTGATAGAGGGTAGATTGTAATCGCTTGAAGGGTCGGAACAAATATTTCTGAAACTGCACAACTCGTGGGTTGATCACGATCTGCAGTTGTTAGTATTCATGCAAAGTGGATGAATGACTGTGAAACCAGCAGTAGAAGACAGTGTGTTGGACGTTCACACGCTATCAAAGGAAAATGTTTTCGGAGAGTGTATCGCATAGTGAAGCAAAACCGGAGCCAAACAGTGAATCAGCTGACAACCCAATACAATAAAAATCCAAATATAATAGTATCGGAGCAGACAGTTCAGTGGACGCTGTTGGATGTGGAGCTAAACAGCAAACGTACCACTTGTGTGACTTTTTTGACCAAGTGTCATCGCCGATCGCTGAGCCCGGGAATATCGCGACTAGTTCATGGATCAGTGGGAGAGAGTTGCCTGGTCAGATGAATTACGGTTTGTCATTCATCACGCCGATGGCCGTGTCAGGATACGCTGTCTTCCAGGCGAACAGTTGCTCTCTCAATGTACAGTACGTTATACACATACCGGTGGTGGCGGTATTATACTTTGTGTTACTTTCTCTTGTGCGTCTCTGTGACCCTTGGTTGTGGTAGAGCAGACCGTGAATGCTACAGGGTGTCTGAACATCATTGCGGACCAATTGAACCCTTACATATCCTCTGTTTTTCCAGCTGGAAATGGAATATTCCAACAGGACAACGTATCACAATCTTAAAATTGTGTTGGGGTGGTTCCAGGAACATAATGCTGATTTCCAGTTAATGTTCTGGCTGCCTAACTCACCGGGTCTCATTCCGATAGAACACATTTAGGATGTCATAAGATTGCAGGTCAGAGTTTAAAGACCACCAATTCGCAATATCTCGGATTTGCATAACCGTTGCTTAAACATCTGGTACAATCTCTCTCCGGCCATCTACCAAGGACTTGTGACATCCATGCCAAGGTGGGTTGAAGCTGTGTTGATTGCCAAAGGTGGGTCAACTCGTTATTGAGAGGCGGTCATAATGTTTTGGCTCTTCAGTGTATATATATTCTAGATAGACTTACTTATGGGATTAAGTGAGGGAATATGTGTATAATTAACTCTCGCTCTATGTATAGATATATATGTGTGTATACGTATAAATATAAGATATGTGAAAACTATTATTCGTGGATTACAGCCTTTAGAGATCAAGAGCTCTGCATATAAAACTCCAAGATTATAGACATTTGTCAACAATATCAGCAAGCTAATCACGTGATTTTGTTTCTAGGAGACTTACGATGATTAAGCCCTTTATGACATGAACACACAGCAGAAACTTAATTATTGCAAAAACGATACCATTTAACCTGAGACAGCTAAATAATGAGGACAGTTGACAGAAACTACTTTTATTCCAGCGTTACTCATGAGATACGTATAAAAAAAGTAAAGTTGGAGAACACTCATTCGTGTGACATTTTAAGTTTTGGAAAATATATGCTAAAATTCAGAAGGGAAAATAGGAGAATTACCGATATCTATTCTAGGCGTAACATTTTAGTATATTACATACATATCCATTATGAATAATTAAAAGATATGTAATGCCAAATTTCTGATGACATTCAATTCAGATAACACATGTGCTTAGACTTACAACGATATATATTTTTGTAACTTTTTTATAAAATAAAGAAATCATGCCACACAAATTTCAAAATTTCCTGAATATCAATTTATATGATTTTGCTTTATTTCCTGCTGTGATTGAAGAAATATTTTATAACTTTAGGGTCTAAGCTTTTATTGATTTTAACACCCAAGGAGAAAATTGTATCTGCTAAATATAATCGTTAAATTTTAAATAAAGAAAATATCTTTGCAAATTTTCCGTCAAACATTTTTTACTTTCTGCGAACATTAAAATTGATGGTGATTCTATCTTTCAAAAAATTCCGTGCAATTTCTTTTTTATATAAAATATGACAGGTTTCAGCAAGGTTTTGATACGATTCAAAGAGAATTATGTAATATTAAGTAAAATAATTTTATGAAATATAGATTTCAATAAAATAAAGAAAGCAATGTTTCTATATTTCTTAAATTGATTTTGGTTTTGTTTGTTGAACCCATGAACTCCGTTTAAAACAAGCAGAGCTCTTCGTATCCGGTTATTATTCAGCTTCAAATTGCTGTTATTTTATGCTGCAAATAAAGAATATAAAATATATTTTTATCGCTTATACCAAATTGTTTTGACAGAAACGATAAAAATATTTTTGTTATTCATAAATGAATTATGGAATTATTTTTGTATTTTAGTTCAATCAATTTTGATTCTGTTTAATCTAATTAAATCTATCTTTCTAAATTATGAATATAATATAAAATATACGAGAAAATAAAGCATTCTGCTGGATTATAGCATAAAATATAAATCCAGTGTTAATAATTCACAAATAGTCATTGAAAATACGCCGTTTGGAAGCTTCTAGAAAATAGTATTACTATGAGAGAAATCAGTCACTTGAATAGTTGATTATTCAGCCTAATTACACATATTAATATTAAAAAACGTCCATTTAAAAATAAATATATTATTACATTTAAACTGGGCTAGTACTTACATTGTAATAATTTTTACTGTGTAAATTATAATTTTATATGATGATCTTGGTTATTAAAACATATATGGAAAAAAATACCGTTAAGGATAAAACACACCATATTATTATTATTATTATTATTGTTATTATTTTAAAGCTAGGAAAGAAGTAGCGTTTATGCAAAAGACACCTAATAAATATTTAATAAATTTCATGACATTTCATCTATTCTGAGACAAACTGAAAATTAATTTAATAAGCATTGTTTTGCGGATGATAAGATATAACTAATGATCGATCGCCTACAAAAAAACCTTCCGTCTAATGGATAAAAGTTTGTATATAATATACACATTTGTTATACACTAGCATATAGAGATTCCCCCTGAATCTCAAGGAGGCCCTTTTGCATCGAAAACAGGTACTTCTATATCAGAATCAAATCATCTACACCGAAGTTCTTACAGCGTCTTGTCTCCCTCTATGAAATAAGACTATACCCTCAAGTAGGTGAAAGAAAAGGTATGTGACAACTGAAACTCATAGCAAATATCTTTTTTAGAAAAATCGACAATGAAACAATGGTTTGAAAGTGGCAGACGAAATATTACAAGAAGATAAAACCAAAATTACTTAAAATAAAAAATAAAAAACGAACCACCAAGAGATAAATATTCTATGGAAGTTTCTGTGACGATTGTGTATAAGAACTTTCTAATAGAACCCTATAAGCCCTCTACTTAAAATCTAGACAACCAATAGCATGGCTTTGACATCGTTATTGTTCCAAATGCACAGTATATCAATGTGCTAAGTTTCAAGGAGTATATATTTCAAAGAATTGTAAATCAGACAATATGTATTACAGTTTATTAAAGTATCTTATGAAATGAAAAGTATTACAAGTCATTCTTGTAACAAAAATTCCTAAATAATAATATGAAAACATAAATATGTTGATTTTATTTGTCGATATTTTATGTAACAGTTAAACCTATATAATGTAACAAGATTCCCTATAGTGAGACACCATATTACAGAGTTAAATTATTTATTAAACTGTGATAAAACTGTAATGTAATCACATTGAATATATGTTATCAATATTCAATATTTAAAGCATGTTTTAAAATTCGTGCTATGAAAATCTTCTAATAATAAAAAAAATTATCAATTGTTTTAAAACTAGTCCCTGTCAATTATTCATGATAATGTAAAAAAGAAGTAAAACAAAATCTACATATCTGTGTTTACTACATAATAGGAATTTTTTATAACACCTTGTTATCGGTAGAATCTTAATTTTAAAAGAACGTAGAAGTGTTGTAATCTTTGTCCAGTACACACACAGAATACTGAAACTTCTAATCAAATTAAATTTGAGAGGATGAAACCGAAAATTCTGAAATTGTAAATGACTAAAGTTTGTGTTCATTCATTTCAACGTCTCAGTACATGTGATTCATAACATATATTCAACTGTTGGTCACTTCAATTAATTTACCATCTTGTAAATACATCAGGAATAGATGTTTCGCTGGTTTATATTTATGTTGTCTCTGATGTATAACTGACACATTCAAGATAATCAGAGGATACTGGAAAGGATATTGCTCAACCGTACTATGGCAGAACACGAGAACTTAATTATTAGAAAATTAACCGCGGATGTAGTGATATAAAAAGTAGTAAACAGAAAACTAATACCACTATAAAAGGGAAAGTGTTTTTACAAGAACAAAAAATTAAAAAGCTGCATGTGTTTCTAAATTTCGTAAAAAACACTTACTTAGTATATATCTAAAATGTTCTATCAATATTTTGTGGTAGATTTAAATAGCTTTCTTCCTTTTCTAATGTCCTAAATAATGCTTAAACATATTTTTATCTTGTTACGTGAATAAATTTGACTTATTTCTTTGCGTAACTATTTATACTCATCCAAAACATTTTTTAAATACCTGAGATTGTCTTTGAAGGGTAACGACCGTAACGTAAGATCTATTAATTCCTGATGTACCTAAGCACAATTAATAAGCAACAACACGTGTGACATCTATGGTTGCAGTGATTATGGTCTAAGGCGATAACTGCCACTCCTGTACTACGCAATATTAAGTTTGTGTAAAAAGCTACCAGTGTTTGTAATCCTATTTCTGTCCAATCCAAAGATACATGATTCAATTTGGTGCCGCCAAAATATCAGGTGAACTGTGTCTGATTAGTTTAGTGTAATGTTTATACATGAATCATGATTTCAGTAGAAATAGATAACAAGTATGTAATTATCTGGGTTGAGCGTTCAATCGTTCTGAGCACATCACTGAACATGACTTATTACGAGGTGGAAGCGGAGTGAACCAGTATTCCGTTGCTATATTGTACCGACTTTCACATGATTAGAAGTAATCTTGTGACGGCTGTCTGGTATAAGAACGAAATCCTAGATCTAAACTGCTTCACTTGGTCTTCCTTTCGTTTTAGTAGAAGATAATACCAGTACCCTTCGAACTGTTACCATCGATGAATATCTTGTATGCCAGGAAGCAGAACGTGTGTTGTGGGTAACGTACTCGCCTGACCTTTATTCACTGAAAATTTTGTGATGCCATTAGCCTTGGAGGTTTTTTTTCCGCAACACGTCACTGTTAGAGTATTAAAACCTATTCCTAGGAGGAATGGATATTTCTTAACTGTGCGGTGTTTCATCAACTCATAACAAGCATAGACACATGCTGTAAACTTTCTTTGTAGGGAAGAGGTAATCAAATACGCTTTTAATATCGGTTCTGTTTATTGGTTTCCGTTTTACATATGTTTTTATGCTCCAAATTGATTAAATCTGCAATTTTATAAAATCTTAATATTGTGTTCGATCTTTGTATGTAATTATTTTTATTTTGTGAAACGTTCCAGCCCAAGTTTCACGAAAAATTTGGTTTTCATGTACACTTTTTTCCCAAATAGCAGCTGAGAGGTCTAAAGTTTATTTTAGTCCTCCTTTTAATGCATTCCTGTGGAACGTGAAAGCAGTAATTCACGTCACAAATTCTATATTAAACCAGCTTTTCTGCAACATGAATAATAAAAGATATTCTTACATTCCTTGAAGAAATACGTAAGTTTAAAGAATCCCCTCATGAAAATTACTTTGTTTTTACTCTGTAATATTTCTCGATGCAATGCCATATACGCTTTAAAAAACATCCCAGGCTTACAGCATGCGATTGAAGTCTTAATTATCCTGGAAGTTTAAGATCAGGTAACGTTTTTGTTCACGACAATTGCAATAAATGACAAACTTACTTATATTAATCAAAAAAAGAGATTGAACGTAAGCTGACTTCTAGCAGATGCAAAGAGCTGTTATATTGAGAGAACAGAAATTTTATAAACAATCAAACACACTGTATGTTAAAGAGTTTTAGTAATGAGGTAAATATGAAAGTTTTATACCAAGACCAAGGGCAGAACAAAATTTGTAGGAAGAATAATTATTTATGTTATGACTGAACAAAGGGCAATCTCTATTATCCGAAAAGGGCATGAGCAAGAAAGTTGGAAAATGAAACACCAAATGAAGGAACAACATTTAAATTATTGATTTACACAGGTTAGAAAATTTCATTTACTCGATTAACAATGTATCATCTCAGTTGTTCTTAAAAACAGCTGTCTTCCTTCAATTCATTTCTATTTGCAACTTACTTACTTTAGGTCAGTGTTTATTGATATATTATGCAACCTACATCTTAAATTTCCCTTTCTCAAAGTTCGTTAAAATATTTACATAATACCGAAATATTTTTGAACTATATATAAAGTTAATGTTTAAAAAATTTTTTGTAATGCATTTTCTTCTTGAAACATTGACCGTTGGATAAATTTCTGTTTGAATATTTTGATACTATGTTCTGCAAATTTTGTTGAGGATTAACATAAACATCTATATTTTCAAAGTTTCCATTGTAGATCATGTTAGCCTGTAATAAGGAAAAGAATATTTAAAAAAAATTCTGAAGTAAATACCTGGGAATAATAATTTTATTTATTATATATGAATTTATTTCAATGAAACTCTTTAACCAACATTGCTTTAAATGTGAAAAATGTATAATTGATTATTATTATTAATTATAAGAATGGTACATTAATTCTTGTAATCAATATGTCAACGTTTCATCAACCATTATTTCAAAGAACTGAACAGTTCTTTTTTCTTCTATAAAAATATAATTTTCGCTTTCAGTTCTTTTTAATCCTGGTAAGAAGAAGAAACTGTACAGAGGTAATATTGCTATAACTTATTAATTTGTTTTCAACCTGAACCTATTCCTTAATTAACAAGAATAATTAAGATGGGTAATGCGAAGCATTATAGTGCCAAAAGCACTTTTCTCACAGAAAAGTAAAGCATACCTAGATTTCCAACTACTCTCTAGATTCATAGAGAGAAAAGAGATTCATAGAGATTCATTTTAATATTCTAGACTCATAAAGTTAAGATTTAAAGTAATTGGAAGTGTACCAGTTAATATATTGAGCTTAATAAGGGTACTTTGAAAGGAAACATTTGAAGGCTGTAAAAGATCAGGGAAATAATTTGCGTCAGGGAATTTTAAATGAGAGGTAGAATACCCGCGAGTAATTGTTGGTAATAAAAAAGGCGAAGGAGATTTTGTTACGTTGTTTATAATATCTGCATGTATTTAAATATGTAATTGGAGTTATTAATTATCGCCATAGATATTTTCTTTTTAGAAGGGATATTAATCATAAAATATCAAACCGGAATTTTTATTAAGAAAAACTCTTTATATATTCATAATTACACGTAATTTCATACTGGAAAGAAAGTTTACTCCTCATGTATTAGGCTTTATGATAAGCCATTTAAGAATTTAGATTATCAATTAGTAGAGGGGATTTTAGAGTCATCTGAGGTAAATTTTCAAAATAAAATAGAATATTTCTTTTAAATTTTAAGGGCATGTGGAATTTTGTTCTCTTAATAAGACTATACATTTAAAAGCTATGGAGGTTAAACACAGGCATTAAAATAAATACCGTAATGCTATTTAGTAATTTTATTTTAGTTCTATAAAATAGAGATATTTCCATTAAATTTATTCCTTCGATTTAAACCAGTAGTCTAAATTTAAATATTTTAATAAAAAACAACAGTTTTAACAGAATGGGTGTTTGGATCTGCTGGTCATTCGTACTGACTTATCTCTTTAGCGTCAAGTTGACACATAAGGTCTCCAATCTCTTCTATACGCAACCTTGTCATTGGCCAAACTTCTTGATTCTTCCCATCCATTTAATTTTATTCCATGCAGATCTTGGTACATATCTCTTTGCTAAATAACCATTCGTCTTCGTCGTTTGCGTTTGGAGTCGGGTGCCAAAGTAACTGCGATATCCCATTTTAAACGAAGGATAGGTCCAATAGATCTCCATTGTCTTTTCAAACTTTCCTCTTAAATGAGTAACAAAATGTCTTTTTTTTTAAATTAAGTATTTATTTGAGATGGTGTTAGGTAAAAAATTGTGATCTTTAAGCATTTTTACTGTTTATTCCTTCAACTTCAAAATTTGCGAAGTAAATTAAATCATCAAATTAACAACTTAAGTGTTACTTACTAGTACTTTAATGCATTACTTGCTAGAGTCTATTAAAAGCAAAAAAGTCTTTTAAAAACAAAAAAAAACGAGCGTGTATTAAGAGCTATGGTAGTCTTAGTTTCTAAAATGAGAAATCAAATCCTGATAAGAGACAATTTTCTTCTACATATCGCAAATAATAAACAATTTTCAATTTTTTAATAAATCTCTTTTGAATACTACGGAAATGTTTCACTGTACCTTTTGGAGTAAGGTAAAATCTGCCATAATGTAGATATTAAAATATTAGGAAAAATACCTCCTGTATATTTTTATGTTTTACGATTTTAAAACAAAGCATTCGTGAGAGCAATATAGCAATAAGCTGTTTAGAGGAATAGAAGATGCATATCTATAATTACTCCTCTATATTTATCATTTAAAATTACATTAATATTTCCTTAGAATATGTGCAAAATAGCAAAAACTTTCGGCATCCCAGTTTGAGCTTTCTAGTTTTGCAGTTTCTGCAGTTAGTAATTTAGATATTGAAACTGTTTCGTTTAAGCTTAAGGTTTAAGTAAGGTTAAGGTTTGGCTTAAGATATTAGTGCTATAAACCACACATTGTATCAATAAAATCTAAAAACAATTTCATTTTCCTTTTTCAAGTAAATTAAAAAATATTTAATTATTCCTATTGAATCTTGATATTGAATTCTATACGAATGAAATATGATTCATTATATATTTACTGCTTTTGATTTAGTTTCAAAATGCGGCAACTTTTATAATGGTTGATTTCAACACAAATGTGCTTGTCATGTGAAGAATAAAAGTATATTATTTTTTTAAATTATTAGGAAGTTGTCGAAACATCAAATCTTAGTTGGTACAAAAATTTAGTCACTGAAAAGAAAATAGGGAGTGTTAGTGAAATATTCAATACAGCTTTTTTTGTGGGGGTTTTTATATGTGCTGACAGATACATGCGTATTTATTATCCATAGTAGTTAGTTTGAAATATGACCTTGTATACTAATAAAATTTCAAAGAATAGTATTTTGTTTTAAATACACTGTTTGATCTCTTACAGGAGTTATCAAATAAAAAATTGGAAATCAACAGTATGGAAGATTTTAGTTTTTGAGTTGACGAATATGCTTTGTAAAATTAATACTAATCCAAATTTATAATGAATATGTTGTACTGTATTTTATTTATTTCAATTTCATACACATTATAATAGAATTAAAAGCATTTCCACTGGAGTAAAAAAGAAATAAATTTAACAAGATTAACTGAATGAAATAAAAGAAGCACGTTTAATTGAAATCCGAGTTATATAATAAGAAGTCCCATGGCTTTTAAAAATTAAAAAAAAAACAAATTTTAGATATTTAAATTTCTTTAAAAGATAATATTATACAACAAACTGCATTAACGTTTTTGAAGAAACCTATTTTGAATAAAAGTCAAACTATTTTAAATAGATTAAGTTTATTCTCTTAATATTACCTGAAATGGAATATTACTTAAAACATAGTACTTGCAAATGAGTTTAATATCTAAATATATATTAGATTAATAATTTTGAACTTTGGGTTACATGTGTATTTTTAAGCTGACAAAAATAACGACGAATTTTAAGAAATATTTAAATATTTTCACAATTTAAAATTTCAGTTTTTAAAATTAATATTAATATTCAACTTAAAAATATTTAAATGTTAAACGATATCAGAAGAGTATATTAATAAATAAAAATATGTAACAAATATTTCTTCGTTATTTTAAATTGATGTATAAAGTCTGCCTAAAATATCGATTAAATATGTTTAATAAATTTAGAGTGCTTCAAATGTGCTCTATGATATAAATTACCACCATTTATTTATATGATCTTCAAACCTAACATTTTTTTTAATTTTAAGAGCATTTCATACAGTATAAAGTTTCATTATCATTTTATATTCTATAAAAAATCAAGTATCTTATTTCAAAAGCTGATATCATAGATTGAGTGTAAAAAATTCTTTTTCAGATTTGTAATTAGAATGTTAAAAATGTCAAGTGTTTCCAAGAAAATTTAATATCTGTGAAAAAAAGAAGTATGCATAAAAAAATCTAAAAATCTAATTGTCTATTGATATCTATGGGTCTGTGAAGCAGATTGTTTGTACGTAAGTATGCAGCATAGCCATTGTACGAAAAATATAAGAAAAATGTATATGCATCCTAATGACTTATATAGAAACCTTATAAGCCTTATTTAGAAACGAAGTTTCTTCACATAAATATATACATACAGAAGAGTTACAGAAGACCGTAATTTGAAAGAAATACTCCTACTATGGTTATAAAATAGAAACTAAATAATTCGTAACATTATGTATACAAAAAAATAGATTTGAACTACTCTAATATATTCAGGTTTATTAGTTAAATACAAATTAGTTTTCACTTCTTCTAAAAACAGAAATAAAATACTCTTGACACATAATTAGGTAGTCTAAAATATAAATGAATAAAAATATCTGAAAATTTCCAGCAAATGAATTATCTATAATTATTTACGTTTCATAAAAACTTTAATAATAATTATAATTCCTACTATGAATAAGTGTCATCATTGACTGTCATTAAACAAAAATAATTATAATTAATATGAAAATATTTATTATTTTTAAGAATAAAGTGACAATTTTCTTATCTAGGTTACTTTTCCCCTCCTGCCTTTTTAATTTCATCGAAAGTGTAGGATATCAAATGTTAAACAATTATTTTAGTATTTAATATTTAGCTTTGTTATGAAGTCGTTAATACTACCACATAGAAGTGTGAACTAATAGACGTATTTCATTTTAAAAGAAGGTGACTTTAAATTATTTTATGAATAATTTTGTATTTTTCGTGATTTTTCATTGAATATTTTCACACTGAATAAAGTCTGAACCAAACAAATGAACTATTTAGCCATATTATCTTTCATCAGAGAAGTAGAAGTATTTATTTTTTCATAATAATTTCGGGCACAGTTTAGAAGGAGATAATCCATTCAGTAAAAAATTATACTTCACAGAAAATATAATTTCACCTTGTGATTAATATATATATATATATATATATATATATATATATATATATATATATATATATATGTATGTATGTATGTATGTATATATATATGTGTGTGTGTGTATACATACATACATATATATATATATATATATATATATATATATATATATATACTTGTGACTGGTTTTAGAGGAATACTAAAAGAGTGATATGCAAAAAAGTACCAAGCATCCTCTTTTTTCAATTATGGCAGTAACTTTAAACTTATTTCTATTTATATTTGAACGGTGCAAATATCTCGCCACAACTTCGTTTGTAAAATTTTTAGGAAGGTAGCTCAAATTTGCAGGGTGACGCTCCAGTAAATACTTCAAACGACATAGGAATATTTATCATTTCTGTAAGAAAGCCTTTAACATTGAAAAAGTCGTGGTTTTTTTTCTTTGGAAAACTGTCAAAGGGACCTTACTTACCATCTATCAATGTATTATTTTTATTCTTTGGATAGGCTCTTCTTCTTTAAGCTGCAGCTTTTTAACGAATAATGAGATTTTTTTTCCTACTCTTTTCTGTTCCATATTTTTCAAACCGTAAAATGAATTTATTCATTTCTTCGTATACTAATCTTATATGGGAGAGGTAAAAAAATACGACATTGAAGAAAGGGACAATTTGTCTAAATGACGTCACTAACAGACACTCGTCGTATGTTCAAAAATTGTAAGAAAAACAACACAATGAATTATTTGCTTTAAAATTATATTGAAACATATGGTTTGTTTTAAATCCATTCATAAATTTAAGGCAATATTTAAGTTAGAAAATATGTATTCATTTATAAATAAGGTATATTACAATAGCAATAAAAATTATCTAAATCATGCATCTGCTTTGAATTCAGAGTTTCTACTAAACTCATTTGTTAAAGCAGGTTTTACACAAATGCTCACACAAATAAATAACATTCATAAAAAGAAAATATATTTTAATCATATCTTTCAATATATTTACTGTAAAAATATATTTGAATGCTATATTTCAATTTATTTCTTTAATGTATGAAAATATATAGTGTATTTTAAACATAATCATAAATTTATTTGATATTTCACTGGTGAAAAGGAATTTACTATTATCTGAAAATAGAGCGTTTCATAAAAGCAAACAAACGTCAACTGCAAAATATATGTATATTCAATGCTTGTTGTTTTATTAAAAATATATTCAAAATTTTTAGCCCCAGAAACTAAATATTTAAATATTTTGCATCAATACAATTATTTAAATAATAAATTTAAATGCTTGGTTGAATGAAGCCCACTAGACATGAAGTTCCAAAGTATTAAACGGGGAAATAGATCGCGTACAATTTATACAATTACTTTTAAAGGGTACTTATAAATAATTTTTTATTTTTCCCTAGAAATTTATTTTTTAATCAAAACTAGATGAAAATGTTATGATTTATCTCTAATATTTTCGAATATTTAGTATTATATATAAACTTAATTATTAGACAGATACATCAAATGAAATCTTAAAGAATAGCTATAAGTAAATAGATAAAATTATACATTTACACTTGCACACACTCTCTCTCTCTTTTACACATACACACACACACACACACACACATATATATATATATATATATATATATATATATATATATATATATATATATATATATATATATATATATATATAAATATATATATATATATATATATATATATATATATATATATATATATATATATATATATATATATATATATATATATATATATATATATATATATATATATATATATATATATATATATATATATATATATATATATATATATATATATATATATATATATATTTTTACACCAAAGAGTCATGTTTCGTTAAATGTTTTACACGTTGATACTTGTTGATAACCCATCATTGAAATCTGCTGCAATTTCAGAAAAAATTGCACCTCTGTCACGTCTAATTATTCTAATCAGTCGTTGTGTGTCCTGGTGTTGCACCATCTTTTACCGGCCGCAGTGATTTCTGAGATTTCATGTTTTAAAAAAATTCCGATATCGACGGTACAGTATTTAAATTGTCTAGTGTCGGGAAAATCCAAATTCAATAACTACCTCTGAGATGTTATGTTCCATCACTTGTTCGGCGACAATAATATTACATTTAAACTCACTTAAATCTTCAATACCTACCAATATAAGAACAGTACCCAATGTAAAATCTCTGCGAGACTCTTATTGTCTGATATAAGCGTTGCCGATCGCAACACCATTTTAAGATTAGTTCCTTATATTATTATTCGCATAGATATGTCTTTACTAATTTTTTTTGGTTTTGCAGTATATATATATATATATATATATATATATATATATATATATATATATATATATATATATATATATATATATATATATATATATATATATATATATATATATATATATATAACTGTAGAACATATATGCTTACATTTGACAAACTCAGATGGTTGTAGGTAAATATAAAAAATATAAAAAATGTAATAAAATATGGTGTCACAAACTACCTCGAGAGTGGGAAGAAAACGCGGGGAACCTAAAAATGTTTCGATATCTCACTGGAGCAACATAAAGTATAAATATATCTTCATACATTTATGTAAATTGTATTGGTCCCATTTCTTTTACAAAGTACGGTTTCAGTCCACTGAAAGCAATTTTTTTATTGATTAAAATAGCTCTCTTTGTACATGATGCTGTAACTATTTGTTAATTAAGCATCCATTACGTAAAAAACGGATTATGCTAAATCGTTAATAGTTTCATATAAAATTACTTCACCTTGAAATTGCTTTAATTACATTTCTCTGGAGGATCTTAAAAGAATACATTTTATTTATTAGTATTCACTCTATTTTTTGAATTACAGAACAAATAAGTTACCAAATTAACAACATTATATCATATAAATTATACTGCCTATATCCGTATATAAGTATTAAGCAAAGGGAATTCTACACAAATTATCGACCATTAATATATGTTTTACGAGCATGATTATGGATTTATTTTTACTCTTATTGAAAAAGAAAATAATTTATTCTGGACACAGAAAACACACAAGTTATATATTAGTAGTTTTATTAACCTAAGTTAATTGCAATATGGATATGAATAGACAATTTTATTGATATTTTACAATAAATTATTGAAAAATACACTCCATACGTAATTATAATTTCATCAGGAAATCTATAATTCGGTTGATTAGTTAGACTTAAAGACATTGGTCCCATACTGAACTTAGGCTTTCCAAGCACCAACGCCTTTTCCCATCTCTTTACCCTAAAAAACACCTTTTCATGAAGAAAAACATCGTGCAAAGTAAATGTAATCAAAAAATAGCAGAGTTCAGTGCGCTTAATAAATGCAGGAAGGAAATTGTGTCTTTTTTAAATATCTCTTCCTTATTTTGGTATTACTTATTAAGATGTATTCAGAACTCTTTATTCTTATTACTGTTTGTTAAAATCCATAGGTTTGGAAGCAGAAACTTAAAATTGATAAAAATTTATTAGTATCATAAAATTCGTTGTAACCTGCTAATAAATAACCCCATATACTTGAATTTTCACGTATGAACTTAATGCAAGTACCTAATGTAATTACTTAATCTCTTTCTCTTTCTCTCTCTCTCATTCTCTCCTTTTACTTATAAATTTCAATATGACGAAATTCAGAAAAGGTCACATTATTTATATGACATTATTAAAAATAACATTTTTAAACACAGTCACAAATATTATTTACGTTATAGTTTTTAAGATAAATAGGGTACTGTAGAAATCTGGTCACAGAGATATACTGTTTGGGTATTTTTACCTATCCCTGAAATGCTGCTTTAAAGATGATATTAAGGTAAATGGATTCTTTTAAAGTGAAAATATTTGGCCCATTTTTATACTTTTATGACCTTTAATTTATTTACTCTATTATGAGGCATCATTTCTGCATAGGTATAACTGATTTTGTTTCGAATATCAGAATAACAAGAACTAATTGTATAACAAATATGGAAAAACTGTACATTTAATTTATGAATATAAACACGTTTTTTAAAGTTATAAAAGAGAGATAGCCGGAAGTAAGAGTACTCAATTTTTTATGTCTTCTAAAATCTCAATCGTTTATTGTTTGTCACTTGTCGGAACCTTACTTGAAATATTTTCTTGTCTCATAAAGGATTTTAAAAGTTCAAAAGATGTAATTATGTCAACTGAAAGAGTTAAAGAGTTACTTTGCTTTCTGGAGTGAATGGGAACAAACATTACCGAAAATCTTGAATATTTGAAAAATAACTTTCAAAAGTATAATTCAGAAGTATAGTCAAAAGGTATTTATAAATAAATAAAATGTGGAAAATAAATATGATTACTTGTTGTTTAATTTTGAATTTACAGTAATTGTGTATTCTGAATCAGAATGTTTAAATGAATGATAAATTATCGCCCAGTTTTAATACATTATTCTTATTCCCACATTCTGCTTCATTGCCTTTTTGTGATATATCCGAATGAAATCCAATATCTACCATAGGTAAAGATTATTTTTTCTTAGAGTAAAGTTAAATAATGTATATTATTTACCTTCCTGTTATTTATTTTTAGAAACAGATATATTTCATTATTTATTAATTACTTTCTAAAGAATTATTATTATTTAAACAGTTATTACAAAATGATTTTGAATGCTCTTTTTTCAGTAATTTGAACCATGCAATTTACTTAACAAAATCTATTTTGTGATTTACATTGAATTATTCTTGATAACAAAAAAAAAGTTATATATGTATTGAAAAATATCTATCTATGTTAAATTTGCAGTAAAAATTGTAAAATTATATTCATGATTAAATTTTAGTTATATTGTGTTAATATATTTGGGAATACTGCATTTCACATTTTAAACAAAAGAAACTTTTTAGGGAATTTAAATTAAAGTTAATTCACATTAATTCATTCATTAATTTAAATTAAAGAAGTAATGTTGTTCACATATGAAATATATTTTAAGTGTCGAACAATATATTGCTTTATAAAATTTACTGAAAAAAATATAATATATTCATGATAAAATTTATTTATAATATATTTGTGGTAAATGGAAATACAAAATTTTCCATTTTATGGAAAATATACGGAAAATTAGAATTAATATTTGAAGTTTATATTGAAGTTTTATAGTTTGTTATAATATGAAGTTATGTATACACCCTCGTCTTACCTTCATAGACGACATCTTATCATTATGGTATCTTTAGTTTTATGCAAATTATCCGATAGATAACAAATACTTTCTCTAATCTCCAATAAAGTAAATGATTTGCAAATTATACACTACTTCAATTTCTAGTAGTTTCTTTCTCAGGACAAACTTTATTTAATTTTTTCTTTTAACTTTTCGGTTTGGTTTGGGAATGCTACTGTCTACTTTTTGCAACACGAGGGAAAATGAGACCGGGACCTACTTCTTAAAGCCGATTCCGAACATCCATACCATATTGGGATTCGAACCCACGAACACCGGTTCCGAAGGCCAACACCCTAAACATTTGGCTATCGTTCGGCATTAACTTTTTGGAAGAAATAAGTTCTGAACTTTTATTTAAATTTCTTTACTATTAATTCATCTTGAATTCTTATATTATAAAATATATCCATTCTTGTCTATTGTATTACAAATATATTTACAGTAATTGTGAAAACAGAATGACGCATTAAATATAGAAATAAATACTAAAAAAATTATTTTTCAATATATCTTTTCTGGTACAAAGATGTGGTTTCTTGTTTCTATTCCAGAAAGATTTGTTTTCTTTTTTATTTTAAAACATATTTTTTTCAAAGATTATGTTTTATCTTCTTTTTCTGTTTCTGAAGTAAAGCGAGATAAACCCGGGGTCAGTCTCTTATCTCCTGTACGGTACATGATTAACAGGAACATATGTTACTTAAATGTTTTGTAATTCCTCTTAAGAGTAGATTTGCTTAAAACTTTTCAATCACTCTCAGCGGTAGAAATAAAAAAAAATCAGTGTTCATTTCTGTAGTTCACATTAGAACTAGGTACTTCAACAAAGACAATTTATTTATAAAAACATGGTGGACTGATTTTAAAACGTGAAAAATTTAAAATGTGAGAGCAACCAACAAATTATAGAAAAAATAAAGTAATTTAAAATGGAATTAAAAATGATAATACAAAATAAAATAAGAACAAACAATGAAAATGAAAAAAAAATATTAATTTAACTGTAAAAACATATTTTTAATATATTAGAAATTAACCCTTAATTTGACAAAATGTTTTTTCAAATATTTTTTAATTTTAATTTCTGTTATTTTCCCATGTCTGTATAGACATTAGGATCTCTGCAAAATAAACAAAAAAAATATTATTTTTTATTTTTGAGATACTTAATGTCCTCTGTGGCAAACACTGGCAATTACGTTATATAGTAGTTAAAAATATACATGTCCGGTGTAGCGGACTTAGCCAAATTAAGGGTTAAAAAATGATAAAGCTAATAAA
The DNA here is from genome assembly GCA_032207245.1 of Pardosa pseudoannulata. Taxonomy (NCBI): domain Eukaryota; kingdom Metazoa; phylum Arthropoda; class Arachnida; order Araneae; family Lycosidae; genus Pardosa; species Pardosa pseudoannulata. Next base: position 106,324,187 of record CM063503.1, read on the forward strand.
CATGTGTCAGAAACCTAATAAAATTATGATAATTATTTGGGAAGACAAAAATAAAAGAAAAGTAAAAATAAACTGACATTGTTGGACATGGAACCCTTGACAAAAAGCCGTAAACGAAACACGCTATAACAACTCCAGAATGATTGACATAGTTGTAGTTAAAAGTTGCTGAAAAGGAACTAAAGTTTGGGTGTAAAACAGTGTACCGGAGAAAGAAGATAAGATATACCAATTGCATTTCGGAATAAAAGAAAAGAAAAAAAGTAAGCCATAATAAATGAAAAATACTTAAATTATCTTTAAAAAGTGATGTCAGATTATACAATGCATGGAAATCGTACATTCGTTATTGTTAATTAAACGTAAAATTATAGAAAACTCTACTGATTGGATAAAATGGATTTTTCCATAAATCAAAAGAAATATAAACAGCTCACATTGTTTTATTGTTTCTAGCAAGTGTATATAAAAATTAATCAAGAGTAAAATAGCCTACTCTTTGTCCACGATTATTTGTTATATTAACTTTGCTTGTACTTCAATTGTCAATTTTGCCTGTCCCGTTTTAAACTACCGATAAATTTTGTGTAAACAAAAAATAAACTATGATGTTAAACTTTCAAACGCATTGTTATTAACATAAAAATAGGAACCCCCGTTTCAAATCCATATAGGATTTTTTATTATGTCAGAAATTTCCATTCAGTATTCTTCGCCTGTTTGTGAGGTGACCCAGAAAATTCAGGGACGTTCTCTAATCTCCCATAGGATAAATGTTTTGAAATAACATATGTTATTTCACTTTCCGGTAATTTCCCTTAGGAATAGTTTTGCTTCATTTTTTATTTATAAGTTTCCAGAGGAAGGAATTAGCGCATTTTTTAAGACCTTTAATTTTTTTTCTTACACAGATTAAAACATTGTAATATTTTGAGAGAAAATTTACATTACGATCTAAATTTAAAGATCTAAATGTAAAATTTTAAAAACATATTCAAAATTTAAATTCCTCATTGTATGTAATAAAATATTTGAGATAATTTTATTGAGATATAATTATTTTCACTGTCAACTTTATATGCAATAACTTTGTTAAAACTGCTTATCACGTTTCAATTTGCTTATAAATGATAAATAAACTTAAATTAAAGCTAGATCATAGATTTCAATGCATTGTTTTTGCAAAAATAATACGAACTTTTGTTTGATATCTGTATAGGGCATTTTAAAAAGCAATATTTTTTTCTACGTTCCCTATTTTTCACATTTTTGTGAGGTGAACGTGTCTTATCTATCATAAGGTAATCGTTTCACAAACACATATGTTACGTCATATATTGTAGCAATTTCTCTTGAAAACGTTACGTAATTTTGTCTTAAAAGATAGCTTAATATATAAATTGTTAAAACATTATTTTTCATAAATTTTCATTTATCATGTGATTTTGAGTTTAATGCAACTTTGTTGAACATTAAACTAGCAGAGAAAATTAATGAAAACTTTATATTTTAATGACTTAAACGTTTCTATTTCATGCAAGAATTAGAATCTTTTAATTTACTGAGCAAAATTAATTTGCATTTTATGTTGTCTTATTCTCTATATAAATAATTTGTTATAAATAATAGTTGTATAGCAATAACCTCAAAAAGAAAAAAAGGAAATATAATCCATGATTAAAATACATTTTGTGAACCTTTCTACAGGGTAACGATTGTGTGTTAAAGAAAATATATTTTATTATGTATTTTTATTGTAATTGAGTCATGTTCAATCTGATTTTCATGAGGTTTTTTTTAACAGTCAAGAATTATTGTATTAGATATTTTATTGATTTGCTTTAATATTATTTAATAATTGTAATTTTATATATTAATCCGCATACATTTATCTTAAATATGTAAGAATAATAAATATTAAATTAGGTTATGCATTATATAAACTATTAATTAAGTACATTGTACATATACTGCTGCTGTTATAGAATACTGATTCTGTATCTTAAAATTAAAAATTTAATTTGAAATATAACGCGTTCTAGTCATTATAAGTAGACCAATGACCCAAA
>CM063503.1:106331255-106386255 GCA_032207245.1 Pardosa pseudoannulata
TGATAAGAAAATATTTTTTCGCTTAGCGTTTGTGTTAAACATAAGACTGTCTTGTTATACTGTTTTATTCCTCTTTATTGTGTAAAGTAAAGACATCTCTTTTAATGCTCTCCTGTCTATTGTTCAGAATGTTATGCAATTTTCTGTGCAATCTATTCCTTTTTGCAACATTTATGTGAAATAATATTTGGTGCTTTTTGATTGGAATTGTAATAAAAACAAATTCACTTAGATTTAAACTTAAAAGTAAGAAAATCACAGTTGTAAATAGTATTTAATACACTATAGGTAAACTCATATAATTTTAAAAGTAAAGAATTTACTATCAAATATATAATAATTAATACAATCAGAAGTATTCATATAGATATGGGTATAAAGGAAAATAAAAAATAGATAAGGTATTCAAAGTGTCAGACAGTTATTAGGGATATTGCTATTTCCTTTATAAGTACAATAGATATATATGTGTATATATATATATATATATATATATATATATATATATATATATATATATATATATATATATATATATATATATATATATATATATATATATATATATATATATATATATATATATATATATATATATATATATATATATATATATATATATATATATATATATATATATATATATATATATATATATATATATATATATATATATATATATATATATATATATATATATATATATATATATATATATATATATATATATATATATATATATATATATATATATATATATATATATATATATATATATATATATATATATATATATATATATATATATATATATATATATATATATATATATATATATATATATATATATATATATATATATATATATATATATATATATATATATATATATATATATATATATATATATATATATATATATATATATATATATATATATATATATATATATATATATATATATATATATATATATATATATATATATACATATACATACATATATATACATATATATACATACACATATATATACGTATATATATATATATATATATGTGTGTGCGTTTGCATTAAAATGTATGATAATAACATTAATAATACCTTTAATTTTATTTAAGCCTCTGATTGCTATATCCGTTAAAAAAATAGAAAAACATAAACACATTATTCGGAAGTTTCTATGCTTGCATTGATATAAACGAATTACTGTATATACTAATTAAATAAACAATATATTATTAAACTGCATTAATTTCAAAGATATAACATTCATTTTATAACGTTTGATATCATACAGCGCCTTTTGGTTAACTCTTTATTTATAATTTATTTAAGGCTCTACCAAATATAATTAAATTTTACCAAAATATTTGCTTCCAAAGGCACATTTTAATTGAAATTGTTAAAGAATCTTTTATCTCTAGAACTTATTACTTTTATATTTTAAATGTTCTTAACATATCACTGCATTAAAATTCTTCACATATTTTCGACACATTTTCTATATTGACTTATTTATTGGAAAATTTTGTCCTATTTTTCAATAGTGAGTACCTTAAAGAATGTTGTTAAGTAAAATCTATTGAAAATATTTTCAGCATATGCTGCCAATGTTGAAATTTGGCTTTCCAATACAATCATAAAAATAAATTCTTTTCATAAAGGGAAATATATCGATTGATATAACTGAATCCTTTTTTTTTAAATTTAATCGATAACAAATTATTAAAACTTCTCAGTTTAAACGAGAAATTCATTACCTTACTGTATATATTATGGAGTACTTCTCTTTTAGAGCTCAGTTTTAATAAAATTTTGATACTAACGGTGCGACGCAGTATACAAAGGCTCATTTTTGCTTAAATTATTCAGCTATTTTATTTGATTTAACCCACATTCGTTATATAATTGCCCAGAAAATATCGCATTATTAAAAAAATTGAAATATTTTAGACGTATTGTTTTTATTAATTAAATTATTTGAAAATTTTTCCTATTTTTAATACAAATAAAGTCTTAAATAATCATATTTTGTAAAAAGTTACTAAATTGTTTTCTCATATTTTACTTGCACGGAAATTTAAATATAGAATACAAAAGCGAAAACAAATGAGTTTAGTGTTTTCGTAAGGGAAATTTGTATAATTTTATAATTATAATCGGACATAATACTTTATTAATAAATAAGCATTTTTAAATTTAAATATTTTTTCATTCACTATTTTCCTTTAGAAATTACACTTTAAATGATTTGATGTTTTAGATTTTCTTTTATATTTAAAAGCAATCATAAAATTTCTGCTTCATAAAGGCTCATTTAGCCTAAATTTTATAAGAATATAATTTCTTTCATGCAATATTTGACACTTTAAGAATTCAGTGGTATGCATTTTAAAATATTTAAAATTACTATTAGCCAAAGAACATTCATACACTTTCATTTTGGTTTCATACTGTACGTTCCCGTTAAATATTGATTGTATTGTGCATTTAAGACATATTTGATGGGGTGTTTTATAGAAAGGGTAATTTTAGTTCATTTCCGAAAATTTTGAGACATTTAATTTTTGGCATTTTAATTGTTCAATTATGATCCGTATATTAAAATTTTTCAGATATTTTGAAAACATATTATAAATTTTATTTTAAGATAATTTGTTTCCATGGTTTTCAATAGAAAAAAATACATAATAAATATGTTTGTTCAAGACTTACTCAGACAGATTTACAAATTTATAAAATATAAGTTAAATTTGAGCTGTGCAATTCTTGACATATTTGTACACTATATGTGTTCATTCTATGAAAATGAACACAGATATTTAGTCCTTTTTTAAGTGCAAATGTATGAATTGGCATAGATGAATTCCTGTATATATATTTTAGACATTAATACAGATGATAATAATAAAGAAATACGTGGAATTATTAATTTTAATAGAAAATACATGATTATTGATCATTATTTGTTTGATTAAATGTACTTTTAGGCTAAAGCGTAGTTTAGTAACTGATTATAGGTTATTCTGATGTAGTGTCTTTTAGGAATTATTATTTTAGTGTGAATTTCTAATATAAATCTTTTATAACTATCGATTTATTATTGATCTATATATATATATATATACTGCTATATATATATATATATATATATATATAATATATATATATATATATATATACTGTATATATATATATGTATATATATATATATATATATGTATATATATATATATATATATATATATATATATATATATATATATATATATATATATATATATATATATATATATATATATATATATATATATATATATATATATATATATATATATATATATATATATATAATATATATATATATATATATATATATATATATATATATAATATATATATATATATATATATATATATATATATATATATATATATATATATATATATATATATATATATATATATATATATATATATATATATATATATATATATATATATATATATATATATATATATATATATATATATATATATATATATATATATATATATATATATATATATATATATATATATATATATATATATATATATATATATATATATATATATATATATATATATATATATATATATATATATATATATATATATATATATATATATATATATATATATATATATATATATATATATATATATATATATATATATATATATATATATATATATATATATATATATATATATATATATATATATATATATATATATATATATATATATATATATATATATATATATATATATATATATATATATATATATATATATATATATATATATATATATATATGTGTGTGTGTGTGTGTGTGTGTGTGTGTATGTAAAAAAAGAGTTTGACACATAGATCTTAAATAATTTTAAAATTTTCGATTTTTAAATTCAATGTAGATGACTTATTTAAGCAAGGAAAGTTGTAGAAAACAAAAAAAATTCCATTTTCGATTAAATTTAAAGTTACTCTACTGAACATTAATCAAACTTTCAGTTTTACTGACTATTTCCTACAACATAAACATACATGTTTACCCATTTCACCTTTTAAAACAAATTTATATTCTGCAATGTATCAAAGACGCTTCATTTTTCATAATAAATAGTCAACATCAAGACTTAAAGCGCAAGATGGAGTGTTTTTCACCATATATATAACATTCTTACTCGATATACACTGGAATGGAACTTAGTCACTCAATGTAAGTGTGGTTTCTCATTTCTTCAATTCTTAGATCGTCTACGAAAGTCCTGATATTTATTTGTTCTAAATATGTGTTGGAGTATTTTTCGCTCTGCTTCATTTTAAGGTTTTCTATTTTTTCTTTCTGTTTACTCTCAAACCTGCCATGGAAAATTCCCTTTCTCTAGTTACCCGTAAAAGGGTAAAATTTCAAAATAAATAAATAAAAAAAAACCATTCTCCAGAAGCGGGTTTATATCGGAAAAAGTTTTTTTTCCTTAATATTGCGTCACTTTTTCTTCCCCATTTTCACTATATATCAGTTTCCAACTTAAAAACATAATATTGCATTTCTTTTTTAATTTTGTTTTGGAAAATACTCACTTATTTCGAAGAATAAAATCAGAAAATATTTTTTAATTCATATTCTTATGTAAAGAGCTTAAAATAGAGATAGGGAAAGTGAAAATTTATAAATATTTAAATCTGTGTCTACTGCAAGTAAGAAAAATTCGTTTTCCATGCGATAAATTATGCATGCAAACATCACAATTTTAATCTTCTATGCAAAGAGAAAGTATTTCTAAAGTTACTTGTGTAGAATTTAATGGAATACGTATAAAAATAACATATTTAAGCCACGGTTTTTGTATATTATTTATTGTTATTTGAAATGTTTTTAATTAAAATTTTGTAACAAATATATATTTACAAAACTTAAAGCATACAAAGACCGTAATCGTGTATAAAGCATGGTAAAAATGCGATACATTCAAGAATTATCTGAAGATTAGATTAATGAATATACATACAGAATAATAGAAAAAATGTTTTAAATATTAGCATACACATATTTAATTCCAATTAATCTCAGTAGTATTCTTTAAAAGTAGTTGATATTTAATGATAAATGCAAAGTTTGTTTCATAAATCTTATTAAATTTGGAAATTATATATAATCTTATTTATGTCGCTAAAAATCTAATTGAATCTAGTTTATGTGTTTATTCAGTGAGTAGTATTAATTTCATCTTATTTGTATATAAATAACTAAGTGAAATCCATATTTTTAATTTAAGGATAGATTCATAATATATAAAAATGCATCAGTCATCAACGTTATAGAATATTAAATTTTAAATTTAAAAGAAATTTAATTTTATCTCACCCTTTTAATTTTAAAAGATTATTTTGAATGTTTCTTAGCAGTTTGGGAATATAATAATTCAATTTTTTTTAAGACTATGTGCTAAGAAACATTCTGTCTTTCTTTATGTTTATATATATTAGCCTCCCTTTTCTCTAGATCTTCAATGGCAGTTGAACAGGAGCACTTTATTTTTTCCTAAATAATATTAAAAAATAATATAAATATTATTGTACATAAAATAGTGTGCATAAGCATATTAGCTACAAAACTCTAAAAGTAATAAAAATACTGTTGGTAGAGTAATATGAAAACATTTATAAATTTCTCTTGTAGTTTATGTGAAAAACTTATTCGTTTTTTAAGTTTATATCCCCTAATTTTTCCATTTTAAATACTGCAGTGTATATACACAACAAAACAACATTCACTTTATACAAACATTGGAAATATTTTAAACATAAATCTCTCAATATCTGGAAATATCAATGTCAATGGAAAGCAATTTTTTATGAGTGTTAAAAATAACAGTGTTACTAACAAGATAAAAATAAAGAAAATGACACCTACTCCAATAAACATAAATATATATTTCATTTATATAAAAATGCAAAGAACTATTACTCAAATTTATATCATTTGTTTATTTGTATAAATTCATAATAGCACAAATTTAAGTTATTATTGATATTAATTAGGTCTTTCGCACAAATTATAAAACACAAATAACACGCACATATATATTTTAATGAAACAGACACCAAACGTTATATATTTTTTTCAATATGTACACAGAATTTCTCTATTGCCGAAAGTGTGGTACAAAAAATTATTTTAGAGTATTCACTTTGTGTTTAAATATTACTGTGAGGTTAAACATAGTGTTAATTATTAGACATGATCTAAATATAATGTAATTATGCTAACTCATAATTCTAACCTGATTATACAACATAGTCATTAAAACAGAATTATACATAAAATTAACAATATTCAGTGGTGATTACTAAGAATAATAAACTAGTGAGGTCTGCTAAATTTAAAGGATAGCATTAATAAAAAAAACGTAAACCTAACCATAAAGCTAGTTAATTATAATAAATATGCCATGAACAGATACAAAACAAGGGAACGAAAATAGATTGATTTCAGTCACTGTTTGAGTATGTTTCTTTACTATTACATAAAAATGTGATAATAAAATGGTAATTTACACACCTTACGCGTTTAATATATAAAAAGACACTATTTAATCTATTACTTTTTACTCTCAATGCATAAGTAATCATAAATCGTAAAATAAGGGCAATGAATAAGTCTTTTTTGAGCATTAAATGTATTTATAAGATTTTTAAACGCAATCCATTACAATTTGTCCCTCTATGGAATGAAAAAAATGTATTTTCATAAATCATTTATAATTAAACAAATGTTACAAAAATTCTTCTGATTATTTACGACCGTAAATAAAATAATTGAAAACAATATTATTCCCTCAGTTTAACAAAACCTGAAAAAAAAAATCGATTATAACTGCCATTTGCTTTTTATCGTGTTTTACTTCATTTTCCGACCATTTTCCTTCATTACACAAAAGCGTAAACGCTCACAAAATATGCAAAAATATTCGTTCTCTTAGCTTTTCTTTAATGCAATCAACTTTACTTGAAGCGTGTGGAACTGTCATCTAAATTACATTCCCAGTGTGGGGGTTTACACAAGGGGAACATCTTATCAAATAATAGAGGCAAGCGTTAGTAATTCATTTTTTAAATGCTGATCTTACGCTCTGATTAATTTTAATTACTTAAAAGGGAGGATTTCACTGACGTCCCAGTCGACAGAGCTTAGAATGCAATTTACATGGACTTCATACAACGCCACTCTGAGAAAATGTGTTTTGCTTTAAATTAACTGTTGACCCAAACAAATATACTCTTTATAAAATAGACAGATTTTTATATATTAGTCGAGCTAAAAAACAAATTAATACTGAATAATTTAATTAATTAATTTTAAGCTATTTATCGGTCATTGTTTTCATTAAACACGTTTATTTAAAAAATACAAAATATCCGTTTCATTCGCAAAATTATTTTTAAGGATTAAATGTGTTATACCACTTATTAATCTAATATTAATTTAAAAATTTAAACTGCGATACAGCTATGCATCCAAAACAAGTTATCGTCTAATTAAACTGAAAAACTAAGTAACTGTTGCAGAAACTAGTCAGGCAGTTAATTCAATGGGATAATACTAACATGATATTATGTTCATATTTGCATGTTTATAAAAATATTGTTCTTTAGATAATCTCTACTCTTCTAATCTCTTCCGGTAAATGTCAGTGGTCTTTTCAGCCACTGACTCACGACTGAATATTTCACTTGGTCTATCGATTACCAGGGAGGTCCATTATTGTCTGTTATTTATAAATGTGAAATAAAAATTCTGATGGGTATAGATTTAAAATGTTTTGAAGGCACAGTAATATCTTCCCATCGGTATTCATGGAAGGATATGCACTTAGAGTTCTTTCCCTCATATTCGAATATTTATCAAGAAGATATGAAACATGACAAATAATTCTTACGCCATTTTGTCTCTACATTTTCATATAAGTTGTATTTATTAATTAAAATTGTACAAATTCTTGATATCAGGGATATGTATTTATAATATTTATGTATCCCTTTATGTTAAAATAATTTCTTTAGCAATTCTCACACACTGCATACTTTCTCAGTAACGAAACTTTCTTCTTTTATGCATTTCAGTCATTATTTTACTCTTTCGCATCATATGTGAATGTTTTTCCATATTTCTACTTTCTTTATTAGAGTTCAGTATATATATATATATATATATATATATATATATATATATATATATATATATATATATATATATATATATATATATATATATATATATATATATATATATATTGTTTACAATACAAGTGGCTATAATTGCTCAGTTTTGTTTTGTTTGGAGCGCTACAGGTAGTTGTTTTGCTACATGAAGGATAATGATGACTTACTGGTTAAAACATTTACATTAACCAGTAGGTCATCATTATCCTTAAGTTAAATTACATATTTATAAAATTATAATATAAGGTATTTGGAATGGAAGAGATTATGTATAAAAAATTCTGTCGCAAAAAAATGAAATAAATAAACTTTATGAAGAGGTAACTTTTCCCATTTAGTATTCACGGTTTTCCCTTATGAAGAAAATATATTATGATTTTATTTTCATGAGGAAATCATATATGCTTACGTTTAAATCGAGTAAACAAATCTTTAACACTTTACTTATATTATTTGAGAACATTTTACCGTTTTTATAGGAAATAAAGTAGAAAAATTGCATTTAATTATACTGTTGAATTTAATTTTTTATTAAATTTGATTAACACTTTTCTTTACAATATATTTGTAAGAATGGGCCAATTTTAACCTATTATATATATATATATATATATATATATATATATATATATATATATATATATATATATATATATATATACTATACATCTAACAAGTTTCTGGTATAGTCAATCGACGTTTGATTACACCTATTTTAAAAGTGTGTTCCTTTATTTTAATGGCTGTGGTTTCCCAATAAAGATTAGGTCATAAAGCAACTATGCATGGTTTTACTTATTCTAAGCCAGAAATTAAGCGAGTTTTGCTTCCATTTAGTATGTCCCACAATGTGAAGACTAATTTGTTTATATTTTTGAAACTGCATGTATTTAAAATGCAAAATATTTTCAAATTTCTCTAATGTTCATTTTTGAAAAATGTAAATCTAGCTCTGTTTGTTATCAGGAAAATTATCCAAATTTATGTAACTGTTAAATCGTTTCAAGCTGTGAATAAAAATTACCATAAAATAAAAAATAAACTATTGATAATATCTTTAACTGCTGATTTACTAGTAAGTGCGTATGGTTTGTTTAAACACAAATTATGCATAAAAATGTATTTATTTTTTATCAAACTATGGAAGAATATGGAAAACTTTAAGCATATCTCACTTACTTTATTATGTATAAGATCTAGAAATATCTTGACAGTTTCAGTATGTTTTTAACTAAAACATTGCATTTAGAAGAGGTATCACTCTTTACAGTATTTAAAAAATCATTAGAATATTCAGTAGTTACGAAAACATCGACAGAATTTAGTGAAATATTTTGAATAAAGAGTCTGTTCTCCGGCCCATATAGTCATTATATTGAAATGATTCAGGACAGAAAGTACTACATATTTAATTTTTATGTATATTTTTATGACATTTTATTATTTTAAAGCATTACAATAATTTTAAGGAATCACAAATTTAATCTTTAAAAATTAAAGTTTAAATATTTAAATTATATAAAACTGAATGTAACAACTACCGGGTAAAAAGCCAGTTTAAGTCAAATTTTAAGACTTTTAAAATATTTAAAGCAAAATATTGAATAAGTATTATAGGAAAAATAAAAGTAATTTATTTAGGGATCAATGTCTTTAAGAAATAGTTGAATTAAAAGTCAGAAAAAATATTATAAGTAAATTCATGAGAGATTATCTGTGCAATATTAGAGGTATGTAACTTAATATAAACTGATGTATGGGAGTTTGATATTTCGAATTATTGAGTAAGACATTTTAAGATAAATATACTATAATATCCATTGAGAATATGTCATGCTTAATAGGTACAAAAATGTTATTCTATCTACTTATTGAACAATATATACGAATATATAGGTTGTATCCTTTTGATTTTAAAAACTTTGTAGCATTGGAGATAGGAAAAAAGTAATTATTTTCTCCTGTGTTTTTGTTACTCATAATGGCTAGATGATGGTCGAACTAGTATGTCTCTATCTTCAGATACCAGATTATGCGGGTTGGATTATCACTGCTGTCATAGGTATTTGTTACCGTTGGAAATCAATACTTTCTAGTCTGATCATTCGGTTTGTAAATATCAACTAAAACCCGTGAACATATATATTTGTATTGTGTGTTGTGATACAAAAAAAATGTGAACGTTTTCATGAGAAGTAATATGGAGCTGAAAGTGCAAAATTATACCAAAATAAAATTTCCAAAACTTTGTTTTATAAAAATTTCTTTGAATATTCTTTTCTCAATTTTCACGATAAAATTCAAATTTGTTATTGAGTATTTATTTATAATTAATTCAAAAATATTCAATCTTTAATTCTATCTAATGAAAACTTATAATACAAAACAAAAAATTAAAATCCCATACAACTTCTTTTTACAATTTTTATAAAATAACTCAAAATATGTGAAACTATTCGTCTAGATAACAACTATATTTTCTTTTTTGCTTCATGAAAAAAAATTAAATTAAACTTTTATAGGCTAAAATAAATTTTTCTATTTTTACTTTTTAGTTTTACTTACTTCTGATAAAGAATATTCCTGAAATATTGAAAAGGAAATATTCGTGTGTTTAGCATATAATATAGGTTTAACATGCAACAATTTTATTTATATCAGGACATATGCAAGAAACATATCATAAGAAAATATAATGAAAAAAACCATTGTCAAAAGTTTAAAGTATTTTATTATGTTACAAATTGCTGTCCTTTTAAAATTAACGAAGTTCAAAAGAGAAATAAGATTCCCAAAATCTTTCTCTCTAGATTTGAAATTTCGAATACCAGCCTGAAGCACGATAGGCAGAAATAAAGAAAATATTAAAAATTTCGAACAGTGTTTTGAAATGCATTTGAGGAATTCGACGTCACTTTTGTTGCTTAGTGATTTATCATAATTTTACGAAGTAGCTTTTTGCCCTGATAAATGCGCATATTTATTTAAATTTCATTCTGGGACATGCCCCGGCACTCTTCTTTTAGAGCGAATGATGGCGTTTCGCAAGGCTCTCTCTTTCAGCTTCCCGATGCTACGAGGCCTTAGATTTTCGATAGATGTCTTATTTTGTAGCAGTGAAAAATGATGGATAGTTTCTCCTATCATAACACTATTAAAGCCTCAGACGTCCAACCCAATATTTAGAACTAACTGCAATCTATACAGACAGGAAAGGATGTATTTCCTTCGATCCAAAAATTTTTACATCCAAATGTCTGAATCTTCATGTGAAATTAGAAATTTTATAAAACAGTTTAAAAGGTAGCTTTTACGTTGTTAAGAGTCCATGATATTTGATTCACTAAGTCTTACATATTCTAGTTTGATAATTGCTCTACCATCATATAGCTTGTTTTGATATATTTATTTAATTGAATGTTACCTCATGGAATATTTGAAAATAGTAGTTTATCCTGAGCGTAATGATTCATAAAAGATTTGAGTTTATCTTATAGTATAGCATAAAATTTTCTACTATCATAAAACTATAAAATGTATCGACTTTTAACCCATTATTTAGAACTATATTCAAACTAGACACACAGGAAAGGATGTATTTCCTTCTTTTCGAACGTTTAAAATTTACGTTTAAAGTTTTCACTTTAAACCAGACATTATATAAAACGGTTTAAAACTTAGTGTTTAGGTGGAGAATTCATTAAGCCTCATAGTTCTAGCCTCATATTTCTAGTTGAATAATAGTCTAAGCCTCATATATAAGAATAGTCTAATAAGCCTCATATTTATAGTTGAATAATTGCTCTACCATTTGAAGACTTGTTCTTAAATATTTTTTTTAAATAATTGTTTCCCCCAAATTAATCTAGAAAACCAGTTTTACATATAATGAAAGTGGAGTGATTAAAAATTATTCGGATTTCGGATGTAAAATCGGTATCTCCTATAATAATAACAATAAAGTCTACGACCAACAAACCTAAATTTATACCCATATCTATATAATTCATAAGTGCATCACTCATAGTTGAACATCCATTCAATATTAATGTATTAGTTATTCCCTAAAGTACGCTAAATGAAATCTGTGCTGTTTGAGATTAATTTTTCTATAGCAATAAATAGTTTTGAATATAGAAATTCTAGATATAAATTACTCCTAACTCAACTTCACAGGCTAGATTTGAGTAATGTGAAAAAACATAAATTAGAATTAAACTACGCTTCTTTACTTTAAAATTTCTTTATAAACATAGTTACAATTTTTAGTAGTAGATTTTAAACTATATTTCAATTAACGCATATGCCAACGAAAAAATTAAAACAACAATAAGTAATTCTTAATGTATCTCTTTATAAAGATAGTTACAATTTTTATTAATACTTTTTAAACTATATTTCAATTAACACATATGCAAACGAAAAAATAAAAACAACAGTAAGTAATTCTTAATGTATCTCTTTATAATGTTAGTTACAATTTTTATTAATACCTTTTAAACTACATTTCAATTAACACATATGCCAACGAAAAAATAAAAACAACAATAAGTAATTCTTAATGTATATCTTTATAAAGATAGTTACAATTTTTATTAATACCTTTTAAACTATATTTTAATTAACAGCTATACAAAGGAAAAAAATAAAACCAACAATGATAATTCTTAATGATAGTTTCAGCAATGTGTTCCCTCTTAATATGCATCATAAGATTTTTGACATAACATAGCAAATGATAAAAATAATTTTGTCAGTACCAGATTGGTTTTATTTATATTTACAAAAGTAACCCTAAAAACTTTCTAAATAACCCAGCTCGTAAATATTTAAAACCTAAACGATAGAGTTATAAATTCAAACATTTGATTCCACAAATTACTTTTTCCTATCAACAAGTTCGGCCTAGAATGTGATAGAAATATATGGTTTTTAGAAAAACGAAATATTACTTAGCCTGTTCAATTCTATTTACAGTTATTTTGTTCACACTCGTGAACAACACATTGACGATGGTAAAACGCACTAAATCAAATTTTATTCATTTCTGGGAATGCGTTTTTGCATTATTTAGTTCATAAGCAGATATGACATCTTCCAAGTATCTAGAATTTCAAACAAAAATTGTTAAGACTTGCAAAATGGGGTTATTTTAAGAGCATGGTCATAATGTCAAGGGCTTAAATGATATAAAGTATTATACTTGCATTTCATTTAAAATATGAAATAAAAGTTTGAAAAAAGTTTAAAGCATAATGCATCATGCATATTAGGATAAGTAATTTCAATTAAATTAGAACCTTTTAGTTTACTTCAAATTAAAAAGCATAGTAAGATGGTAAGGAATGCTTAACTTCTTGTTCAACACCAAATGGTGTTTTTATCAGAATAATAAAACAAAAATGTGAATTTTTAAAATAGTAAGTTTTCAACTGTATTTTTAGCAGCTGTATACACTATTCTATGGTTCACAATACTTAAAATATCACAAAAAGCAATTAATTTATTATAATATACTTATAAAATCTTTATAAAATCAAACTTTTTTTCTCACTCTAACTTTACGTTTGTTGTCTTTCACATATGAGAAGTGATTTATAATATGTTTAACATTTGTATATAAACATAATTAGTTAACACTGAAAACGATTTTTTGTTTTTAATCAAATTCTATGAATTATATCTCTTGAACCTGTAATTTCCATTCAAAGCATTTATTAAAAGTATTTTCCCTAGTTAGTGAATGACAAACGAATTATTATGGGCTTAGAAGTTATATGTATGGAATATGTCTTATTATTATTTCATTATCTATCGATATAAAAAGGAAAAAAACTTTAAAATTGTCCAAATAGAAACCACAGGGAGTATTGTTTGTTCCTTTTAAGAACTGTTTTGAACTAAACTATAGATATTTTTGTGCACAGACATTTCCCATTCGTTTCATGATATATTTGCCATTTAAAATTCTCAAACGTCGTTCTAAAGCATGCATAAACAAAGTCACAGAAAACTATATTCAATGGGACAAAGAAATATAGTTATGTAATGTCTAAATTCTATAGATATATATTACATATTTATTCATGAAAATACTCAGAACTTTGTTTCCCAGCTTTCTTAAAAAATGGTCCTACAAACTCTATAAACTAGATGCCCTTTAGAACTATTCAGTGTTTCTGAACAGGTAATGAAATATTTTATGTATTCTTTTCAGGTTAGAAAATTTATGCCTCTATTAAAGTAGTTCTTGAGCATTAACCACAAAAATATATTGTTCTGTCCTTCAGAAAATCCTTTGATATAGCTTTATCTCATAAATATTTGTCCAATCTCACGTTGAAGAAATATTTTTCTGCACGGTGAAACTTAAGTCTAATATGTTTTATACAGTGCTTGTCTTTTTCATAAGTATATTCTATACACAGTCAGTCACATTTCAATATCACGATATATATGAAACCTTAAATTTCTCTGATATGCATTTAGTTGGTTTCAATGAAATACTTAACTTTACATTTGCTTTATTTCTGTAACTCATTTTAGTAATTTCTTGTAAAAAATTACACCAAAAACTTAAAGATATTTTATAGGAATCAGTGTGGCAAGTGCGTATACTGAGTAATATATTTTATATTTTGTTGAATTTATTATCTTATGAGGAAATTAGTGAAACAGTCAAGCCTTCTCACACTCAGCCACAGGAAAACTCTAGGGATAAAAAGACTTCACTAAGAAGTGATTGGTTTGAAGCGCTACGATCTACTCTTTTGCACACGATGGCTAATGAGACCGGGACCTACAGCTTAAAGTCGATCCCGAGCGGCTACAAACATCCATGCCCCCGCAGGATTCGAACTCGCGAACTCCGATTCCAAAGAGCAGCGCTCTACCATTCGGCCATCGTTCGGCTCACTGAGAAATGAAGAATACGATGTTTGAAAGCCGCATGTGTTATTTTAACTATATAGTCAGGTTGAAGGTGTATAAATTGATCCATTATATTGCATTTAAAAATTGTTTGCACGGGAAATAAAAGTTTAATTATTTTTTCTGGTTATGCACACAATTAAAAAATCATCTAATCTTTCGTTTTATGTAAATCAAGCTATATAATGCACTTGCTCCAAACAATTTTCAACAAAGAGTAAATGTTTTATAAAAAATATGGGAAAGTGCACAAGAGATTTCACTTATTCCTTATTTCTATTAAAAATTTTTGAAAAAAAACTTAAGAATTATTCCGAGAATATTTTTTATTAAAATAAAACTTGTAAATAACATCCTGATGAGTTTAATTCTTAATACTAGCTTTTTGTTTCAGGCTAGGAGATTATATGTTAATGTTAAAAAATTATTGAGAATAAATTCCTATTATAAAAAATGTTAAAACAACAGACACATACCATTACAAATATAAATTCTGATTTACATAGAATAATATTTAATAAAAAATATTTACTGTACTTAGTGATATTTTTAAGTTTATAATTGTTAGCACCGAACTCATCAGAAACTCTAGACTTCATGTAACTCAGTGCCATCCAAATTCACTGATATATTCACGTACTGTAATGTTCAGGTTTTTGTGAACAGTTTAAAGTGTATGGATGTATTATGAATTCAAGCATATTATGAACCATGCAGTAAGATACTTTTTATTGGAAATGGAGTTTGGGAGCGAGAAAGAGTGAACATTAGAAGGATCTTGGTTATAAGGCGATTTCACGCAGTAGGGCAAATCTCAATTTATGACAATTTTGGCTTTAGTTTCAAATGGAAAGGCAGTTTATTGTTTGTCTATTGGCTGTTGAAAACTTGAAAATGAATGGGAAGGGTATTATAGTAGTTTGTGACTTTGCGAAAAGTTGCTCTATAGATAACTGAGCATGTATTTTTAAAGGAGCCATCTAAAACATAGGACACTCACTACCTCTTGTCATTCTTAAATGCAACAGTTTGAACTTCAACCGTCCCTATATCACATTATAAATTGTCTAATGACCATCTTAACTCTCACCTTCTTAATCCATTAAATATGGGGCACAGTATACCTTCTTTTAACAAGCTGCATTGATTCGCAAGATGGCAGTGTATACCTGGAGATTTGAGAGAACACAGGTGTTTCAAGCCTGCATTATCAGACACAAGCTCGTGACTTTTGTTTATATTAGAACTAATTTACCTCTTGTCATTCTTAAATGCAGCAGTTCGAACTTCAACTGCGCCTATATCTCATTATAAATTGTCTAATGACCATCTTAACTCTCATCTTCTTAATCCATTATATATGGGGCACATTATACTTTCTTTTTAGCAAGCTGCTTTGATTCGCAGGACGGCAGTGTATACCTGAAGGTTTGAGAGAAAGTAATTGTTTCAAGCCTGCATTATGAGACACAAGTTCGTGACTTTTGTTTATATTAGAATTAACCCCTTCCAGGTTTATTTTATTTCGGGATTACGGGCCAAAAATGTGAATTTTTATGCTTATTTTCATAGATACGTATCTTTATAAATATAACAGCATCATTCACATACGAAATTTTTTAAAAATAAATGTAAAAAAATCAATTTAAATAAATAATTAATTTAACTGTACAGTTGGATTTCTGTAAGGCAGAAATCATTGGACTTTGGAGTCAATTCACATTAACTATCAATATAAAGCTTAGAATACCTAGCTTTTATATTGATTTAAATTTTATTTATATCCTATGCACTCATATAGATGATTATGAAATTTTTAATCAAAATTTGGTCGTATATGATACAATCGAAAAGACGGTACTGCATCGCAATTTGGACAGTAAAACCTTCTCTCCTTACCTTCATCATTTTACTGTTTCTCTTTCAGTAACAAATAATCTAGTGGCCAGAAAAGTGAACAAAAGCATTCGATGATTCGATCGTTGATCTAAATACATTTATTGCCAGCTGGTTATTTTCTTTACCGATAAAAATTGCCAAATTATTAAAAAATCTAATGCAAAACTCTGATCACTTGCTGATAATAAAATAAAACAAAATACTTGCAATAAATATACAAAATTTCACTATTATGCTTCTCAGCACAAGTCTATGAAACAATGATTTCAACTGTTATAGCTGATTTATCGAATTGAAATATTGAAAGCCGTATTCCAAAACTGGGTGTGAAGCCGATACTATGGCGCGACTTCCAAAAAAATTGAATTTTAATGCAAATGAAAAGAGTTAAGTGTACTGATAAAAAAGAAAAATATTTTTCGATGAATAAAAGGTCATATATGATCATGTACAAAGGACGGAGTGTCCCAAAGTATTTAAAATAAGCGGGGAGGAAATGAAAGATGAGGTACATTATTTTAGAAAATAAATGTGACAGAAACGTAAATTTTAAGTATGTATTTGTGTGAAAAGTAGAATTCTAATAATTAATTATAAATTTTAACTATTTATCTCAATTTACTTTTCCAAATCTTGATTTTATGTATATTTCCTTATTTTTAAGTTAAATTTGAGATGCTGCTTAGTGTAACAAGTTTTCAATTTAACATCCTATTCACATGCAGTTATATAACTAATCCTCTTATAACCTAATAGATGATTCTTAGATAATTCGAAGGTTTTATTTATTTTCATTCTAAATTTTTACATTTATCTACTTATTTACACATGCATTCAATAAAAAAGCGTTTAACAATGAGGCATCATTGAGAAGAGTGAGCTTAATGAGGTTTTACATGAGACTTTTTCCGTAATGTCTCAAGCCTTTTCCTTCCATAAGTGTTAAGATTTCAGATAATCACTCATATTATTTCTTCATTAAGAGAAATTAGTGCATTACTTCATGTCTTCGGGATATTTTAGAGATTTTATATGTTTTTTGATCTACCAGGTATGCAGTTAATTGTATTTTTAAAAGCATGAAATAAAGCCAATCTACGTCTACAGCTTAGGTTTTAAACTGTATATCTCTTTGGTTTTGGACCCAAACTTTTTTGCCAAATATAGATAACTGAATGAGTCGTGTGTTTCAAAGAGCCTTGCCACGACGTTTAGGATGAAATTCTTAGATAGCCATTGAAACTTGTTTATATCTTTAAACAATGGAACACCAAGTAGATAATTCTAACTGAAACAGTAATGTGTCCATAAGACAAACTCAATAGTGAAATAATGTTAAGTAACAGTTTGTATTAGTTTCTTTTCATTATCATTTTGCAAGTTAGCCATTTATTTATAGTTTTGATATATAGAGAGCATTACATGATTATTTTATTATTCAGGACTAGAATATTGGAGAGAACTAGTTTACATATTAAGTAATTGATTCATAAAAGATTTTACAAAATAACAATTATTATAGTACATAAAATAAATCAGTAGAATTAAGATATGAATTACGTATCTCTTTTCCTTCTTTCAGAAGTGAACAGATTGACTATTTTATATAATTTGAAAATATCTAGAATTTTATAAAGTCATTTTAAGGAGCTCTATTCCCCAGAAACAATACATGCTGCTATTATCTTTTGAATACCCGTTAAATAAAATTCACTCATTAAAAATACATCATTCCGTATGGTTTCTCATGAAAAATGCTTTAATAATATGGATAGTAACACATTCACATCTTACTCTACTAACGTAACACATTATTATGCATTTTCCAAATTAATCAAATGTAAAAATTAATCTGATTTTTCAAAGAGGATTTCTAAAATCTTTGGCTTAATTATGTTTTTAAATTCATTGATATTTGACTTAATGATAGTATCATTAAAGACGTGGAACAAAATATAAAATATTTTAGATAATCATTTTCTGGTCATTCGGGGATGTACGATAAATACCCTAAATAAAAAGATAGAAGATAAGAATGGTAAGAAAAATATCAGTATATTTCCAGAAATCTATACTGTGCTAATAGTTATGAAACTAACATTCAAGGAAATTTAGTGACGTTAATGTTTTGGAAGTGATGACTATTTCCTATTGGGCTATCGACATTAAACGATCAATGAACCAATTTCAAACATACCTACTGGGAAAAAAGGAAACAAAAATATTCTTTTATACGTCATTTGCACACACGCAAATAAATAATTCTATGATGCTTAAAAAGTGATTTGTGGAAAGAAGTTTCGGAAATAGTAAAGGAAATGTCCTCAAACGTAATCTGTACATTATTATAGAAATTCGAATTCTAGTATGCTTTCCAAAGATATCATTAAATGTTTCCAATACATCGTACTTGAAATAAATTCCCATTTGTGAAGAAACTAATATGTATGTTTATACAGCACGAATTCATTTTTAATAACATATATCAATAAAACAAACTTCTCCTCTAATTTTAATACACTGTGAAAACTCGGTAAAAAAAATAAATAATTTATAAAAATACTGAAGATTTATACATAGTATTTTCATTAAGAATGGATATTCCCATATTTTTTGTAACGATTTTAACTTTATTCATGGATTTAAAATTTAAATATTAATATAAAAGAGCGACTGACATAATATAGGAATATGGTTTAAATATCATCTGAAGCAATAAAATATTTTAATATATTTTGTCTGAAAATGTCCCTGAACTAACACAATGAATAGAAGGCTGTATTTCTGTACTTTAGTATGAGTATAAGTATATTATATGATTATTAAAAATATGTGAAAAGCATGACTTTGCTTTTCAATTACCAAAAATAAGAGACGAAATCAATCAATAATCAGAAGTTACCAATTAATCAAATCAAAGTTTTCGTTATTTGGTTAAAAGGCATAATATGCACTTCATATATATTATTAATCTAAGCCTGTTTAATGTATCACTTGTTTAAAAAATCAAACTCCCCAATGAATCATTAAAAAAACCTTTAACTCTATTTCAAGGAAATTATATAATGTGGATTTGATGCAATTTAAAGTAAATAAAGCCATAAAGCCATTTGTTTTTCAGCTTAAGACTATGTGCAGATTTTTCAAAATCTTTTTTAATAAAATTATCAGGACGTTGAAAAATGGAAATATTTAGTTACACTTTATGAGACTTGAATTTATTCATCTTACTGCAACAGGAAAAAGAAGATCGATTTAAATACGTCCCACCCAAGTCATCTCACTTGTCTCCTGTGATTTACTCTATATTTGAACTTCTAAAATAAACACTTTTTAAGCAGCATCCGAAAACACTGTATGGAAATGATTATGAAATAATAGTGGAAAAAATTAACTTTTATGTTTTAAAGATTACTGTGCTTCCTTTATTACTATACTTAATACCATATATTAAACGAAGGGCTATAAGTTTTAATATCTTAAATAAAATTCTAATACATACACTCACACACACACACACACACACACACATATATATATATATATATATATATATATATATATATATATATATATATATATATATATATACAGAAAACTATCATATTTGTGCGAACCCACTATAGTTATATCACCTTAAAATACATATGCTATACATAAGTATGAGCACAGATTTTTCATTCAAAAATATTAACCAATAACAAACTGTAGCAAAATACTTTAAATTTATACAATTTGAAATTATAGAATGAACCGTTTATTTATATTGAATATTATTTTTGCAGTTTCTAAGTTATAAATAGTACAATATCATGAAAGTTCATTAGGAATCTGACTTATTTTAAATTTTTGAAGATATTATAATTATAAAATATCTTTTTTTTTATTCAGATTATTTAAGAAATGTTTTATCAAGTATGTATATAACTATGAATATAATGTATTCTTAGATACTGATTTACCTTTAGCAATAATCTTAGTCGAAAACTATATAAAGCTATTATGAATAAAAATATAAATACTGTTATATTTATAAAGATTTCATTGAAAGTTGGTTATAAATATTTTTTATTTTGTATTAATCGATTTTAAATATTAATAACAAATAATTCGTTTCATGGTCATAAATCATAAAATAATTTTAGACAAATTTTAATTATGCGTATCAAATTATAAATTAGAAAAATTCTCTTCCCATTTTTTAATTAAATTAATCGATGTATGGAAGTAAAACTTACGACACTCTATTTTAAAAATAATTCTGCTTATCAAAAGTTATGACATTTTATCCACCATCTGTGTATAACAAATAAATAATCTTACTAAGAAATGAAAAAGAATTTCTATGCCAAAGTATTTTAAGAAAAGTTCGCTTCCCCATAACACCAAAGTATTTATCATAATTAATTTCATATTGATATGCATTAATTAATGTAATTATGAATTTCAAAGTTGCGAGCACTCAGGAATACTCCAGCCAATTAAATAATTTTATCTAGAAAATCAAAATATTGATTAAGGCTCTGCTTTGTAGATATTAATGATTATTCTGTCTTTTTTATCCATCTTTTGCCATTCCAAGGAAGTAACTAAACAGCTAATTAATTAAAAATTTATTGGAAACTTATATCAATCATCCATTTGCTAAATAATTCCATAGATTTAGTTATCTTTAAAAAAGATGGAGTGATCATTTTTTACTGCCATAACAAACATTTTAATCTTGTATAGATTTATTGGTTTGGTTCTCTCTTCAAAAGTTTTTTAACTATCTTTCATACTTATAAGACTTTATTTGTAAGTATTCTTGTTTTAAGTTAACACATAAGATATGAATTTATAAAATAATAAAATTGTTATTTTTCTACGAATTCATAAGATTTCAACAACTTTAAATTGTCTTCTAGCGAAACAAACTACTCACATTTCTTTCAAACTACTGGATTGTATTTTTCTAATTTATGACAATTTACAACACCTTGAGTTTAATTTTAATGATTTTAATTAAACAGCTTGAATATCTTTGTACCTAGTTTTTTATTAACATTTATTTTCTTTTAATTTTAGCTAAGGAGTTTGCGTATAACCGAAAGATGGTCGAGTTTAGGCACTGATATTCGGTACCAGAGTGGGGTTCGAATGCCACTGATGCATGGATGTTCGTAGACGTTTGGAATAGGCTTTGAGCAGTAGGTACCGGTGTCATTATACCTCGTGTTGCAAAGTGTAGATCGTAATGCTCCAAACCAAACCAAACTAAGAGAAATGCATACATATATGTAATTAAAAATATCACAATATAACTACATTTCAATTTTTAAACTAAAATATCTTACAAAATGAAAGAAACTAATATTTTATTTCATTTTTGCTCTGTAATGAAATGTAATTTTAATAAACATTGACAGTGATTCAGAATATAATAAAATATTATTCGATAAAGTTGTTAAGTTGAAAAAAAACCATGATTCCTCCAACAAAAATTTTAAAATGTCACGCGAAAGTTCAAATATTACTTGCTAATTTGGGTCTCGATATTGAGTAGTAATACTTTTTATTCTTCTATAATACTATTTATTTCTAAATTTTAAAGAGATATTTTATTGCACAAAAAATCAACTCCAGGAACTGCTACAGGGAAAATTATGTATATTTGAAGATTAATGTGTTTAGCAAATATACTGTAATATTTTCATATGTTTTTCCTTTTTTTTCTGTCTCGTTAAATCATATTGAAAGCTATAAACACATAGGTAAAGCTTAAAATGAAATTGTTATACATCAATTTTCAATACATTGATAAAATTCAATTGTAGAATTTTATTGTTCTAAACAATCAAAATATTAATATGGTTAAACGTCAATATATAAACGTCAATATAAACGTCAATCAACGTATTTTACTGACATTCGTTGTTACTGTCATAGATGAGTTTATACGAAGAAAAGTCATATATATTATATATTTTATTTATGCACATAGTACACCATTATTATTCTTACAATAACTACATTTTACAAAATTTATAAGATAATAAGCGTAATCATTGTTTACAGTATACATTTATTTGCTTAATGAAAGTCTTGAACGAATTGTAAAAAACGATTAAAAAGTCTTATCATAAATGTAATACATAATCTAAATTTTAGTGCATTTTATTTAAATAAATAATTTTCATACATTACAGGGGGTTTCAAAATTTTACTCTTCGATTCATCTTTTTTATATGATAAACAATTTCCATCATTTCTCATTGAGTTTTAAAAATACTCGAAATTAAGAAAAACAATATTTCCTATTTCAAAAATTATTCTCCAGTGAAACTAAATTTGTATTTAAAAAAATTCTCTAACTATTGTTTTTAGTTATTTTCAGTGAAGATCAAAAACCTTATAAGAATTATAATTGCAGATTATAGCTACAGTTTAAATATTACTTTAAAAAAATCTTTAAAAAGTTTTTAAATTTTATCTATATACATATTGCCATATTACAAGACTTGTGTGCTTCTGTATATCTACCAGAATCATAGATAAATTGTAAAAGAATACTTAAGCTTAATTTTTACCTAGTTTTTACTAAAGAAGCTTATTTTGAAGCGTGTTTGATGACATTGTTGAGCGGCATGTATTTCTTTCTGATCTATCTGCTTTAATGTACTTTACACCTTGCAAAAGTCCAAGCTAAATATTTAAAAATATATGAGATCCCAAACTTTTTTCTTTTTTTTCGGAAATTACTCAAAATTTAACTTAAACATTTTATTAATTTTAACGGAATGAAGTAGAAATAAAGTTTGGATTTTATTTCTATTAGAAAATATGTATATTGAGACATATGAAAATTGCACCGATATGTTAAATTGCTCCATAAAAGAAGTAAATGAATTAATACGTCGTACTCTTTTGAGCAAATCTTGAGAAAGGAGAACACAAGGAATATCTTAGAGAATGATTTAATTGTTGCTACGGGGTATCTTCGTCTAATTAATTGGAGGTATTTTTCTTTCGGTAGATTTGACAGGATATTGAATCATTTACTTATCACACGGGAATGTTGCTATTGGAGATTTAATTATGAAGGTATGTATTAAGAGGAAGGGAGAACGGAAGCGAAGCATTAGGAAGGGATGAAGGAATATATGCTTAGATAATTCAAAGATATTATGATTATCAACCACTACAGTTACATATATCAGAATAAACACAAGCATGTGTGCATAAAGTTAATACCTTTTTAAAGTTGAGCTGCAAAACCCCATTGGGATGTGGCAAATAATAAAACATTTTGTACCAACTTTCAAAGGAAAGCTTGTACTTTTTTTTATTTTAGAATATCTCTCTGCAATAATTTTAATATATATAAATCTCTATGGACCACAAATGCAGTACCCTTTATGTAGATTATTTAACTACCCATTACTATGTTCTCTTTTCACTGTTACACCAGGGCGATATGAAAATAGAAATATTTGTTAAGATAAAAATAGATATCTAGGTGTCTGCATATGATATTTTGTGCGAAAATCATTATCCATAATATTTTATTTTGCTAGATACATTTATTCTTTGAACGATTACAGAGTATAACAGGGATACCAATTACATGGCATGTAAGCTAAATTTCATATGTCAGAAAATTTTCCTCCCACGCCAAAATAAATATAATATGTTAGTAATTAATAATTGTGTATATACAAACATAGCTATTAGACCTCTTAAAAACATGCACTTTGATATCATTTTATTTCCCATCACTGATTTATATATATATTCAAAAATTTATATACTGAAAGAAGTAAACATAGGTTATTAATTGAATAACATAAATTAAAATTTATAATACACATATGTAGGGTACATTAGGTTCAATTAGCAGTAAAATGCATTAAAATATGCTACAAATGAAGAGGTTGTTAAAATATACTTATATTTTGTTAAAACCAAGATGGAGGAGAAAACAAAAAAATATGTAACAGAATGATTTAATTGTTGCTACGGGGTATCTTTATCTAATTAATTGGAGTCTAATATACTTATCTTTTTTGGAATGCATAAAGTGGGATGAAGAAACCAAATGCAGTATTGGGAACAGAAGACATTCATTCTGGGATAATTCAAAGCTAGTATTGTTATGTATAACAATTACGTATGTCAGTATAAAACGACACATCAGTACAGAAAAAGTATGCTGTTTTCAAAAGTGTGCATTCAGGTGATACGATGATGTCAGTTTAATAACACTCTATGTACAGTCTTTTGTTGTATTGTCAGTTTTTGTAGTTATCTTGATAAAATTTTTGCCATAATCTGTCAATTTGTGGTTATTATAGGATATATCAAGCTTAAAGTGTCATAAATAAATGAGATTATATATTAAGCATGGGATGTGATTTTTGTTTTATTTTTAGTAATTTCTGAACCATATAACAACAGAAAAGAACTATACTATAACGAAATTATACATAGAAATATATCTGTTTGAATATGGAATTTCTTCCGAAATATTGGATCCTCAAACAATAGAAAACATGAATGTCCGTTTTAAAATGTTCCATTTATTTTTCGAAAAGCAATAAGAAATTATAAAATATGTAATTTATTGGAGTCAACAGCTTCTTTATATTGAACTTATTTTATTTCAAGTGGTGCAATTTGGATGATCGATCTATATATGCTATATCAATATCAATAACTTTAAATTCAGAAAGTGGGGAATAATAGATCAATGTAATAAAATTTTCTACACTTTTAATAATGTACTAAACATTTTTTAAAAAAGATGTAAAAAACACAAAGTCCAAATATTTTTCAAATTGAGTTCTAAAATTCAGTTTTTATCTATCCGAACTTTTGGGGCATACTGAAAGCAAAGAAACCGAGATATTTCAAACTAGTTAGAGAAATCTAATAGAGAGTCTCCTTAAATATAAGACTTAATATAAGACATGGCTTTTCTAAATATAAAAAAAATTTGTAATGATCCTAAAATTAAAAAAAATAAAATTATACTACTCTATTACACTATACCTATTCCATTTCTATAGATAATCGTTATTTCCTTAATACATTCTGCAAATCACTCTTTAATAAACGAAATTATTTTCATGTAGGGATTTTATCAGGATCCACATTTTGCTTAAAAATGGAAGACACTTCTGTGACCTTCTGTTTAGTATAATTTCTTGAAAGGTTTTTAAATGCATTTAATGGTAATAAGGTAAAATATACTTTAAAAAATGTTACCTAAGCATCAAACAATACTGACTTAGGCCAGACACAGATAATAAACGAATCGCTTGGGAATTGTGAAGATATCCATGAGCAACTTATGGTGTAGTATATATTTCGACCTGTAGGTATCTATATAACTTGGACAAAGCCTGTACCCTATGTAGCATTTAAATTCTGTTATTTACTTGTCTTTGAAGGAATAGAATACCACGAGACTAAATACATATTGTTTGATATCTACTTAATATAAAATTTCGTAGTGAATAAAATTAATGAATTTTTCAATTCATTGTAAAAAATGGAAATCTTAAAACCATCTCATATTTCTTGTGAACCTTTAGGGCAAAATAATCCTTATATTGACTAAAAAGTGAGTGACTAAAAAAAACATGCTGAGATTTCCACTAGATATATTTTTCTTAGATTGTCCTTTTTACTGTTATATCGGAGAATCTCTTTTCATTGACTCTTTTTAGTCCTCCAATTTCCCTGTTATAATATTGACATTTACATTTCATCTGTTTCACAAGTACATTTTAATAGTTTACAAAGCCACTCAGTTTAGACTGACGTCATTTGTGAGCAGTATTCTCATTTTCATGGAAAAGCATTACTATTTTATCGACTCTGTCTTGCATTGTTTGTTCTTATGTCATAGTCCAACATCAAATTTTGTAGTGTTCCTAGAGTAGGTAGATGTTTCCTGGGACCGAAGATCTCTGGGTATGTTCAACTAAATCATCTTCCCCCCCCTTTTTTTAAATATTCTATACCGGGGAATTCTCTCTGGTGTTATTCCTAATTGGGAGCGAACTTACTGAGTAATTTGTGTATTTTTTTAATCAGTGGTAATAAAAATTATATAAAATGGTAATTATTTTATAAAAATTAATTTAATTATTTTATAAGTTGTTGGAACAAGTGATCCGAACAATAAGTCACGTTTATGATTTCTGTTTGTCTCTGGTTAGACAAACAGTTTTAGTGGTGACATTTACCTTCCATCATAGTTAGGATTACTTGTTTAAGAATCAAAAGATTTATTGTAACCTTCAAACTTAAAATGTTGTATGGTAGCTGACAAAAATTTGAGACCATTTTCAATAACAAATGAGAGCATCAATGAGATCATAAATCTAGAAACAACCAATAATCCCCAATGAAATATAAATAATGCCGAATGACTTCTTTGAAGCAGAATAAAAATTACCACCTGAAAATACAAAAGGAGTCTACTAAAAACAACACAAATGAGAGGTTTCTCACACTGTCAACATAATGAACAAATCTTTCTTTGTTAGCTAAAATAAGAAGATTTGCTTGCATATTGTCAACTCAATAAGTAAAATATTTTTCAAGAATTTTCTGCATTATTATAAACCTTAATCCACACTAATTTATCGATTGTGCCTACCGTTTTTGATATCCGTAGCATAAAATACATACAAATTGGAAAGTTCTTGCACAGTGTACAGTAATACTTTTAGGAGTGGGCTATTTAGAGACAAGTATGAATATATAAGACATGTTCACAAAGTAATTTTACCAAGATAAACTTGTTGAGGGGAATCAGAAATATACCAAATAATTTTTAAAATATGCTTTACTGTGGGATACGAAATTAATTTGGTATAGACGAATGATATTTCTTTATCTGAGTGGTTTACATTTTACGGACCAGCAAGGTTATTTGGATAAACATTTCAGGCAAATTTCACCATAACTATTGATTATGAAACATTGACAATATTTTTTTAGTGACAATTGATTTCCTTTGATATTTTCCGATCATTAGCGTGAAGCTATATAATATTTTTATACTAAATTCTTTGAATATTTTTACCAACAATATATTGGAAAGTACATTAAATTTTTCTTCATTTGTCTTTGGTATCGGAGAATTGGAACCCTAACTCTTCTGTAAATCGTTATTGATGCAGATGTATACTGTGTAATTAAGTGTTATAAACTTTTCTACTAAATATTATGAATCCATTTTAAATGAATATGTAAAATAAGAATAATCCTTTAGCATCTGGATCCAACTCCTCAAACTTAATTTAAGTTGAAACGAACCATATTCATTATAAACAAATGTAATCCAAGTGATATCATTTTCCATTTATAGAAAACGTAATTGCGAAGCTCTTTTACACAACATATTTAAAATTTATATTGTTCAGTGTTTAAGATCCGCATTAATACCGAAGAAAAAATAATAATGCTTTAAAAGATTTATGAGTTTGAGAAAGTAAAAATCCGAATTCTGTGTTATGCAGAGAAAGCGTTCATAAATTACTCCCGAGAAAAAGACAAAAACAGGCTGTCCAAATAAAAATTTATGGCGCGTGTTAAACACGCTTTCCCCACATGTAAAGCGGTAAAGGATAAATCAACATGTATTACGAATGGTACTTTTTATAATGCCACTCTGAAAGGTTAAACTTCTAGAGCAAAGTAGACTTCACACACCATGGATTTTCTCGACACATTGTTAATCTTCCCTTCGACGAGACTTACTTTTTCAAATGTTAAGCTATTCAAAGCGTTACCGTAACTCCTCTTTAAAAAAGATCAGTACTAAAAAATAAATGCAAAATTATTCAAGGAACAATAAAAAATCTCTTTTCTTCTCCAGAATTGCTTTTTCTTAAGTTACACCATCATTTATAGCTATGAATATTCATACAGCAAAATAATTTCTATAATTTTGATCCACTGCGCTTACAGGTCATAGAGGTAAAGGCTCCCGTTATCATTTTTTTATGACCTATCCGTAATTTATCGTTCTTCCATCCGTAAAGCTCCCCTATGGATCTGTCGTCCCCATCCCCCTAATCTCTTCGCCACCGGTGCAAAGCAATCGATTGCAGTAATCGATACCCCTTGCCCCACAACCTTTAGAAATGGCAGGAACAAACGCGTTTTCTCGGTTCGAAAGGAGAAACCACGGGACAAAGAACGAATTTTTTCCCGCGCTGCTAAGGCTGAGAAAGTTTATGTCAGGAGCTAATGTTTCTTCATCATGCTAAACATACCATTCGAGCGCCATTTCTGGCCACAGTGACCGAAGAGAGTTTTAGTAAGTTAAAGAAGTAAATATGAATTAGGCAGAAAATAGTGGACTAGCGCATAAATTTCGATCAGTTCACAGGAACATTTTAGAAACCGCTTGAAAAATATTTATACAGAGCTATATATAAAATTTTTTTTTTCAAACTCAAACAAGAATATAGAGACGGTTTTAGCCTAGCATAATAGATCACCATAGAAATTTTTGGTACTGAGTTCTGTAATTTTCTAAATTTAACAGCAATAGAGAGGGATACAGCAAATAAATAATCTAAAAATTAATTGCTTGTAATGAATTTATTTTGAAAGGTGTAAATCTATTTAATATAAATATTTGAATTCCTTAAATAAAATTTAATTAAGTGTGTATTAATATATTAAGAAGCTAATGCATTAAATTTGCGTAAACAAATCGAGTTTTATGTTTCAAAATTAATTTTACTTTTCAATACGATAATAACTAAATAGGTTTAGTTGTAACCAGTAATAGTTAAAGATTAAATTTCTATGAATGGAGAGCTAAATTCTTTTCTAAATAGAGAAATATTTTGTTCTCAATTCTCCATAGTAATTATTTATACCCGTTTAACAGGGAAATAAATTAATTTGCATTAGTGTTTATGAAAGTTTAAAGATAAAAGATTCATTATTGAAATTCTAACTAGGTGTAATCAAAATATGTATTATTCAGTTAAATTGTCTATAAAGATATTTGATGGCTAATTTCATATATAATCGTTAAAAGTTAATGTTTCATTTACATAATTGCAATATGGCGCAGAAATTCAGCAGTAGATACTGATCATAATCAGATTTGGTAATAGAAATTTTCTGTAAAATCATAAAACCACAATTGATTTACTTTACTGTTTTCAATAAACTGGTGATACCTAAAATCCTGTTATTCATTTTAAACGATAATTGCATTTCATTTAAGATAAAATACTTTTCTTTTGCGTTTTATTTTTTATATAAAGTCTGTTATATCTTTTTGGCATTGAAGTAAAAAACTTGCATCAGTGATACTAAAAGTTTGTAGTGATATTTAAAAAAATATATTAAAATTTAAATTAAATGTATGTTGTTCATATGAGTTACAATAGAATAGCCTTTAAAATCTAGTTTCTTGTACTGTCCAAATCAAATTTGTTTATATAAAATAAATTCAAATGCAAAAGCACATAACTTAAGAATTAAGAAACCTGCTATAGGTATTGGTCTTAATCAAATTTAGTTATAGTTATATCGAAGAGACACTTTTTTTGTTAAATCACATCCGACTATAATCTCCTGCTGTTTATCATCTTAAGCAGTTATATTATAACTATTAAGTAAGTTTAAGTAACAATCGACGATCAAATATCTTTATTGAGGTGTTCAAGTAACTGAGGTTGAATTTTAAAATCTGTAGTTTGTGAATAACTTATTATTTTAAACATTTCAATAAAGGGAGATTTTACATGATAAAAAGCTGAGGCATAGTGAAAGCCATTCAAATATAGAGAAAGCATTTTGTTACATATAAGTGCTACACCACTAAGAGTCTTCCGCTTAAATTATTCAAGAAGGTAATGTAGGAGACTCATGTAATGCTATAAAATTGCATCTTCTTATACCGAAAGTTTAACAGTTGAATTTCTTGAACAAAATAGCAAAAACATTGTAAAACGTCATCCTTATTTTTCTGATATCATTAGTAACTTTAAGGTAATATATAATATAAAGTAAAACTTATGTGGTCCTTTTTATTCCGAGGGTGAGACTGACGAGTCTCTAAACATAAATTTTACCTCGATTCTTAGAAGAGGATGACTTGAGTCAAATCCCCTACAAAAGTGAATTGAAGTTTAATTACTTTTAACAATTAAATACTTTGTGATGTTTAAAGCGTACAATTTAGCAGTAACACAAAAATTTTAGAATGATCCTAGTATATGAAGATTTAATGTAAAGTGTATTGTACCTTGCAACTTGCAATGAACACTGAATGAATTAGTCTACATGCAAAAGAGAATAGCCTAGTAAAATATTTAATTGCACACTCTTTTTTTTTTACTTAAATGTATAACTTTTCCCAAACGTTTCACAATTTGCTTGGATTTATTCTACACGTTTCTTTATACATAAATACAATTAATTCGACATTAGTTACAGTAATACTTACTTAAGTTAGTTTTATATATTCTTATCGTTAATTTTATTTCCCCTTATTTCATAGTGAATACCACTATGCTATCTAAACCTTGGATTTAATATGAAACAAAGAAAATAATGAGTAAAATTGTAATTGATAAATAGACATCCACAATATGTTTAATTTTATGAGTAAAACAGACGAGAATCTAATATTTCTTCCATTTTAAAACGTCATAATAATAATAGAAACTAATAAAATTAAATCGTATTTATAATTAGGGTAATACCAATAGAGTAATGTTACTTGTGGGTATATTTCTCCTTACAAATGCTTTTAACCCTTCTCCTCCCTTAAACAGAGTTAAATCTAAATAATTAAAATTTCTTTCAATTTGAAATTATAGAATAACGGATAAATTATTTAACATCTAGTTAGAAAAATTGACATTATATTTAATGCATATCACATATTATATAATTTAATTTTATATTTTTGGTCTGCTTTTACACATAATACCTCTCATAGCATATTTATATAAATATCAGACGTATATGCAATATAAATACAGTGTTCGTTCATCTCAGATAATTCTATTGTGTATGCATACAACGTTTGTACATTTATGCTTTCATGAGAGATATACGCACTTTAAAATGTATTAATTCTATAGTAGTTCTCTCTCTCTTTCTCTCTCTTACACACACGCACACATACACACATTTATATATATATATATATATATATATATATATATATATATATATATTTATTTATTTATTTATTTATTTATTTATTTATTTGTAATTTATTTAATATTAACATGGTATATTATGATATAATAAGGGTAACATAGAGATTAAATATACTGAATGTCAAGAGGGAGTTTTTGGGAAATAATTTACATTCGTAGCATTACAATAATTTACATTCATCTTTTACATTTGTAGCACTTGGTTTATATTAACCCCTTCCGGTACGATTTAATAATGAAAAACTGTGCGTGAAGTAACTATTTATTTTTTATTTAAAAAACTTGTTTCGTTTTACAATTCTTACATATTCCTAATTAAAATCCACTTTTTACATAGTGTTAAATAATATCAGAAAAGGTATAATTAAGAAAATATCAAAGCAAAACATTAATAAGGTATACAGATAATAGTCTTCAAGATAGTGGTACTTTTCAAAACAAAATGCAAAGGAATACTGAATTGTTTACACCGCTAGGGAGTCTCACTTCTAATTTGATTCTTGTAACACACACGACATTTCTTAGTAGGTTTTCTTTTATTCTGACGCATCAATTTGGCAGTGACTTGTACCAAGAAATTCTAAATAAACAATATGTAATAGTGACCTGGTATTTCCACAAATAACAAAAGTCTTGCAAAATTCAGTATACTAGAAATTATAAACTAAATTAATTATCATATTTAACATTAACTTTAGTCGCATGACAAGTGTAGCTCGTCATTGTGCGGTATGGAATGAAAAACCAATGACTTGCTAGACTCGTAATTTTACCGGAAGGGGTTAAAACTTTGATCTATAATTTATAGATAACACATCGAACGATACGCATTTAATGTAAACAAATGTTTATTAGATATAAATCTGATTTTCATAACTGTTAAGAAAATATTAAAAATTCCCTCCTATTTTTAGATTAATTTTAGGTTTAACAATTTTGTGGGGATATAGGAGGAAATTAGAGTATTAATTACAACGTGTTGTAAAGAAATGCATCTTTGTTTCCTTCAAGATATAAGCTAAGCATACCATTCTTGCCAAACTATGCTTTTATAAACAGTATAGTATCTTTTGTTTTCTACCATAAGCTAATAAAGAAGTAAATAAAGAACATACATATTATTTCTTTATGTTTCTTAACAACACACAATAGAAAGTTAGGCAGGAAAGCAGTGTCCAAATCACTGTTTGTACATCCCGATTGAAAATCTATTTTGATAGATTTAATTCATTGCACACATATTTTTTAATGTAACTGAAATATGCATTTAAATGCTATGTGAAAAAATATTCTTCATAAATATTTGAAAATATGTTATAAAAAATACCTATCTATACAAGTTTCGATAAATTGTACCTTGATTGCTTCATATACTTAGTAGTGCATATACATGCACTTATTATAGTTCTATCCATTCTCATTTTTCATGTATGTGTGTGTGCTTTAAGGATCATAAATAGTTTTTCATACGCTGAACGATGGCAGAATGGTAGAGCGCTGTTCTCCGGTACCGGAATCCCACTGCTGGCATAGATGTTCATAAGCGTTCGAAATTGACTTTAAGAAGTAGATCCTGGTCTCATTATCCTCTATCAGCCAATCGGTAGACCATGTTGCCCTAAACCTAACCAAACACGTGTCATAATTTATATTTCTATAAGCATTATGAAATCATTTATTTACAACAAACGAAATGAAAATAACGACAATATATGTTTTTTCTCATCGTTTATGAACGGCGAACATGTTCTATTTTCCAAATTCCAAAATACAATTTGGATGTCGATCAGGCATTATGGACATCCATATTAGATGCCCAGCTTCCCTTTCATGCATTTAAGTCTGTAAAATATAACAGTGACGGATATTTAATAGGACACACCACAATTTCAACCATAAAATTTTTTATAATATAAATGTGTTGTCAGAATAAAACAAAAAAATCAGATTATATTCCGGTAATTTATTACGAAGTCTTTAATAAGACTGTAGCTTTAAAATTACAGTTTTGTTGTTTCACCTAAACTATTTTAAAAATATCATTCATAGAAGAAATGAAAATATCACTTACCCATAAGTTGACATTTAAAATAATTATATTAGAAACTACACTTTAATATAAAATGAAACTAAATATAATTTTTATTTCATAAAACTGACTTCATTAACGAATAATGGCTATGAGGAGCAATATATTATCTCATAAAAATACTAAAATTTATAAAACATGAAATATATTAAGAGTTTTTAAGTTGTATTAACCTTAAAATCTTACATTATTAATGTTACACTGTTAATTAGACTAAAAATATATCTAGCTACGATTTAATATAGAAATATATAACTATCTCATTTGTCCCTATATTTTTTTAAAGTGTATTTTGCATGAGAGTTTGGTATTTTGCTTTTAACAATATATAGTATATTTTTTATTTTTTTGTAAAATGGTAAATATCAAGGTCTAATAAATTCGAGAATTTTTATTGTAATTGTAAAAATATTGCATGAAAGAGACCATATGATTTTCTAATGATGACTAAAAAGGCAATTAAAAGATTTTTACACTGGAAAGTTAGTGTAATCCCGTAAGGGTAAAATATACATTCAAATCTTAAAGATTTTTAGTTAAAATAATACCATGAAACAGTGGTGAGGCAAAACCAAATGGGGTACATGGGTAATAAGGGGAATAATATATTAAAAATATCAAATTCTGAAAATGTTATCACACTAATTTCAAATAAAAAATGAAATATAATAGATGTTAAAATATATTATAACTATACAGTTCAATTTTTATAGTACATTCCAAACACACACTTATACCTTACTGTGTGTAACGTTTATAAAAAATGTTTATATTAGTTTTTATAAAACAAATTCTCATATATAAATATTTATTAATAAGATGAATATAATATCTTATTTGGCAATATTACACAACATAAAAACAGAAATATTGTGTTAACTGAAGTATATTATTTTATTTCTGATAAAATTAATTCAACTCTTTAACCCTTTAAATATGGATTGATTTTATATTATATTCATATAATCATAAATATACCAAACCTTGCGATTATAGTAATATTTAATATTTCTGAAGATATAATACTACACACACACAAATATCTCTAAAATTTTAGACGGTAAATTGGATCCCTCTAATATTATGTGCAGCCTTTGTATAATGAGTTCTTCAATGAATTGTCTCTATTCGATTTTGAAATTGATAGTAATACATAAAGCTGGCGAAAAGTGATAGCAATTGCATAGATCCCTAGCGTACTTGGGGCATAATCCATATTAATTACTTGCGTAATGTTACATAATTATACTACAAACTTCAATCACACAAACTAGTTCATTGTCACCTGCAAGATTCATATTATATATATATATATATATATATATATATATATATATATATATATATATATATATATATATATATATATATATATATATATATATATATATATATATATATATATATATATATATATATATATATATATATATATATATATATATATATATATATATATATATATATATATATATATATATATATATATATATATATATATATATATATATATATATATATATATATATATATATATATATATATATATATATATATATATATATATATATATATATATATATATATATATATATATATATATATATATATATATATATATATATATATATATATATATATATATATATATATATATATATATATATATATATATATATATATATATATATATATATATATATATATATATATATATATATATATATATATATATATATATATATATATATATATATATATATATATATATATATATATATATATATATATATATATATATATATATATATATATATATATATATATATATATATATATATATATATATATATATATATATATATATATATATATATATATATATATATATATATATATATATATATATATATATATATATATATATATATATATATATATATATATATATATATATATATATGTCAGTTCTTAAAAAGGAGGTAGTTGGAAATGAGTTATAAAGGGAACACTTTTATAATAATAAAATAAATGAAAAAGACCCACTCTTGCGTAATCTTTGGAGTAATCCGATCAAGCGGAAAGATATTTTAAGCATTTGATGATTAATTAAACCGATATGAGTTAGTTAGCGCATGGACATGGAGCTGTCAACACCTTTCCACGGTTTGCTCCGCCATGAACAAATGCAAATGGTGCCTTTTGCTTTTAAATGAAACGATGATTTAATAAATTTATTATTATCAAGAAAGACTGTAATTTATATATATATATATATATATATATATATATATATATATATATATATAACTCAATCATTATTATTTATCTGACAAAGTTAATATGTTTAAGTATGTTAAAAATTTTAATTAAAATAAAAACAATTTTAAATTTTAGCATCAACTAAACTCTAATTATGATTTTTAAATATTGTAATATAAAACTATGTAGATAAATGGAAATTGCACCGTTTATATTAAGTGCAATTACTATCAGTAATATCCGTATATTCTAGTACATTATAGAATAATTTCCTTTTTAGCTAAGATTTTATAATTGAAGATATTATAATTAAAGATAGATATTTTTTAACAATTTCTTAGCAACCTTTTTGTCTACTATGCATTAAGTTATCCAGACAAATACTTTCTCTCTGATTTATTATTTAGATGCGCAAAAGTTTTAAAATAGGTCTCTTATCTAATTTCTATATTTGTCTTTCGGTTTATGGAAAGCATGTCACGTATCGAATAATTTTATTAAAGAGAGGGACTGAGAGAATAAAGTATTTAAATTTGTTCCCTCAAACTAAGCAAAAATTGCTCATATTTAACCATTATGGGACTCCTCGAATATAAAGTGAGCTTACGTGAAGTCACATTAAAAGAGAGTATGGTTGAATTGATGTTTCAATGTATATTTCTCATTTATATGTAAAACAAATTAAGACAAACTCTTAAAAGTAAATTTGTCGCAAACTAAGCAAAATTCTTTAATCTCTAATTTCATTACTTAAGACTTTTCGAAACGAATATCTTGCATTTCTGTATGTGCGGATGAGATATTATCAAGGGGATATCAAAACATCTAACATACAAAAAGGAATTCATTTTATACTCAAGCAGTTCTCTAATCTAATATTTCATCTCTTAGCCTTAGGGCACGGTGGTGTTTAGGGACACAAACTTCAGCTGGCATGACACAATTTCTTAATTTTTATCCTACTTCAATGAATGCCTATATCCAGCGCTCATGTCATTTATGTAAATAAAGTAAAATAGGGTTTCAAATTAGAGAAAACAGAACGAGGTAAACATTAACAAAAATAATGAATTGACGTGTTGCAGTTTTACATATATATTAACCTTAGGGATAAAAATAGAAATATATCTATTTTTTCCTTCTTTTTTTATTTAAAAATTAGGATCCGGAAATGTATATTATTTTTTTAAATAATTACAAAGATATGTATTTACATGAGGTTTAAAATTGTTTCGTTTATATATTGTAACACTTTTGTACACGTTCTCCAAAACATTGCTTTGTGTTTCTAGATCCCTATTTCGCTGAAGCATAATCCCTAAAGAATAAAAAGTAAACGAACAGATAACATAGTAATCAAAACTTTGGAGTGTTGCTAAATATTTAAAGCAAAATAATTTTCCTTCTCTTCTAAAAATATTGAATAATAATAATAATAATAAAAATACTGTTCATCAAATATAAATTTCCTCATTTTATTTTGTTTCTTTATTAGCATACCCTGAACAAGATTGATGTAGCTTTATCATTAACTACTATGACTTATATATACATTTTAATGGAAGTTATATAAAATTAGACATCTCCTATAGTTTGACTCACGAAAAAATTTACATACATATATATACATGTAATGAGTATTTTGATCCATCAGAAAATTAACATATTTATTACTATATATTATTAATATATTTTACTCATTAATATAATTGCTTTAATATATTTACTTTGGTGAAATCGTAAGTAAAAACGTAGTCAAATAAAAACTAAAGACAAATGAATGAAGCGGAAAGAGTATTATTTTAGCATCATATCTGGCAGACTTCTGCTGTGAAAACTAGTACAGTTGTGTTTATAGGTATTTGGGCCAACCAATCAGGATTGATAATTGTTAATCACGTGGTGGCACCTAATGTCGAGTAAGAAGAGAAATTAGTTATGTAAAGCATTATATAAAAAGAGATTTCGTGTTTTTGAGGTAGACAAGTTGATAGAACGATCAAAGGATAGTCATCAAGTTTTGCGAGAAAAATCAAGAATAGCCACAAAATTATTCCAAGATAGACAGAATTACGTTGGTTATTTTTTAGGGTAAAGATATTATTACATACATACATATATATATATATATATATATATATATATATATATATATATATATATATATATATATATATATATATATATATATATATATATATATATATATATATATATATATATATATATATATATATATATATATATATATATGCTTGTGTGTGTGTTATTTAACAAATTTTGTATATATTAATATATTAAAAATAACATCCATGATCTTAGAAAGTTAAAATCTAATTAATATATTTTATAAGATACATAAGCTATCTAAGGAAAAAAATATGTCTAAGAAACATCATACAATTAATTTTCTGACTATTAAGGAAATAATTAATGTTAAACCATTACTTTTGCTAATCAAACAACCATCAGTCACAGGAAAACGATCGTATGTCTATCTAATTTTGTTCCAAAGCGGTAGATTTCATCCATAACATTGTAGCTCTATACTGCATGAGGTATTTGGTATGATAGCAATGTGATGCAATTTTAAAACTTTACTTCTACGAAAATGTCTTACTGAATTAATGATAATACAATGGTTAATGGTGCACCTTCTCATCTCGTTAATTATGTAGTTAAAACAACAGCTTCTAAAGATGTCCGTATGGTAATTTTATCTTCATTTATAATTTACACGGCTTTATTACCATTAGCGTCCTAAACATCTGCGTTAATTGTTAGAAGCCCAATTATTTTTTCCCGCGTCTTATAATCAGGAGCAACTAATGTCTTAGCATACAAGAAAATGGCGCTTTTTTAAATAAATAGTAACTTTCAAAGCAAAAAATCTACATTTTGTTCTTTTTGAGACACTGAAGACAAGCTTTCCGACATCGTAAGAGCTTTTTTATTGAAATGACAATAAGTCACTTTTATCTTACATAAGGGCAATTAACCAATCTTTAAGAAAATTGTTTAATGCAGGGTTAATTACAAAAAAACTCCGAAGACTTAATATTCTATTTAAATGAAAGTTAACCTCTTTTATGAATATAGCTTTTTTCCCCTACTAAAGTCTTTATAACTAATTCACTTATGAATGCATTTATTACATGGTGGGATGAATAAACTATAATACACGTGAGAGACGTCTAATTAAATTATAAGTTGTCTTGCAACATAGTAGATATTAACTCAGATATTTGAGGATAATATATCCATATATAACTGGATACTAAACTAGGGGTTACTAATATTTCATCTAGAATTAAGTAAGATCTTTCAGAAGACTTTTTTCACATTACATGACTAAATGCATTGCTTCTAATTATTAAAAATTATTTTTGAAAGTTCAACTTTCCAAAAATAACGAAACTAGAGTTTTTAATTCAACAATTAGACTTAAATTTGTTTTAAAAGATGTGCCTCAATTTTATTGTTATATTAATAATATAATAGCGAAATTTCAATTAAATATAAAACAATTTTTATGTGTATTCAATTACACCTTTATAAAATTTTAAATACAATTACACATTTTGTAGTACTTATGCTGTATTATTTCCTTTTACTGTAAAATCTGTTATACATAATGTTTTAAACAATATTAGTAATATTTTTAATGCATATTTCATGACTTTACTATTCAGTTTCTTCATTTGTTATAATAACATACTTGATATTACTTTCAAAACTATGTAATAAAAACTGCAGTTCAATTTAGATCTAACTGAAAAAAACTCAAAAAATAATAGCATAAGTCTAATGGTAACATACTTAAAACCTAATTTTTCTGTATAATTTAAGTTTAGAGTTAAATATGAATTTTTGTCTATATTGTACTAAAATATTTTTAATGTCAGATATATAAATTCTCAATAACTAAAGATAAATAAACAGTACATCAGATAATTGAGTTAACTCGTATCTCCCTATATTATATAGATATTAATGTATATGCACCTTGAACATAAATTCCTTAATGTGTTCCTATGCTCATATGTATATTTTTAAAGTGTTTTTCGAATCAATAAAATTGACATTTTGCTGCATCATAAATCAAAATTTATAGACAATCAAAAGTTTTTATGTTCAAAAATGTTTACTGGTTTTATATCACTTTTTTAAGAGCAAATTTAAATATTGTTACAATTTAAAAATATTATATGTGTTTATAATCTTTACATTATGTGTATAATAAATCCTTACTCCCCTCAATAATAATAGGGCATGCTTTCTGTGGTAATTTTAAGAAATTTATGTGGCCAGTCGGTAATTTTACAAGATACAAAGTAAGCATATATGATGTCGTCAGGGGGTACATCACCATTAAGCAATTTAAAATAGAAAATTATTTTCTTATTTTTCACCTTTTCCTATGTTTTTAATTATTAAGGTAAATGCATGTAATTTTCAGCATTTCTTCTCTATTCTCATATAATTGATTTTGTTGAACTTACTTTGTTTCTGAACTTTAAGAACTTTTAGTATAAAGGGAAAAATGAGAACTTGTATTAAAAATTTAAAATATATTCTTACACAGTGTGCTGACTTGCATAAAAGCAAAGGGGGGTTATTAATAAATTTTTATTTTATGTAAACAATACTTATTAGGTATTATTCACCGGATTTTTAAATTTTTAAAAATGTATGAGAAATATTACCAGTGTATTGAATATTTCAAAAAAACTAAAATAATGTATAACAATCTCATTCCATATACTATAAGTGCTAGCTGGAATAAACAACAATTTCACAGTATGTCTATAATATTGTGAAAATTTGTGAAGTAGTTTTGTCAGTATGTTTAATAATTTCTTTTATATTTAGAGTGTACGTGAGTTCCAAAATACCATTTTTGAGAAACTCCATTTAAAGTTTTCATAGTTAACTCAAAATCTAGATATTAAATGTAATGTATAGTTGTACTATTTATAACTTGAATATTTCAATGAGGTTTGTTTTAAAGGATTTAGAATAGTCTAAAGATTTTTAAAATGTAAATATTAAGAAAATCCAATTTTCTTTGTTTGCAGGTAATCTTTCCTTAATATATTTTACTGCAATGTTTTTTACAGAAATAAAACACCATTCCATGGAAAGAGATTTTACAGTGCACTAAAATGCTAGTTGAAGAAGCATTCCATTTCTATTGTTGCTCATTTATTGACATATCCTCCATGGAAAGATTAAAGCAGCTAGAATTTGTATACCCATAGAATAAATATCAATATTGTTATTTTCTGTTTAAGCTCCGATATTCTTGATATCTCTTACATATGATAATAAAATTAGATTGCTTAAATGAACCATGTATCTCGATTTCTTTTAATGAATATTAAGGGTAATGTATCTTTAAAATAAATAGCTTAAATTGTATATATTCATAGCTTACATAGAGCTATATATATCTTTATTAATCCATCCAAAAACAGTTGCACTAAAAATGAATTAGATTACTCATAACTTAATTGATTCAATTATTTTCATATACATAAAATTTAAGAGTATCGTATAATTTACAAATACTGCTTTTCAACGTCTAATTTACGGAAAAATATATCTCAACCGTCTATTAATCCACAACATGAAACTATTAGTTGGATTAAGCAGTAAGTACTCAATTTAATTAATCCAATTTCCATACTTATATTTCAAGGAATGTACTAGTACTTTAAAGTACTTTGAAACGAGCTGACCATACAAATCAACTACAACTCCCTTAAAACGTCGGAGTGGAAGAATATATCTGCTCTTTTAGTGGTTGAAATGCAACAAATCAAGTTTTGAGGAGAAACTGAGATAATTGGAAGACTCCAAGTAAAGGAATATTTAAAAATATTTCTATAAAATAATAATAACATGAAAAAAGCTGAAGTCGTAAATAAGTATATATTAGATATATACTTTTTTACGACTTCATTTTTATATATATATATATATATATATATATATATATATATATATATATATATATATATATATATATATATATATATATATATATATATATATATATATATATATATACATATATATACATATATATATATATACATATATATATATATATATATATATATATATATATATATATATATATATATATATATATATATATATATATATATATATATATATATATATATATATATATATATATATATATATATATATATATATATATATATATATATATATATA
Organism: Pardosa pseudoannulata; assembly: GCA_032207245.1. Classification (NCBI taxonomy): domain Eukaryota; kingdom Metazoa; phylum Arthropoda; class Arachnida; order Araneae; family Lycosidae; genus Pardosa; species Pardosa pseudoannulata. The sequence continues at coordinate 106,374,151 of CM063503.1, forward strand.
TATATATATATATATATATATATATATATATATATATATATATATATATATATATACATATATATATATATATATACATATATATATATATATATATATATATATATATATATATATATATATATATATATATATATATATATATATATATATATATATATATATATATATATATATATATATATATATATATATATATATATATATATATATATAATATATATATATATATATATATATATATATATATATATATATAATATATATATATATATATATATATATATATATATATATATATATATATATATATATATATATATATATATATATATATATATATATATATATATAGTTAATCAGTTTGTGTTTCACAAAGAAGAGAAAAGATAATCATCATAAACAGATGATGAGTGGGAGCAAATAAGGAAAAACATTTAATGGGCTAGCCAGTGTTGTGAGTGGATATTAATTCAGATTTGCATAATGTCAAATAAAATTTGGTGGTATAAATGCAAATCAACATTTCAAAATTTTAAATGATAATAGTTGATTGAAGAAAAATATAACTATTAGAATAATTACAAACACAGATAACTCAAACCTAATCGAGACATAAGATTTACATTAAGATATGATATGGTCAGGAAAAATAAACCTATTCATAATAATGAACATGAGAATTTTTTATGGCATTTATATAAATATACGTGTATTAGTTAATACACAATTTATTGCATTGACCGAACAATGACCGAAGGTGTATTGTAATGATCTTCGGCACCGGAGTTCGCGAGTTTGATTCCCACTGCTAACATAAATTTTCGTAGCTGTTCATAATCGGCTATAAGCAGTAGATCCATGTCTCATTAGCCTTTGTGTATTAAAACAGTGCACTCAAAATCATATTAAGCTGAAACATTTATTGCAATTACGCACGGGTATCTATAACATATTTCTGAGGATAACAGCATTACACAGGAATATATGAAATGTGTGTGTGTGTCTAAATTATAAAAATAGGTCATTAAGCACTAAATTATATTCTCCAATTTTAATTCCTATTTTTTATTGCGTACAAAGCCTTGGTTTTAAGAATGCAGTAACTTAAATCCCCTATAAATAATATCCCTCACTTGTATTTTAATTACTTTAAAATGCTCTAATTAATTTTTTACTTTACTCTTTAAAATATACTCAAGTAAACATTCCTAATTTTTGTTGTGTTCGAACCTCTTAGTCATCAATTGCTGAAAGTTAGCGATTTCCATTTTTGAAGAAAACCTGACATCTACATATACCGCATGCATCTTTTTGCAGACTACGCAAATCAACACTCGACTGATTTTTCTTGATTGGGATTTTTTCTCACATATTGGCAAGATTCGTCGTTAAATGAATAAAGTTTTAATCTACTTTAAGGCCTGCGGCCTCAAACTGTCTGTTTTGGTGATCATCAAACGGTGGATTAATAATTTTTTATTTGAAGAATTATTCAGATCTCAGTAAAACTATAACAAATTATATGACATCTAATTTTAATCATCAAAAAACATGCATGCATATATACGTAATGCACAAAAGAATTTGGACATTTTTTTCTCCTGATTAGCTTTAATGAAATAGCTAAGTCTTTAAAATTCTTATGAAACAACCTATCACCCTTACATAAATGGTTTTATCTACTACCGTTATCAAGGGAAATTTTTCAGACGAGTAACTAATTTTTTTTAATGACAAGGTCAATGACTTAAACAAGTTTACTGTCAACAATCTTGTCAATATTTAAAACATTTTCACATTTTTAGTATTAAACATACAGGAATTTGGATATTTGGTGAAATGAAACTAATATCTTGTGTCCATGTGTTAAGTTTTCGGTACTGAAGTACAAGAAAAGAACTCTGTTCACCGATGTTAACCAATTGGATTGGAAATCTGAGATTTACAAACAAATATATCTTTAGGGCAAATATCTGACTTTATATCAGAACTTATGTCAAGCATGTATTGTTAACATTTTCTCAAATTTATGCTCAATAACTTCAGTATATAACCTTAGGTTAACTACGCCCATATTTTCTAGCCCAGTCATTTTAACAATTAAATTAATAAATTTACTTCATAAAGACAATTCATTCGTAATGTTTTCTGTGTTTAAAGCACTATGGTTTACTTTTATGCTACAAGACAGCTAATCAGACCATGACTTGCTTCTTAAAGCCGATTCCTAATGGCTGCGAATATTCAAGCTAGTATCGGGATTCGAACCCATAAAAACCGGCATCTAAAAGCAGCCTCCACTGTCCATCTCTTGCAAAATAAGGAAAAAAAAGTTATTGGCAATATTTTTAACAAACATAGAAGCAGAAAAAAATGTGACTAAAACAGAACATCGCGTTTGTGAAATTCCGTAGATTTTTTCCCCTCTTCTATGGCTCTTTGATTCTGCTTTTAATTTTTCCAATAGCTTGGTTAACCTTCTTTTCAAAATATAGCCATTGTAGTGAATTATGCTTGTTCTATTTGTGCTCTACAATTTACAAAATGTCTTTTGAATAATGTTTTGTTTCCTTCTAACTTTATTTTTTAAAACAACGGGGACGTATTTACAACCGTCATGACACCAAATTCTTACAAACCACTTCAAGTACTTACTACCGTTGCTATAAATAGCAATGTATTATGATCAATCGTCATAGCAAAATATTTCATTTTAATGTATCATGGGCCATGATGACACTTTTAGGCTTAATTCTTGAAATCTAGGTCTTTGTCATTTTCAGTTCCTTTAGATGCTTTACAAGTATATTTCTTTTGACTTATACCCCTCCTATCCACTTCCATTTAAGTGATAGAAAATATAGTGAATTGTTAGACAGCCAATAGGGTACATCATAAATGTGTAAAATTTAAGTTTCTAAATTTCTTCACTCTCTTTGCTTTTTCAATTTTTTTTTTTTTTTTTTTTTTTTTTTTTTTTTTTACCATACCAGGGTGTTTTAAATATTTCTTTGTTTATAATAAAAGGGGATCCCGTAATATCTTTTAAAATATATTTCTAATATTTAAGTGCGATTCACAACCACCAGATGTGTTTATGAAATTTATTTGACATTTTGACATTTAATTAAGCTAGACCGTATAACAAATATTTCTACAATTAACATTTAAATGTTTTTAAATAGAAGTAAATTTTCAAACGAAGGTTAAAACTGTATTTCTTTAATATTTAATGTCGATGCGCTAACACTAATAAAAAAATAAGATATTTCTATTGCATTTTACTTAGCTAAATTAGGATTTAACTTTGAGTATATTAAGATATTATTGCGAGTATAAAGAGTATAATTTTGTATTTAACACACACATACACAATATTAATATTAATACTGGTCACTAATAAAGTCACAAAGTAATGCAATATCTATTAGAAGTGTTTAGTCTTGTTTTAGAATTGAAGTCTATAAAATATTCAATAAGACACGTTTTCTCATGATATATTTTTTTATCTAATAGTTAATACTATTTTATTCATGTGAGTAATAAAAACATTCTACATTCAGGCGTGTTATGTGAAATAAACGGCATATTTCACAAAAAAAAAATTAATAAGCGGAAACAGTTAAGTTAAATAATATTAAAAAATATTTCCGTTCTCTTAACATCAATGCTTATTGTGGTCTTAGTCGTACTTGGTTAAAGTTACACGATATCATTACAACTATCTGAACTTGAAATGTGAATCTATCTCGATTAATTAAGCTGTCAAGTGTACATCAGGCCATACGCTGCGATGATTGGTCGCCATTGGCGAAGTTTTAGCGGAAAACGTTGTATGCTTATTAGTATGAATTTGGTCGACGTGGCAGCAAATTAATCATCGACTGAAACGGTCAACTGTTTATAGGTCTGGATAATCCAGGATACGAATTTTCAATGAAGAAGGAATCGTCAATAAATGAAGACAGAGGAGATATGTGTAACCTACATGAAATGGAAATACGTATCTACGACTATTTTAAACACCTCATTTATAATTGAAATGTGATGAAATATTTAGCCAGCTTTGCTTTAGAAATTTTAACTGAAATTTTATAATTTATCATTTTTAAGGCATTATCAAAACTGTTTGTTGTAACATTATGATCAATATTCATTATGTACAATAGTGATTTTTCTGAACAAAGTATTCATTTTTAAAAAGAGTGTGAAATATACTACTAGCGTTTGTGTTATGTATCACATATATTAGAAATTTTGTAAATAATCTAAGTTTTAGAGACCGAAAGGTTTGTGTTAATCTAAATCATGGATTCAAATAGAATATGATTTTACTTTTCATAAAAAATTATTAACTTTAGAAACTGCTTGCAGTACTTCCAATTGTAATTATCAAACTTTAAAGGAATCGACATTTATTAAGAGAGTAACATAAAAAAATCGTAACACATTTATAATATTTTGATTTTTGATTTTTAAGTATTATGAAAATTACCAGATGTTTGCTTTTATTCAATTCTTTTTGTGATATTTCTCAGTCAAGTGGAAAATTAAAATTATAATTTATGAATAAAGTTCTACTATTTCATATATCAATTCTAAATTGTAAAATTGATAATAATGATTCTTATGATGTATATGATGTCAATAAATTATCCTAAATTTTCTAATTTATTTATAAATATATATTTGCATATTTACTTTCTTTTTAACATAAAGAAATTTGGTTTTGTTTGCACTACGGTTTACTATTTTGCTACACGGTTGCTAACTAAACCTAGATCTACAGCTTAAAATGGATTCCGAATGGCTACAAACATAAATGATATAATCGGAATACGAACTCATGACCCCCAAAATTTTTATATTCAGTAGTTAAATTAAAAAGATATGTTGATTTAGAAAACTACTACGATTTTTCTGCCCAAAATATTCATTTTTAAAAATAGTGTGAAATATGCTGGTACTTGTGTTATGTATCACATATATTAGAAGTTTAGTAGATAATCTAATTTTTAGAGACTGAATTATATATATATATATATATATATATATATATATATATATATATATATATATATATATGTGTGTGTGTGTGTGTGTGTATATGTGTATATGTATATATATATATATATATATATATGTGTGTGTGTGTGTGTATATATATATATATATATATATATATATATGTGTGTGTATATATATATATTTGTATATATATATATATATATATATATATATATATATATATATATATATATATATGTATGTATATATACATAAATTCCTTTAGGCTTTTACAAATGTATTCTCTTAATGAAGTCCTATAGTTTTCTGACTAATGAGAATTTTATTAAGACCTTTAAATAGCACTGATATATTTTGAGCCAGACATAAAAGATAAAAATTGTCCATGAACTTTAAATCTAGCACTTTTCTTTAAAATGAGTGAATTGTTTATGATGTCGATAGAATTGCTCTAACGTTTCTTCAGCTCTATTGTATTAAATGTTCCGTAAAGCTTTTAAACGGCAGAAAGACAGAGAAAGAGCAATTTAACTTGTAAATACAGATAATGTTTTACTACTTGTGAACGTGGATTGCTGGTTATTGAAGTGTAAAAGTGATTCGAGTGCTTCGCGATCAATGGTACTTCCTGTGTAACTTTCTGCTCATGGAATTTAATTGGAAGTTATGATAAGTACCCTCTCGATTAATGCTGGAATGAATTTTTATGTCATGTGATGCGGTAAATAAATATTTTAAATCTTCCTTCTTTGATTTATGCAGTTCGTCTTTGTTGCAAGAACTAATTTCAGAAAGAAAATTGCTGCTTAAAATTTACAGGAGTATTATTTTCCTAAAGCTTAACTTTAAATTTCTTAACAGAGAAGAACTAGATAGTATTAATTATTATTTATTGTTAGAAGTAAGCAATCGAAAAATTCTTGAGATGGAGTCTTTTTCGTTGAAAATTAGTACTTATGTCATTTAAAAATCTAAATTCTTTACACATTACTCTTTTGAAATTACGCCAGTTAAACTTTTATTATAGTTATATTTTTAAAATCTAAATTAAGATATGTTTGTTTAAACAATCTGCTGTGCATTACTTAAAAATATTGACATATCATATCTACTTATTATATTTCAATATTTTTTGTCTTTTTTGTAATAAGAGAAATTGAACCTAAATATCAATCTTTGTGAATTATAATTATCCTCAGATCTTTATATTTTGCTAAAGGTAGAATAGAAAATCTGGTTGAGATTTATAGCTGCTTATAGCAATGTCTGTACCAAATTGTGGTTTACAAAATGTTAATTCTTGAACAATACAATGTTTTAATGATAATGTATTCATTAGTAAATAAATCATACAATATTAAACCTTAGTACTACATGCGAAATTGACAGAGACTCACCTGTAATTAGGGAAAAAGAATATACACTCTCATGTGTAAAAAATGTATAATTCCGTTGAATAGGAAAATAAATTTAAAAATAAAAGGTTAAATTAAATAAAGCATAGAAGTAACAAGGCAAAAAATTGACAGACACGGAAGCAAAATTTTATAAATTATACACATCTTTATAATTTTTGCATAAAAAATAAAAATACTGGATAATAACAAATGGCAACAAAACTATTACTTTATGTATTTTATATTATATGCTATACTATAGATTGTGCACAAAAGGATATGGTACATAATTATATACAAGAAGCGCTTTAAATACTTAAATAAAAATATATTTGTTACAATAATTTGTCTGGCTTTTATTAATAAGAGGAATATAGCAATATTTAATAAAAATAATTATATTCTTATTATATTTGGTTATGTTTTACAATTCAAATTGGTAGAAATAAACATTGTTTCAAATTATGCCATTCTGAATGTCCGTTGTCACATTAAATCATATTTTAAACCAATACGAACATTGATTTTCCCAAATTTTAATTGGAATTGAATATGCATAACAACAAAAAAATTCACTGTATACCTTTCACGGCACATATAAAAAAAGGTTATTAAAATAGGATTTTAGTATATAATATACTTTCAAAATACTCATTCTAAATATATTTGTGCTTAAATAGTTAAAATAATCACTACAAAACAAATTTAGAATAAAGGTTACCTCAAAGAGGAACTACTGATGTCTTTGGAGTCATATGTATGTTACACAGCATTGAAAAGTATTAATATTTTAGCTCTTTAACCTATGCTTTAAAAATTACCCTTTACAGTTTTGACTTAAATATTTCATTAGCGACACTTGCAAAATTTATCGATATTCATAATACTATTAGACTGAATTTTAAACTGGCAAGCTAACAATATAATACATATATCTTCATATTTTAATCATTCAAATACGTTATTCAATTTAAAAAATTTCATAAGAAAAAATTAGTAATTTCTTCAGAACATATCAGCTATAGGGACACTTTTGAATCGAAGAAGAAAGCTATAAATAATATTAATACAGTGTTTCGAATGTTGAGATAAAATAGATGAGATATATTCAATTTTCATCCATTCCATTTTAGATACGTCACTTTCTTTAAATTGGATTATTTCACTTATAAGAATAAGAAACCACCTTGCAGCTTCTAATATAAATTTTGCAGAATGTTTACAATTTACTTAGAATTGTTTCATTATTGCTTTGGTATAAAAAAACAATATTGACCTATATATGAGGTTAAACTGAATTTGTTAAAAGATGCTGATACAGCAAAGGATATTGGTTTTAATAAGTTATGGTAAAAGATTATCTATTTTAACTTTTGAGGACTTTTCATTTAAGGGTACAAAGGATATTCGATATTACAAATTTTGATTAAAAAGTCATAAAACATTTTTTATTCTGAAAAAAAAAAAGAATTTAGTAAAAACATTTTCGAATATCTTCATTAATTTACTGCAATTCTGTGTTTGACATAGCCCTCATCTTAAAGTTTTGAATATAACATTTTCATGTATGAAGAATTTTATATCGAATAAGTGATTTGACGAACTCAAAACAATAAAGTTAGTTTTAAAAACCCACAATAAACTTAACATTTCGGATATTCGTTTAGTAGTTTTAATTTAGTGTTACTAAATGTGATGTTAAATTTGATCAAATTTACATATATATATATATATATATATATATATATATATATACATACATACGTACATACATACACACAAAATTTATTTATGTAGCCCTAGAGGTATTTTGGGCCGTCAGTGATTAAGGTGTATCGAATTTAGAGCGGACATTTCTATCTATATTTGTATCTTGAATTGGTTGTGTGCCGAATTGAATATTTAACGATTAAGAAGTGAGGTAGGATCGGTGAATCAAAAGCATCTAGATGTTTGATTGACCAAATAGAAAATGGTTGATCGAAAAAGCAAAATAAAAATTAGAAATGGAAGAGGACCAAAGCAGTCGCTGGCAGATCTGCAAGGCAGTTGGAGTGTGGTCTAGCAATGGTAGCAGTGTCTGGAAGTAGTGACAGCCAGAGAACCAGTCTGTCGAGGAACCAATGGCAAAACTTGTCAAAATCCAAGCTAATGAAATGTGTCTCCAAGATCGTACAGCCCTCGACCACAGGTTAGACTAAGAGATGGTTTCCAATGTGGCCTATCATCCAACAGTCATAATGGCGTATAAAGATATTATTCTTAAAAATTGCAACTTAAGATCTTCTTCTTTTTATACTGAATGATTTTAATTTTAGTTTATAAAAATTTTAAGTAAGGAAATGGATTAAATTTCCAATCTGGGACACATAAATAATAGTTTATTATCTCTACGAACTATTGTTTAGCAAAAATGAAATAATAATACTGTAATTATATACACGCACATATATATATATATATATATATATATATATATATATATATATATATATATATATATATATATATATATATATATATATATATATATATATATATATATATATATATATAGATTTAGATTTAGGCTGGGGCGGCCCACAAGGGCACCAGCACTAGCCCAGCCTATATATATACTGAAAAACCCCCATATATATATATATATATATATATATATATATATATATATATATATATATATATATATATATATATATATATATACATACATATATATATATATATATATCAATAAATATATATACATATATATATACATATATATACATATGTACATATATATATGTGTGTGTTTGTATAAAAAATATTATCGTTATATAATCGTTATTTTGCTTAATAATGGAAATTCAATTACTTCATCTTTCTCTAATTGTGAAGACCATATACCGTACAGAAAAAAAAGTTTATGGAGTTATTAAATTATATTTTATTGCGACTCGATTCCCTTTAAATAAACACAATTTTATCAAAGTACAAAGACATGGATTAAATATAATAATATCAATTCTACCACAGAAGAATACTTTTCTGGTTATTAAGGATGCCATTGACCAAAAAAGCTAGACATTCAATAAATTGTCACTGTCGAAAGTACTTGTTAAACTATCAAATATGTTATTGACAATTTTTAAAGGCTTGCTATTGGCATAAAAGTGCATTTTTCAATAGAAATGTGAAAACAATCGGAGCAAACCTGTTAGAAATATTATAGTAACATATCTTATTTTTTATTTTTCTAGCAAAACTGTCATAATAAAATATAAGTTTACTTGAAGTGTATCCATTAAACTCATATGCGGATGCATGTATTCTGGAACACAATATAATTATGAAGGGATATATATATATTACTAAAATAATCAATAAGCAAACATATAAAATGAAATAAGTTGATCGTTTTATGTTATTAACCGTAAATCAAAAACATGATTGCATTTTATTCATATGTTACGAATTCACTAAGGGTTAAAATATTTGGAATATATTTTTTTAGAAAACACAATTAATGGAAATTTATGGCTCCAGCATAAAAAATGAATACATGACAGACTCAAAAATTAATTGAATCCTAAAGTCGTATCATTTCGTGGATTAAAATATTTTTTTATGTTTTAGTATATCATGCTTTGAATTTCAATTTATAAACAAAAGCAACTAACGCACAAGATTTAAGATAGTAGAAAAAAAGCTCATGTATTTATTCGTTTCACTGATAAAAAATTAGCGTAAAAATATCATTAATCCTGTTTTTTACACGCTTTTTCGATTCACAGAACCTGCTTTTAATCTGAAAAAAACATTGACAATAAAGTAAATCTTGGATTTGGGGCTAACAATAGCAAAATCTTTCAAGAAATGCATTAACTTGTTTTTAATGTTTCATGATTAAAGAGGATTATAATATTAACTTTTTTCTTATTGGATAATACGAGCAGATGTAAAATTATCTGAAAGATCGGTCATATAGTCATATTATCAACCGATTTTGTTTTTTATGCTTATATATATTTTTTCTTTTTACGTATAGGTTATTTACTTCCCAATTCAATATATATTTTTTCTCAGTTGTTGGAATGGAATTCATTAAAATGACCAGGGTTAATTAAAATAATCACAGTACAATAAATTTAAATACACACAAATACACACACACACAGATATATATATATATATATATATATATATATATATATATATATATATATACAAAGAGAGAGAGAGAGAATATATAAGAGAGAGAGAGAGAGAGAGATAGATAGATAAAGGCAATTTTAGAGAGATTATCTTAAATTTAGAGAGAGAGAGAGATAGATAGATAAAGGCAATTTTAGAAATTATCTTAAATTTATTACATAATGTATGTGAATAAGTACCATAAACACACATGCGTTTCAATAAAATTTATTTTTTTTTAAAATTAGAACAAAAGATCCCGCATAAACCCCTTAGATTTAAAATAAATTTTATCGAGTCAGATACTCGTAGGTTATAAGTATCAACAAAACAACTCAAAAAATGGTGGAGTGTGACATAGCATTGTCCGAAAAAAGTTAATGTTCAATAAATTATTACTCGGTATCAAAAGTACTTGTTAAACTATCAGATATGTTATTGACAATTTCCAAAGTCTATCTAATAGCATTAAAGTGCTTTTTCAAAATAAAAATGTACGATTAAATAGAATCTGTTAGAAATATTATACTTATATTAAACCTATATTATTATATTTGTGTATCAAAGATTATTCTAAATGGAATTTAAGATGGTTTTTAAGATGGAATTCCACCGTTGGCAAGTATATTTCAATCCATGGGGAATTTGATTCAAGAAGTAAACTCGGCAATCTTGTAGCAAATCAAATGTACCATACCACACCAAACCGATAACGTTTGGATACTTGCCTCTTAAAAATTTGACTACACAACGAGAAGAATTTAGTGGGACATTTTATTTGGGGAGAACTATATAGGACTTGAACATTATCCCCTAGGGACATAACAAAAAAAAATAAGGTCCTCTTAATTTAGAAGCATGGACCAAGTAGAAAATCCTAAGCCTTGTCCTATCATCTCCAGAAGTGACATTTGAAAACTAGTAGAACATTGCAAACCTTGAACTATTAACCAGTCACCATTAGCAAACACGGTGAATCTTTTTCCTCTTTGACTCCCGATCCTGCAATCTGTAGTTTATAAGACCTACGCTTTCCTCGAGTTAATGCAGTTCAACAAGAAGAAATTTAGAGGAAAAACTAAAAACGGCATATCGTCAGCGTTGTGTTTCTGCTTACTTATTTTAATACTAACATAAATTTTATATAAAACTGTTCTAGTAATGCTATTCATCATGCAATTTTCAGGAAACTTTCCTTATGCTGCCCAGAAATTTGAGAATAATCGATTTTTAGAGTATCTATTAGCTTATTAAGAATTACAAAACCGAGTCGACTAAATACTGACATTACAACAACATTCAAGATTGGTTTCTTTGGTTCCATGTACATTTTAGATCCCCGCTATACACATGATGACTAGTTTCACCCTTTTATGTAAAACACGTAGTGCCCTTTATACACATAGAAGTACGGATTAAAATTGCTTTAAAGAAGAAGTGTTGAAATATACTCAAAATTCACAGATTAATGTGGATGGATCGTGTAAAATGTTGACTTTTA
>CM063503.1:106393755-106448755 GCA_032207245.1 Pardosa pseudoannulata
GGAAGAGGATTTTGTAGACTGATTTTGTTTTTCTTAAGTCAAACATTGATGAATGTCGTCGTATGGCAGAAATTATCCTAAAAAACTTCTTTTTATGGTTTCATTATATGCTCAAATATCTTCAAGTATAATTCAGAATGAACACTTCCTGTAAAAATACACGGTAATCAAATCGGAAAATTTGATGAAGGAAGAAGCATAACGTCTGTACACAGTAGTTTGGAATTCATAAAAGTGGATTTTCGTCATCTAGAAATTCTTTCAAAGGACAGCTGTGAGAAACGTCAGTTGAAGTCAGTTAAGGATACAAATGGTGACTGATACTGATATTTTGTTCTTCATATGGAAAGAAATTGAAATAAAATAGTAAAAAAGTATCCCTCAACATTTACTTATGGAAATCACGAGTCAAGTATTTTAGTTTATTATTGGATTCAAATGCCCTGAATCAATACCACTAATAGTATTTCATCAGCGACGCCCTTTTTAATGTTCAACATATCCCACAGATGTATGGAATTTCTTTCTATATAAAACAATTTCTCCGAATCATAATATTTTTTCCTTCTACTAGATAATGTACAAATATTCTTCATTTTAAATTTATTCTCTGCTTTCAAACTACATTTTCTTTCTAAGTGGTAGACACTTTTGACATCGATCCTACACTTTTAAAAACAAACTTAAGACTAGACAAAGCATTACATTCTATTTTTTTAATATTTTTGTGATAATGACCTGCTTACAATATAAAAACTTGGACATCACAATCAAAGTAATTTTTCTTTCAGTATCAAAATCATATTAAATTTGTGTCACTCAAACGACTTTTATAACCTTACATATTTCATGATCTTTGCGTCACAACTTGTTTCTTGTAGATTATGTGGAATATGTTAGGATATTTTTAATTGACCTGTTGTTTTTTATTACAATATTTAGAACTGATACGCTTCCGAATGTACTAAATTTTGCCTCTAAAGAATCATTATAATAAATACAAGTTACATTCAAAATTAAAGGCACTGACACTATAAACAGAAAATATCTTGGATAAAGGATACTATTTATAACTTAATCGTTGTATTTCTTTTTTGTATATAGATTCATACAAATATTTGTCTATTATTTCATAAATATAATAGCTACATAAAGTGCATCGTGATGTATTATATTTAATAACATAAATTAGCTTTATAGTTTTTCAAAACTATTTTTTTTCTAATTTAAGAAAGTAGTACCTACTATTCACACTTTTCAAACTGTCAATGATAAATTTGTCATTTAAGGCAATAATGTATTGATTACATTCTACCTTAACAAAAGTAAATTAATAACTGCCCAAAATGTACATTTCTAACAACAGGTATAATCAATAAATGTCTATATTTTACTAAATTGGTTTATGTTTAAAATAAGTTATCGGCGTTATTGTAAAGCAAAAAACATTTTTACATCTAAAACTCATTTTAAAACAATGTGACTGCCTATCTTCCTATTGAACAATATTTAAAGATATTTCATATTGCATTTCCCATTTTAGAAGAGAAATTACAACAACATAATTTTCCGTTATATATTTTAAAATTGTTTTCTGTGTGTTTTTGAAGGAAATGATAAAATGTGATCACTGAAATATATTGCATTTTTAGGAAATAAAAACAGCTAAATCCTAAAACGATACGTTCAGAATGTTTATTTAGAGAACAGGTAAACGTATGTGAAACTGAAATGAAAATAAGAGTGACAGAAATATCTAAAAATGAAATGGATGACATTTAATCATACAGAGAGAAGACACAAAAGAAAAAAAATTGAATAATAGAAATATTCGCACTGAAGTATATTACTATGCTTGTATTTGAAACACGTCCGAAAATATGAAGAATATATTCAGATGAGATATGAGTGTAGGTAATGTAAAAATATGAAGATAAGAACAATTCCTACGAAATAGTAAAGAGAATTGAAATAAGGCTGCATGTAGTATTCAATATGCAAAGATTTTCAACCGTGGAAAAACTGGAAGGAATGTTTGCAAATCAGAGCGTATTATTTTACTTGTACAGTGTAAACAATTGAAGACAATTTTTCATGCAATAATATAATCCATACCTGCATTATCTTATTATTAATTCCAAATAAATATCTACAGCTCTTTTAAATAAATTGTATATTAATAATAAATAATTAATTTTCATAAAAAATGCATTGAACCATACTATAGATATAGAAATATTTTTTTTATTTGAGATAATAAATAAAAATTCAAAAGCAAACATACAGAGATTGTATGCAAAACGTTTGAATTTTTTTTAAAAATCAACTGAGATATCATCTTTTCTTCTTATTATATTAACTCATATTTATCCTCTTTCTAAAATATTTAATTCACTGGAATTGTATTTTCTTTTAAGTATTTGGTAAGTAAAATACAAATATTCATGCAATATTTATTAATTATAAGAAAGTTTCAATTTTATGAATTAAAAGTAAGCACATTAATTATTTAAGTCCAAGATAATCACCAAACTTTAAATCTCTTCAAAAAAATTTAATTATTAGGGAAACTTCATTTCGTTTAAATTAACTCAAATTAAATCATGTAAGTTGTGTAGAGTTTTATTATTTAGCTATTGAATTAGTAACTGATGAAATTATTATTCTTCAATGAATACACAAACACAACGATATATATATATATATATATATATATACAGAGAGAGAGAGAGAGATACGTTATATTTAAGAAAAAATGTTCAAATAATTCGCTAACAAATATACAGTGATTAAAAGATCCTTCTGTAAGATTAACTATCATCGTAATATAAGGAAATTTTTAAAAGATAAGACTAAAGTTTTTCGATATAACTCAGTTATGCTAAATATGTCCTCTGATTAAGTTAGATCTTTGAAATAAATTGATTATTATAAAAATATAAACAAGAAATAGGATGTACTCAAATACATTTTTAAACAGAATAACTACACACATTAATTGAGAAAATAAGTCTCAGTTAAAACAATTCTATTTTTATTTGTGTGGACAAAAACTTTTCCAAGATATATACTTTTTAGAAAATTGATGATTAAGATGAGAGAAAAAAGTTACTCAATTTTACCCATTTATCGCACATCATATAACGTTATTTATTTTAGCTTATGCATTTATAAAAATTATTGAATTTTATTTGTGTCGTATTTTGTTCTTAAATCATAGTTTTGTAAAAATTACGGAAATATAATAATTTTTAAAATCCGCAAAAAAATAAGCCTTAGACAATTCACTACAATATGCAGTACCATCCAAAGACTTTGTAAAATAATTTTTCTGTAAAGTATCTACATAAAGTAATACTTAGTAAAATAAATGATGTATCAAGTATGTAAATCGAAAGCATTTTCTAACTATTTTGGCAATAAATCTAGAATATGTGATTTAGAATAATACACTATTAAAAGTAGATAGCTTTAGATTTCATTTAAGCAAACAATTTGAATAAATTTTCTGATAAAATAATGAAAAACGTGCAATATATAAAATAAATTTTCTGTACATAAAAATTATTTCAAATCAAACATTTATTTCTGTTCCTAAAAGTCAGTAATATGCGGGTTGTTTCTACGCATTTTTAGATCTTTTAATATTTTTAAACATTTTGTTGAATAAAGCGAAAATATACGTGAAAGCATTAAACATACTTTTATGCATTATGTAATTTACAAGTAATTATATTATCATAAAAGCAATTTGTAAACCACAATTCTGAGTATATTGAATGAATTGAGTTGGTTTAATTTAGAGAACTAAGGCCTGCATTTTGAAATACCAGTATGATATATAAACAAGCCATATATTTCTAAAAAATAAACTAATCTATTTATCTTTACGTTGCAGATTGATGTTAATGTTTGTACTGTATAAAAATAGTAAAATACACATATTTTATAAAAGTATAAATATGAAAATAATCTTTGATGGAATACCTTATAGAAAACATATATGAATTAAGTACAAAAATACCCGATTTTTCTCGTTTTTTTGCAAAACTTAATAAATAAAATCATCATAATGAACACCTAAAATTTAATTGTTTTCATTCAACATAACAGTTTTCTCATATTATAGATTTTCTTTAAAAGTAAGGAAAAAAATTGCTATTGAAAAGATAATTCTCAGCCTAAAGTGTAGAATTATAAAATCTAATATTACGTAGAAAATTTCTAAATTCTAAATCTCAAGAAATATATTATATATATATATATATATATATATATATATATATATATATATATATATATATATATATATATATATATATATATATATATATATATATATATATATATATATATATATATATATATATATATATATATATATATATATATATATATATATATATATATATATATATATATATATATATATATATATATATATATATATATATATATATATATATATATATATATATATATATATATATAAATATATATATATACATATATATATATATATACATATATATATATATATATATATATATATATATACATATATATATATACATATATATATATATACATATATATATATATATATATATATATACATATATATATACATATATATATATATATATATATATATATATATATATATATATATATATATATATATATATATATATATATATATATATATATATATATATTATATATATATATATATATATATATATATATATATATATATATATACATATATATATATACATATACATATATATATATATATATACATATATATATATATACATATATATATATATATATATATATATATATATATATATATATATATATATATATATATATATATATATTTTATATATATATATATATATATATATATATATATATATATATATATATATATATATATATATATATATATACATATATATATACATATATATATATATATATATATATATATATATATATATATATATATATATATATATATATATATATATATATATATATATATATATATATATATATATATATATATATATATATATATATATATATATATATATATATATATATATATATATATATATATATATATATATATATATATATATATATACATGTTATATAATTTTCCTGTTTTAAGTGAATATGATTTGGCTTCAAAAATAATTCTGATTGGATCGAAAGAGTTAATAGATTATAATTGCTTTAAATACCCTAGTCAACTTCATAGATATATTATCTTGAATCTCAAAATATTATACATGCTCTTTTTCCTTATAATACATACTAGTCTTCAACCATGTCTTAGTTTGTAGAAATTTTCTATGATATGAGTCCTTTTTGTATAAATAATTCATCTAATACTCTAATTTTTGAGGGTACAGAAGTAAACTGTATTAAATATACATGATATATTTTGAATGATTTATCAAACTACTAAACGATTTCAAAATTATAAAAATTTTAATTAAATTTTTAGAAACCTGTAACACTGGCTGTTTGGTTTAACATTTAGTGTAACACTGTCTATATCACATTGTTAATGAACTCTAGATAGCTGGGTATTTTTCTCTCATTGTGACAGTAAGGCTTGTTGCACACACATCGGATTTTTTTCTGAGCTGAGAATATACCATCGCGGACCAACGAAATCAACATTTACACACACGGGGGGGGATTTTCGTCGGCGTAGTCTTACTCAATGTAAAACTTGTACTGCTACAGAGCAGGACCCGCTCTATAGGGGCAGACAACTCCTAATTTTGTCCGAGCTTTCAAAATCATGTTGCCTGCGAGTGTGAGAAAAATTTTGATCTGTTAAATACTCAACAAATCGTAATTTATTCATATCGATTTTTCTTTCTCTAAAAATTTACAATTTGCATTTATATTGTTTATGTTTAAATTCTAAAAATATTTACAACCCTTAATTCTATAGGAAACAGTTATGAAAAGCCTTATGTTTAATAAGTAGAAATAAAGAAATGTTTATAGTCGAGCACTATTCTGCAGACTATTTTTAAGAGACCAGATTGTTAAAAAGTATTTTACCACTGGGTGTATAGGTATGTGAGAAAATATAGTTACCAATTTCATTTCTCTTTTTCTTCCAATTGATCGATATTGCTTCTAAATCCAAGACGAACTACATGCCAAGCCATTTACGAGAAGCGTTTATGTCTATAAAAATTTCCACAGTTTTATCCCATAAAACAGTTTTCTCTTGTATTAATAAAATCACAATTCCATTAATGAAATCACAATTTCATTAATGAAATCACAATTTCATTAATGAAATCACAATTTCATTAATGAAATCACAATTTCATTAATAGAATCACAATTTCATTACCAATAACGTTCTTGTTCACTGAACTATTCATATTCACAACGAAAATGCAATGCAAATGGTAGAAAAAACCGCTGTGTGTACAAACGTTCAATGGGTTACATAGACCTCTAGTTCGGACCGAAAGATGAATTTCCGCTGAACACCAGTGGCACCAGACGTCTGCAGAGCTACCTCCGACGGCAGGCAAATTAACTGATCTTTTTTTTTTTTCGTCTAATGTGCAAGCTCTAGTTTATCTCAATGGACTACTATTGGAATAACGGCGAAGGTAAATTTACCGCTCGGAAAAATCCGCCATGTGTTTAACCAACCTAATTAAAATCGGATAATTTTATAATTTTAGGTAAATATCTGAATGAAAGTATTGTAAATTTCGGTTTTTAAATTTTTAGATAAAAATATTTTTGCTTGTGGATTTATAATTTGCTATTGAAAATATATAGTCCAGGTGCAATTAATAGCAATTTTATTCCTTTAAAAATTGTTTCCATTAAAACATAACAAATTTATAAAATCCATATTTAAACTTTTTTATTTTATTTTAGATTGAAAACTACTTCTGCTGTTACTTTGTAATTAAAATTCTGAAAAATAACCAGCAGGACAATCATCTCTACTTATTTTAAGAATGATTATTCATGTATGATTTGTATCGCATATCTGACAACACACGCTAAAATGAAATTATTCTTTTAAAGAATTCGATTTGAATTATTCATTTTTCCGTTTTTGAGAAAATGCTTCAAGAGTAAAAGAAAAGGAAACTAGTCTTTGAAATTTGTAATGAAAAATTTTAAATATTTCATGTCTTCCTGGGAGCTGTAACTTAATTATACTTGTTGTAAATCTATAAATTTTAAAATTTTAAATTTGGTTAAAGTTTTTATTATTTTATTATAATTAGACAGCATTTTTATTTGAACTACATTGTAACCTTGATTTCTCCATTAACTTTATGCAAGAAATCATCTGAGAAATATGAAATTCAGAAATGAGGGAGAGTATTATGTACGTAAAGTGGGATGAAAGCATCTGCGCTGAAAAAGGAATGCATCGTATACGGTATGGAATCAAACAATATCAAGCTTTATTTAACGTATAGTATCGTGACCCATGACTGTCTATCCGAGAGAAAGAAGAACAAGCAGATGTTACTTAATATGGGATATTCCCTTCCCTAACTTCAATGGTTGCTTTGCACCGTCTCCGCATACTCAGAACCAGCTGGTCTAACATTTCTTGCGGTAGGAGTGCCCATTCCACAATCAACATCTTTTTGAGTTGTTGGATGTTCTCCGGAGGATGTAAGCGTTCTGCATTGTGTCTTCCCAAAGAATCTAAACAGTAGTTGAGAAGCTACTGGAAAGTGAATATATCACTCGAATAGATTGGCCAACTCATTCCCTAATTTAAATCCCATTGGACATGTGTGGGATGCTTTGGGATAACGCATTGCAAAACGCTTACATCCTCCGGACAACACCCAACAACACAAACAGATGTTGATTTCGGAATGTACACTCCTACCGCTAGAAATACTGGACCAGTTGGTTCTATGTATGAGGAGACGGTATGAAGCAACCATTCTAGTTAAGGGAGAGCATTCATATATTCTGGAATATTTGCTTGTTGCTCTTCGTCTTGGATAGACAGTCATGAGTCACGATACTTTCCGTTCACTAAATCTTGTTTTTATTTGTATCCATACCGTATGCACTGTATTCCTTTTCTAAACACCGATGCTTTTGATATCCTTTAAGTACATAATAATCTCAGTCATTTTTGAATTTTATGTCTATCAGATGATATCTCGTGTAGTTATGGCAAAAAACCCACATGTTGCTTAAGTTTTGCACACCAGTGTAGTTAAGCGAATGACATGTGTTTCATAGTCAAATGCAGATGATAGAATACACACCAAAACAAGTGCTGGAACAGGGTTTAACTTCAGAGTGAGATGCAGAGGAATTTTTTCCCAGAGAACGTAGCTTAGTTGGTATTATATCAAGAAAAGGGAGCTTAGATTACTGAAAGGTGAACCGGAGACAGCTGAAAAATATAAAGAGTAGCAAAAAATGTGTATTTATTGCAGAAAAAGTTTTAGGAATTGGGTTTCAAGAAGTTTTATTCGCTAACACTAACTATTCGCTAATACACATGTATATATATATATATATATATATATATATATATATATATATATATATATATATATATATATATATATATATGTGTGTGTGTGTGTGTGTGTGTGTGTGTATATATGTATATAGGTAATCGCCCAGGGACTAACTGTCCCGAACTTACACTTGATGAGTTCATTTTAAAATTGCCCCTATTATTTTCCTCAGCCCGGGCATGCTGGGCTGAAAAGTGTCCCGTTAATCGTCTGTCAGAAAGAAACGCATAGTCGTCGTGGCCGAAGGTAACTTTTATTTCATCTTATCAGGATAGGACAAAATCTAGAGACGTCTGAAACAGACGGTGTCAGAACGCTCTCTCTCTGTAATTCCAACCTTTTGCGAGAGACGACCAAAACCCGTGTGTTTTAGCGTCATGGAAAAAAATGCTGAGGCAACTGCTTTTTGCTTATAGAAAGTAACCTTTGATTAGAATAATCTGCAAAATTGTGGCGTTCCAGATGAGCATTATAGCTGATCATTACAGATTTTTCCTGGGAAAGTTATAACTTCCTAATTAAAAATGTCAACTATATCATTTTCTGTTTTGGGAATCATAGAAAGAATTTCGGGGTTCTGCTGAAGTAATGAAAACATCCTCGTTTAAATTGGATGGATGGGAAATATGGTTAATATAAAGGGATTAAATTAAGATCGACAATAATGAATGGGGAAAAGGGATAATTTTGGATAGACTTTAGGCCATAGATATTGATATTATTACAGATATATATATATATATTCAGGATTTCGTTGAAAATCACAGTAATCATAAAGTAGTCGTGGCCCAAGACATTAATTTCCAAATCCAAATTATACAGCCTTCTTAGGCCTTACGCCACACTCCACATTCCGTCGTTATCTAATAGAATAATGTCTCTCGAATTGCCACTTGACCTCAAAACCGGAAACAAAACGATCCCACTCTCATAATCGATATATAATTTTTGCTGTTATATATATATATATATATATATATATATATATATATATATATATATATATATATATATATATATATATATATATATTATATATATATATATATATATATATATATATATATATATATATACTATATATATATATATATATATATATATATATATACAAAATATATTTATATATATATACACATTATATATATATATATATATATATATATATATATATATATATATATATATATATATTATATATATATATTTTATATATATATATATATATATATATATATATATATATATATATATATATATATATATATATATATATATATATATATATATATATATATATATATATATATATATATATATACATATTATATGGTCCTGAGTATATTAAAATTATATAGGAATATTTAGTTAAAAGCGCGAAATTCAAAATATATGTCAAATATATTATAAAATTATAAATAATAATAATTATAAATATTCAAAATATAAGTCAAATATATTCAAAATATATTATAAAAGGTGTTTAACCAACGATTAAATTTTATCAATTTTTTTCTGAAGCATACAAATAAGTTGAAACATAGGAATCATATAGTTCGTAATTATTACATTATCTTTGACAGATACATTAGTGAAACGCTATTTCTGATATTTAAAAAATTGTACATTTTAAACTGTTACTAAAATACTTACAATTGAGTTATAGTATGCTACTGATATTTTCGAGACATGAAAACATTGCTGAATGGACATAGTTGAAATGGTTAAACAATTAAATATTTTTCCTTAAAGCTGAACTGGAGCAAACCAATATGTCCCGTTACCAGATAATGTAAGATAATGCTTCATAGATGATATTTTATTTAATATTTTATTAATACAGATAGGTATTTTAAGCCTTTGAAAGTACATAAACCTTGATTCTGAAATTTATTAAATTGTATCATACAAATTCATGTTTCTAATACACATATTTATGCATTAAAATTGATTTATTAAAATAGAATTTTTTTTCCACACCAAATACGCCACATGTTATTAAAAATTGTTTTACAGTATGTTTTTAACAATGAAACGTATTAATTGAAGTAATATGTTTGAAATATCTACATATAGATATGTTATCGGTATGTGTTTTGGAAACAGAACACTATTTTTATAACTTCTCTAAATTTCTGCATCGTGTAAATTTAGGTGTCATGCGGATTGTTATCATTAATATTTTACTTTAGAACAAATTTTATCTATACAGATTGATATTTTAAGTAAATTTTAACTTTAACAAATAAAGCAGTTTTCGCTAATACTAAAGAATTGTTAAGTTTTCATTAAAAATAAACTAATAACATGTACCCTTTAATAGCAAAGCAAGAAAAAACAATAATTTCTAATCCATGAAAATGTTACTTCCTAGTACACTGAAAAATACTACTGGGTAAACAGATACAATTCTTGGATCTTACTATGGTAAAGGTTCTTTAACAATTATGTCAAGAAATAGTCAAAAAATAGAAAGTGGCATGATAGACACTTGCTGTACATACACTACAGATATGAAGTCAAAATTTATATCACATGCAAATGAAAATAAAACTTGAATGAAAATGTACGAAAAATATATGATTGAACTTCATTCAAATTGAAATTTACAAACAGTTTTCAGGAAAAATCAGGATAAATAGAAGAATTTTTGTGAAAGTAAAATTGATAAAATAACACAAAAATTTTAAAAATTTAAATTCACATTATCAAAACTTAAGAGAAAATAATATAACAATATTCAGCTTTATCAATAAACATTAAAGAGGAAAATCGCTCTCATTCATACAAATACATATTAAAAACTTGAAAAACACAAGTCCTGGATTTAATGATTTAATAATACCGTAGACTAAAAGAATTATAGTTAAAATGGACGACACAAGAAACTGCAGAAATTAAGAAGAAAATATAGAACATTGAAGAACCTGATGATATGGCGACACTTAAACAATGAAGAATAAAAAATATTATTTAACATACTAAAGGATAATGTATTAATAAACTTTTAAGAATGAAATAGAAATATTACACCTAAATAAAGAAAATGCCATAAATAAAATTACCTAAAAATTTTTATAGGTAATTGCTGAATTTCTTTGAGAGGAAATAATTTCAAACTCTTTTATTTAAAGAATTTATTCAATCCAATAACATCTCGGTTCAGGAGTTTTATATTTAAAATAACAATACAATTGGCATTCCTGTGTCTGGCATGCCTACTTTTCTGAGAACATAAATACATATATTGTTAATAGAAATCAATTCTTTATCACTTTACTTATAATATATTAGCTCTATTTTGCAATATGAATGTTGGTAGATATGACAGTTTGAACCATATGATGTCAAGAAAGATTCGTAATCGTAAAGTATTACCTGTACATGACTTACAGATTATTAAAAAGCTGCTGATTGGTGATTTTATTCATTTTTACTGCTTTGCACCAGAATTATTTTAATAGGATTGAAACTAAATATCCTTCATAAATTGTGGATAAAACCGAGGAGAATATTTCTTTTTTTCTCTTAGCAGGAACAAATTTTCATAGATAACAGGGACAGAATTTCGTCTCTATCTTCGTCTTATAAGTCAAGGTTTTTTATTCATTCGCTAGGGAAATTCCTTTAAGTAGCACGGTGCAAATGGTTAAACTTAAGAAAGGTGAGAGTGATAGTCTCAGGTTGGATTCAATCATTAATTTTATGTCACTGGGAAATGTATTGCCTCATCCTTTCTAAAGAGTGGAATTTATCACTCATGTCAATGTCTATATTCATTAGACCTTATATTGATCGTATCCCACCTCTGCCTCCAAGGTACTTTCTCTTGTTGGCATCGAACCCCGAAATTTGTATCTTTAATAATTTACTTTTATATTGTTTTTATAACCATTCCTGACCAAAGAAAAGGTTGAAATCATGGAGCACCTTTTTAAATATCCTTGTATGCATTTGGTCTTTATTTATTTATTTTTTTTTTGCATTTTTCTAAAAAAACTACCTTAATATAAACTGTATGAAATCTTTGATTTTGTACTTATAGAAGAGTATTCCGTTAGTTTTATAACATTCATTATTTTAATCTTTTTGTCACATTTCTTAAAATTAACACAAGAAAAATTTTCATAAATTTATACAGTTACAAATTTACAGTTAGTTAATACTTTTTAGAAACACAAAATGACTGAAATTATATTTAGTACTTAAACTATTTCTGATAATGGAAATCGGATATTTTACCACATTACTTACGGTTTTTTGTTTTGCCACATTGAAGTATATGATAAATTAATAGAAACACCTGCAAAAGATTACAAATATTATTACTAGTAGTTAGTTTCTCCAATTTTAGTTTACGACTGAAGTGGAATTAACAAATAAATGTCGTGCACAAAGTTCTAGGAATTTTCTATCCTTTTCTCCTGCACAGCGGTCTTAAGTTCATCTAGTTTGTATGGAGGAGTAAACAGAGTACAGACATTGTTTTATAAAAACTCCAACAAAGGTTTAATTATATTGAAATCAGGGGACTGAGAATATCACATGAGGTATTAAATTTCATCATAGTGCTCATCTATATTTAAATATTACGTGTCATGTATACTATAGTCATCTTTAAATATAGGACGTTTGTCAGGAAGCATTGTCTGAAACATAACGTGCAAATGATCTGCAAGAATGCAAGACATTCTTCTTCATACGCCCAAGCCTATGTATGATATCGCTCCTTACACAACCACAGATTGTTAAATATGCTTCACTGTTCTAACCATATAGCCAAACATTTACCAGAACTTGCCAGATTAACACACACATAATGGTCTGAAAAATGCAAATGATGATTCATGTGAATAAGCTACCTGTTCCCAAATCTGTCATAGTCACTTTGTCAAGGTCTCTTCGTTGCATTCTGTGGTGACACTAGCGGCTTTGTAATGACTACTCTGCAATGAAGCATACAGATCCTGTTGAATAGTTTTGGTGGAACCAGAACTCTGCAGATAGGTGTTTATCGTTTTTTTTTCTTTAAATTTCTTCTCTCACTTTGCTGGACACATATTTTTATCATGTATCTCACAAAGCTGGAAGCGTTCTGATGCAGATTTTTTGGTGGCAGCTGTATTGGTGGTTAAATTGCGATATATTTCAACATGGCTGTTCTTAAATTGTAATCCTGTACATGTAAATATGATATTTCATACATAAAAGTATGGTGTAATATATGTGATTTTTTAGAGGATGAATTTCCTTCGTTTATAATAATGGAAAGAAAATCAGTAAGATGAAAATTGATTTAAACTATTTTATTTTAATATTTTTCATTTGTAATGATTATGGAATAATATATTATTTATATTAGAAACCCAATATAAAGTGTTTAAATAAGTAATCATTCAATAGTTAAAACCGAAACATTGTTTAGAAAATTTCCTTTACACACACACACACACACACATATATATATATATATATATATATATATATATATATATATATATATATATATATATATATATATATATTATATATATATATATATATATATATATATATATATATATATTATATATATATATATATATATATATATATATATATATATATATATATATATATATATATATATATATGTATATATATATATTATAAATGTGTATATATATATGTATATATATGTATATATATATATATATATATATATATATATATATATATATATATATAAATGTATATATATATATGTATATGTATATGTATATATATATATATATATATATATATATATATATATATATATATATATATATATATATATATATATATATATATATATATATATATATATATATATATATATATATATATATATATATATATATATATATATATATATATATATATATACATATATATATATATATATATATATATATATATATATATATATATATATATATATATATATATATATATATATATATATATATATATATATATATATATATATATATATATATATATATATATATATATATATATATATATATATATATATATAAACATACATAAATATATATATATATATGTGTGTGTGTGTCAGTCTGTGTTGCACACAAATTTTAATCAGTGAAACAATTTTAATGAGAATACATTTTCTTTTACCGGTAAACAGTTGGTTTAATTTCCCTTATAAATGATATTAAAATCTCAAACAATAAAGCCGAAGAGCCATTTCTATAAAATGATACAAAACGATAGAGGAAATCTCTGCTTTAATAATGCAGTGATACAGAATTTTAAAAGATTCAAATGGTGATAACACAATTTCCCCCTGACACTAAAACACACATACTAAACGCAAGCCAAGGACAAAGCAATGCTAATCTGCACACATTTTTTCCTTTTATCTAATTTTCTCTCAAGTTTCATTTTATCAATAGCAAAGAGGGATACATTTCGAATTTAAAAATAGATATCCTTAATCTTTTGACTTTACGATGAATATCCCAAGCTAATTGCCTGGTCTGTATGAACGGTTATTGTACCTTTAATTTCTATCACGCTATATCATCTGTGTTCTCATATTGGCCGAGACCCTTCTTTATATGTGAAAACTGAGTAGTTTCAGAAAAGATTCCTTACTGAGTAAGAAAAAAAATAAAATCCCTGATTGGACAAACACTAGAGAAGATATTCATTTACTACAAGAAAGCCAATCTTTCCCCGAACAGTCCCTCATTATGCCAAGCAGAAAAATCTGATCTTGTGCACTTAATGGGACAGATGCATGGAGAGAAAAAAATAAGATCTTGCTAATCGCTTGTGGGATGAGCTTCATTTATTGGGTAATACAGAACTTGCACGCAGATCTCAAATAAGCCGTTTTAAGTCTTTGTTTTTTAGCTTTGTTATTTTTACTTGATTTTCGACTTAAGATTTAAATTGGGGAAAATCATTCGTATTTAGTTTTTTAAGTATGAGATAATTTGCTTTAAGACAGAAATAAGATTTAAGAACTACAGGGAAATTTAATTCCATTCAGTTTGCGATAATCGAGATAAAATTAGAAATCCTTTTAAAATTACTTATATATTTAATATTTTAAATAAATTTGATTCTAAAATTTTAAAGTAAAAATAAACGCATTATGTACGTATATATATATATATATATATATATATATATATATATATATATATATATATATATATATATATATATATATATATATATATATATATATATATATATATATATATATATATATATATATATATATATATATATATATATATATATATATATATATATATATATATATATATATATATATATATATATATATATATATATATATATATATATATATATATATATATATATATATATATATATATATATATATATATATATATACATATATATATATATATATATATATATATATATATATATATATATATATATATATATATATATATATATATATATATATATATATATATATATATATATATATATATATATATATATATATATATATATATATATATATATATATATATATATATATATATATATATATATATATGTCAGGTTTGAAAAAGTAAAAGTAATAATTTAGGGGTTTGAGAGCAGAAAGCACAGCGCACTCTTTTAATGCAGGCGCATGAATCTCTAATAACTCATTATAAATGCATTCGACTCGAAAGTATTTCTAGAGAGCGTCTTGAGAAAGAGTTGCTAAATGAACCCTAGCTGAAGGGTGTTCCTTTATTAAAGTGTGGACGCTAGCCACGGTCGGCCATATTTAATGTTTGGAAATTTTATTTTATAAATCACCCTTACTAAACACATTAAATTTAAAATTACCTATCAATGCAACAAGATAGAAAAATTGTTGGAGAACATACAATAAAAATCGTGAAATGAATAAATTGAGATATGACAGAAATTACATTGAATGAGATTTAAAATTGGAGATGAAATTTTACATCGTAATTTTATATTCAGATACAAACAAATCGTTTGTATCTGAATTACATTGGTCCTTTTAAGATATTAAGAAATTTATCTAAGGTAACTTTTGAAATTTCAAAACTGAACCGAATGACAGGTAAAAATTTTAACATTATTAATGCATCAAGACATATATTTTCATCCACGATCTCATTTTCAGTTATAGTAAAATACAAAAAAATGTAAATCTTAATTTCTATTTATACGCAGTTTGGTTTGGCCAAAAAGTAGGAGGGGGGAAGAAACGCATAGCATTGTAATCAAAAAATATATTTGGTTATTTAATTTCATTGTTATTTTAATATATGGCAAAGAGAGAAGTTGAAACTTTGAAGATTATCACTTGGAGGAAATAATGCTAATTTAAGCACAGATAAGGACTTGAAAGCAGCCATTAGAGCTTTATTGTAAGTAAATATGGAAGGATTTAAAGAAAAGTGCATATCATACTAAATTTTAACATAACGATTGAACATGTATATTAAAAGGATGGTTTTGAAAATTAAATTTCGTCCTGTACTAAACAATCAACTGGAAGTGAAAAAAATGTTTTGAAGTTTTATTTTGTGGGTAATTTTGGATGGTTAATAAATTTCATTTGACATAATGATTGATATATTATATCTTTGCTATTCCTAAACTTCATTAATTACAAAGAAAAATATCCTATTGACCCCTAGCATATAGGAGAAGCCACAGTTGGTGTAAATAAAACCTACAAATTACTTTTTTTTCAGTTTTTGTACTTCATTTGCAAGAAAAATATGGAAGACGACAATGATCAATATTTGTGGTTTCCAATCCTACCCACCCTTTTTTCACTATTTAAGTGTCCACCTTAGATAGATGCGCCCTCTCACATATGGAAATAGCCTACATGTCTCTTTTTACTTTTTGCAGGGATATACTTTCATGCAGCTTCTATTTTTCTAATAAATTGAAATTACATAAATTTCATTTATTTGCTTCTTTGCAAATAGACCTAGATTTGATGAGAATTATTACAATTATTATGAGAACATATTCTCATACATAAAAAGGTAATAACTCGTTTCCATGGAGTGTCGCATTCGGATCATTGAATATCGGTATTGGCAGTGACATTATATAATTTCTTTTTTAGTCGTGGTGTCAACCTGTTTTCATGCAGATAGTTTTTTCAAGTTTTCTTAGTTTTAATTGTAAATAAAATATTCCTACTTGTTTAAATAGCTACTCCAGGGTAAAATACGAGGTATATCGTTGCTACTCAGTAACAGACGGATTATTCGAAATATACTGGCGGGCTGTAAAAATAGTCTTAGCTGTGTGTGGTCTATATTTAAGATATTTTATAACATTCAGCTTCTTCTATACGTTTTCTATGTTCTCTTATTTTTTTGTTGGGTATTATTTTGGTTTCATATTTACGAATAATTAATAAAGTGGTATGTATGCGTTATTCCGTGGAGATATTGCTCTTTATCTTGATACCACATTTTAATGTTAAAATCTTATGGTAGAACTAATATTTTTACACGGTTGCTTAAAGAGGCAGCTAAAATCGTATATTTAAGTAGTAATACTCTACTGTTCTTTAATCTACAGCAATGAATAACTTTTGCAATGTCTTTCTCTTTCCAAACTTTCTCTTTACCTCTCTCTGTTGTTACATAATCCTTGCAAACATTCAAATTTCACCTCCTTCTGTTATAATTTACAGTTTTAACCAAAACCGAAACAAATTGCCATTCACTTGCATAGATATGGCACAAAAAGAAGAGCACATTAAGCTATCATATAAATATTACTTTACCTTTGACATATTTATTATAATGTTTTTAGCTTAATAGCATCAATTCCAAATGTATTAGATTAAAATAGAGTTATGGCTTTAAGAAAGAACCAACTAGAAAAGGAGAAGAAAACATGTTTTTCAAAAGTTAAGACTTCTATAGATGTGAAATAACAGCTTCGAAGTAGCCCCTTAATTTTAATATTTTATTTCATTTGAAATTTATGTACGAGTTAGCACAGAAAGAAATACTAATTACAATTAACTAAAATTTCAATATTTCATCTTGTGTACACACACACACACACACACACACACACACATATATATATATATATATATATATATATATATATATATATATATATATATATATATATATATATATATATATGCATACATACCTGGAGACGTATCAATTATCAATCGTACATTCACCTGCAAATAAACCAGAATTTTATATTTTACTACCAAAAGTGTGAAAGTTTCAAAAATTCTTTATTTAATAGTTCATTTAGGAGTGTCATGTATAATTTTAACATTTATTGTAGAAATAATATTAAAATTTTCATTTTAAAAAACGTATGAAATTTGTTTTAAAATAATATGTATCCAAACTTTGTTGAGTAAAGTTCTCATAGACTGCCCTTCTTTTGGGAGTTTAAACCTTCTTAATTCCATAATTTGACAAAAAGTACGAACTAGTTTTGCCCACAAGTCTTTTTTTATAACTAAGATATTGATTCTGAATAAAATATGATTATTTGATAATAGCCAGTCCAATAGGTTATACGTCATTTTTAATTTGAAATATATTGTTCATATTTAGACGTTTTTACCTTATACGTTCTTCAAAGGTTTCTTGTTCAATATATATTGATTTTTAGTAAAATTTTAGATATGATTTATTATACTTTTTATCAAAAACTGAGCTTTTTTATAAAATATTTCGAAATCTGTCAACGTATGTAATGTACTATTTGGGAAACTATGGAAAATTGATAATGAAAAGAGTAGAAGTAAAATAGTTTATTCAAAGACATTATACGTATCGCTAGTGAAATTGGATTTCCAGTTATGATTTCATAAGAATATAGACATATATATGAATGTAATTAATTAATACAACAGAATTAGAACATTCAAAAAACTTTTTAAAATATTTCTAATCTTATTAAAATACTTTTGTTTCAGAATTAGTATTTTACAAAATTTATATTTTTGCAGTATATTAAGGACATGAAGAATACAGTTTTTAAAAATATGAAATTTGTTAAAGATATGAAATTTGATGTATATAAGCTACTTCGGAGAGTGATTAAATGGAACAATGTTATGATAGTGGGCAAATTCTAAAAGTCTGTTTATAATTTTAACATGCATATTAATTGTTTAACAATACATTTTTAATAATTAAAAATATTCAAACTAGAGTAATAAGGAATTTTGTAGTATTCCATAACAAATTATTTTTCCTTAATTTAAACTTCTAAAATATATTTTCAACATTTTCTATGTTTATTAAAACATATGATTTAATTCTGCCTTAACGTTTCATCTAAGCCAATTTTTTGTTCTGAAAGCATAGTCCTTCAATTTATAATGTAGATTTCTATCTACTATCATTACAAATTTCTTTTATTACATTTCACTGCTACGTGTTCTATATTTTAAAAGAAACATTTTGAAGTACTTGAACGTTTCATTAATTTGTTGTTGTATTTTATAACGAGCAGTAATTGATAGAATCTTTTCAAGCTAAAGACAACATTTTAGATGATGAGATAAAATCTAAGCAAGGATAAAAAATGCATTAAGCGACTTATCATAATCATATTATAACTTACGTTCGAAGCGTTTTAATCTTTTAGTGCAATACGCATTTTTATTAATTAATACATTAATTTTGTTTTTTTAGTGATGCTTTTACTAGCACACTGTATATATTATTTTTTGCCAATCAAACATAATGTTAACTGTTTATCACCGGAAAAGTAACATAAGTTTACAAATTTAATTTTACTTTATATGAACAAGATATGTTTAAATGAAATCATGGAGTTTTTTATTCCTTTTTTATTAAATTAAGTGCAATTTTATTAATGAATAATTCACTGTCTTTCAAAATATTAATAGATAATGAAGAAAAAGATTTTGAATGTAGTGAGTACAGATAATTTCATGATTAAATAAAGTAATTAAATATAATTTCATTGCAATTTTATTAAGAAAAAATTCTAGTTTACAATTTTTATCTCAATATACTTAACACCACTTAGATCTTAGAATAATATATTATTACCATATGTTCACTCCAGTATTTAAATAATAATATTAAATATTATTAAATTATAATATTAAAAACATACATATAAGAAATTTTTTAACAATTTAAGTAACTATGATATTTCTAATTTCAAAGTTTTTCATCACTCATAAAATCTTTGAAAGTCGCAAAAATTTATGAAGTGACAAACGAATTACTTTGAAAAGATATTTAAGTAACATGTCAAATACGATTCTTTTCAAAATGCTTACCACTTTTTCTTTTTTATTGACCTAATCAAACATGTTAAATAGCATTTGACCTAACAACATAACAATAAAACTTGATACACTACTAAACAAATTGGAGACATAATTCTCCATGATTCTATATAATTCTCCATGATTTTCTAAAAATCGTTAAACACATAAACATTCACCCTATTTTTTGTTAGATTATTAAACTCTAATATGCTCCGAGCCGGCAGACCGACAAAACTGGGAGATAGTGACCGACGAGTGCTGTTCAGAGAAATTCGATGGCCGCCGATGGCCCTCATCCACCAGGAGTTTCAACAGGCATCCAGGAGTATTGTTTCAATGAATATCATCCTTAAGGAAGCCCATCTGCTTGGTTTTCATGAACGTCCTATTATCCATAAGCCGTTGATCACAAAATGTGGTGCAAAGCACATCGAATTTGGACTGTAGATCCGTGAAAATGGGTTCTTTAGAATTACGAATCAAGGTTCACCCTTTACCGTTCAGGAGGCAGGATCTGGGTCTGGCGTCTGCTTGGAGAACGTCTCATGCCAGAATGCATTGTGCCAACGGACAAGTTCGGCGGAGGTTTAATTATGGTCTGGGGGTGTTTCTCCTGGTATGGACTGGCACCCTTGGTCTCTACTCTAAAAGTTGCCTACTGCACTAGCGGCAGTTTTATGGATTGGACCCCTCTTACTGTCAGGTCAAACAAGGTTAAATAATAAATATTTATTTTTTTCCGAGAAAAGCCTAAATTTTCATTTAAGTATTTCATTTTTGCTAAATTTAAAAGCTTAAGTTTTAAATTTTTAAACTTTTTTTTCTACTTTTAATACTAATAATTAAAAAATTCATAATGTTTAAAAAAATCATCACATGCACATACACACTACACACTCACACACACACACACACACACACACACACACACACACACACACATATATATATATATATATATATATATATATATATATATATATATATATATATATATATATATATATATATATATATATATATATATATATATATATATATATATATATATATATATATATATATATATATATATATATATATATATATATATATATATATATATATATATATATATATATATATATATATATATATATATATATATATGTATATATATATATGTATATATATATATATATATATATATATATATATATGTATGTATATATATATATATGTATATATATATATGTATATATATATGTATATATATATATATATATATATATATATATATATATATATATATATATATATATATATATATATATATATATATATATATATATGTATATATATATATATGTATATATATATATATATATATATATATATATATATATATATATATATATATATATATATATATATATATATATATATATATATATATATATATATATATATATATATATATATATATATATATATATATATATATATATATATATATATATATATATATATATATATATATATATATATATATATATATATTCATAAATTCAGTAGCGAGATAAGTATGAAAGCATTGAGATTAGTGTATCAGGTATACATGCGGGCAATTTATTTTAAGGTATGGGCTTCCATTATTTTAAGGTATGTCAATAGTAAAGTACTGCCCCCATTAGGATTTCAAAAATTTCAATATAATAATAATTTAGCGGACGGGTCGAAAGAAGCGATAAAATAAAACGGTAGCGTAGCAAACATTTCTTTCCCATAGTTTCACTCTCATTTTATTTCCCGAATGAGAAGTGATTCCTAATTTCATTTCCAGTATTCCTGCTTGATCGGTCGATTGCCGTTAATGACATGTTTAAAGCCTTCCCTTCCCCTCACCCGATTACTTCATATAGGAATAAGGACATTTACTTCCTTAAACTCATCATCATCAATCGTTCCAAGTAGACAATGTACAGATAAAATAAAGATTTGTTTTCTTCGGGAAGGCGAAAGAAAGTTTTTCGATGCCTAAGGTTTTTCATTCGAAATTTTGCTCTTAGTATAGAAAAATGCTCGGAAAGCCTGTTTAATAATTATCTGAAGGGATGTAAAATATGTTGTAATCCCTTTTGCTATGAACTATTAGAGGATAATAAAATAGCAAAGAACTAACATATTCATAATAAATTGAAATTAGGCAAAATGCTTTCGTATTAGACGTAAATATCTTTATATATATATATATATATATATATATATATATATATATATATATATATTTATATATATATATATATATACAGTAGAACCTCGATTAACCGAAACTCCGTTAAACGAAGTCGGTTTCGTCTTCCCTTTTTCTTACTTTCTACTATCACTCAAATTGTTCTCCTTACAAACATGCATTTTTAAAGTGTTCTTTTATCTCACATTCTTTTTGCATGCAAGTCGTCCTTTCCAAACTACAAGTGCAGATAATTATTTTGTAATTTTCCTTTTTTAGAATTCCTACTCGCAAGCACAATTTTCGGTATTAGTGTACTCTTCCCCACTTTCAAACATTCCTGTTCTAAACAAAAACACATCCCATTTAAAATTTTGGAAGATTATACTTCCGATTCCCACAACAATCGAATAAATTTGCTGAAAGGACGATACTACATATTAAACTAGATTGTTATTAATGAATTTTTCATTATCAAAAAATTTTGGCTATCCGAAGTAGGTTGGGTCTCAATTACTTCGGATAACTGAGGTTCTACTACATATATATATATATATATATATATATATATATATATATATATATATATATATATATATATATATATATATATATATATATATATATATATATATATATATATATATATATATATATATATATATATATATATATATATATATATATATATATATATATATATATATATATATATATATATATATATATATATATATATATATATATATATATATATATATATATATACATATATATATATATATATATATATATATATATATATATATATATATATATATATATATATATATATATATATATATATATATATATATATATAAATATATATATATATATATATACATATATATATATATATATATATATATATATATATATATATATATATATATATATATATATATATATATATATATATATATATATATATATATATATATATATATAAATATATATATATATATATATATATATATATATATATATATATATATATATATATATATATATATATATATATATATATTATATATATATATATATATATATATATGTGTGTGTGTGTGTGTGTGTGTGTGTATGTTTGTATTGGAGGATAAAAATTTTAAATTATTAATACAAAAGTTTACATTTATATGTCTTTATGACATTTTATAGCACTTGCAAAACTTTTGTTATTTAGTCACTGAAAAAAAAAAAGTTAGACTTCCAGAACATTAGAAAGTGTGTGTGTGTGTTTGTAATGGAAGATAAAAATTTGAAATTATTAATACAAAAGTTTACATTGATATATCTTTATGACATTTTATAGCACTTGCAAAACTTTTGTTATTTAGTCACTGAAAAAAAAGTTAGACTTCCAGAACATTAGAAGCACATTAAATATGTAAGCATTATTTCATAAAATTTGTTAAATGTCAGTTTCTGTTAGTTAAGAGTTTGAAAACTATCAGCGCTCTACTATAATCTAATTTTGAAATTTCTGCATGAAGAAAATGGTGAGATGGTCTAAAGTACAAAATCTTTATGTTCTGTATTTGTTTCTTTAAATGATTAGAAGTCTTATTCTATTGTTCAATATAAATGCATTTTACAACATTATGTGTAAGCAAAGTTTCATAAAGCAAATTTTAAAACGCTACTTCTTAAACAACTAATACTATAACTAACATACATTCCACCTTACATTTTAACACATTTTATGTGTTCATATTTGTTTTAATGTAGTATAGCTGCAAGAAAATAAGTGCAAAAGAATAAATGCTAGTTTTAAAAGTTCTAGATTATCTTAAACATTGTAGTTTATTAAACAATATACGGAACTAAGAGCCAAAAAGTACGAAGTATGTATGTTGATCATTTTCCAGACAGCCAATATTTCAGCAGTCTAATATGTTCAGCAGTGTAATATATCTGATATTATTCATGTAATGAATATATTAATTATATTCCATATTTTTAATTCCGTACATAATTAAATAGTTTTTATTTTAAATTATAACTCCTATATGGATTACCAAGAATTATTATATAATATTTAGTCTATGGAATTTTATATATTATTATGCTAGCATTATATTTGTATTGTAGATATATAGTTAAATTCAATAGTTTAGAAAAACTTTTTAATAATCTTAACAATAAAATGTTTGAATACTTTTAATGATGAATTTCTGAGTCTCAACTGTTTAAAAAAATATTTATGTGTATGTATATGTAGGTTGTTATGCCTTTTTCTATGGTAAATGCATGAGCATGCATTACCTATGTAGAATAATCTGTAAATATCAAACACAAATATGCAGCACTTGTATGTTTTTTGATAAACTTCTAATATTTATTTAAATATTTGAGTTTTTTTTTACCATGAAGGAAATTTTTGCCAAACTCTGCGTATCTACTTTTATGCAAAGGCTCTTTTGCATTATACGTTCATTATCAAGTAATAATATGCTATCTTTTTCCAAATATCATGGATTTTAAATAGACAGAAAACATAGGAATTTAAAATCTATACGACGAAATAATATTTTACCGTTTTCAGACTGGTACGTTTTCTCTTTTCTTCGGTATAATATCAAATGAGAGCTTTGCGTGCTTAGTCGTTTACCAGTCCTTCACATTTTTCAAAATCCATTGTAAACACCACAAAATTCCCTCCTTATTTTTCGAGAGTTTTTTAAGCTGAAAATTCCCACCAAAACTGTTCCGAAGGGAAAACTAAATTTATCCAACGCTTTGCAGTTTACTTGATGAGACACTCCAACCACTTTAGAAGAGCGTAGTGCTACTTCTCTTCAAATAATACAAAAAAGGAGTGTGTAGTGCCTTGCGAACACAGAAAAGCACAATCAATCAAGCCCCTTTTGAAAGCGTTTAAATGCCTGCCTTCACCATTTATCACTCATTTTTTATGATGGTGGAGGGTTTATCCAGTGAAACGTATTATTTATGCAATTAAAGCATGTTTCCATTGCAAGCAGCTTGAGATTACAAGTGATTTGTCTCTTCCGGCAATTAATCAGGTTAAAAAGAACTAATGAATGTATTTTTCTATATTCATCTAACACTCATGAACTCATGAAAAAG
The DNA here is from genome assembly GCA_032207245.1 of Pardosa pseudoannulata. NCBI lineage: Eukaryota > Metazoa > Arthropoda > Arachnida > Araneae > Lycosidae > Pardosa > Pardosa pseudoannulata. The sequence goes on from CM063503.1 coordinate 106,420,004, forward strand.
TTTGCGTTGGGGAAGAGATGAAACAATTTCAGTTTTTTAATTAGACCTACTTTGTATATATCGTTTGCTATTTTATCTATATGAACAATATAAGAATTGAAGTTGGGGATGTGAAATTTTCATGTGATCAACATTTCTTTCTCTAATTAGACATTTGTTAAATTATATTTTATTAAAGTATCCTTTTTAATAATAAAATGTTCACTACAAATCCTGTGTTTTTTATTATTTAATATATTATTATATATAAAATAATTTTAAATTTCAGAAGTTTAGAATATAAAAGTAAAAATAATTGAAAATATTTTTATAGAGTAAGACTAGTTTCTGCAATTATCAGCTAGATATTAATTAGCTTACTTTAGTATACTGAACATTTTAACGAACAGTTAAACATGATCTAATTTTGTAATTTTATGGTTAATTAAAAAATAAGCTTTTTATGCAAATGAAATGCATACAAATCAGAGCATTTTCTTCAACGATAATTTTATCTATTTAGTGTAGAAAAAAAAAGAAACCTGTAGCATACACCTGATTTTTTTATTCAACAATAAGAGTCGAATAGATTGTTGCATATTGCAAAAAAAAAATCATACAGAATATTAAGTAACTTATAATTACATGACTATAATTTTATATAAGAAAGAAATTATTAAAAAATATACATCTCTAAATTCATTCAGAATCAGAAAAATTCAGGATTTCCTTAGTTAACATTATACATAAGTGGAATAAACTATTTAGTGTTTAGTAAAAATAAAATCCAAAGAAGGAACGGTTTTTAAAAATTATTGAATGGAAAATCCCCATATCTTAATGCTGATATTTCAGTTAAAAAGTAAAAATAGAAAGTTAATAGCAATGAAAAATTCTTTCAGTTATGAAAAAATGCAATAAAATAAATAATTCAAGCTATTTTTGGAGGAAATGCATAGTTTGTCATAAATTTGCATAACATTTTTCTTTATTACTAAAGTATTTTTAATACACTGTAGTAATACTAATAATAAAATTTAGTGATTATTATTTTTAAATTGATATTTTTTTAAGTGTATTGCTCAAATTCTAAATGTATTAAATCTTGTATTCTAAATATATAATTTATAAATGTATTATATTTTCACTCAAATTTAGAGTTAAGTATGATTGTTTATTTTTTTCTAAAAATTTTTTTTCTATAGAAATCTAAAACTGGGCTAAACAAGAAATGCTTAAAAATATGTATAGGTATTTTACATATTTTAAAAACTATTTACATGTTAAATAATTCTTTATTTTTTATAAATAAAAGTGATTAATAATGTAACAGCTAAAATAATCATGCATATTCTTTTTAATTGAAGAGTTTATAATATTTAAAGTGAAAAAAATCAGAAAAATACTTCTTTAAAATTTTTAAAATTATTTATAACTTTCACATATATTATATGAACAACTTAAATTTCAAAAGAATTTGCAAATTCGTATAATTATCCACGAGTACATTATTTTCAGGTTAAAATTAGATTTTAACATATTCGTGATGCTAATATATTTAACAGAAAAAATTAAATTTATCCTTAACTACTGTTATAAATATCTAATATTATACTTAAAAATTATCAAAATAGAAATAATTTGTTTAATGTATAAGATTATTTGCTATAATTTCAGTTATTAAGGAATTTTTGTAGAGCGCTACTAAATTGAGAAAAATACTTTTTTAAAATGTTTAAAATTATTTATAACTTTCACATTGATTATATGAACAACTTAAATTTCAAAAGAACTTGCAAATTGGTATAATTATCCACGAGTAGATTATATTCATTAAGATTATATTTTAACATATTCGTGATGCTTTTATATTTTACAGTCAATATTAAATTTCTCCTTAACTACGGCTATAAAAATCTAATATTGTACTTAAAAAATTAACAAATTAAAAATAATTTGTTTAATGTATATATTTATTTTCTATAATTTCAGTACTTCACAAAATCTTTGTAGTGAGCTACTAAATTGAGCACTAATAGCACAATTTAAGCATAATGAAATTTTAAATTATAACAATTTCCTCTGCTTCTGAACGAGAAAATTTATTTTAAACGTAAATCAGACTGTAAAAATACAATGTTAAATGGAAACATAAATTATACCGTAACGATACAAATGTCAGGCAAAGAATTTTAACTTGGAACGCTTTACATTTTTGCTTAAGTAATGAATCATTAAGTTTATACTGCCCAATTTAATACCATTGTGAACAATTAAAAATAAAGAGCGTATTTTATCTTTATATTATTAATGTATGAAAAATTTACAAAAATTGAGAAACAAATGTCGAAAAAGCAAATAAAATTAGGTAATTTTGAAAAATTCTAAATCTTTTTTTATGGGGTAAGTGATGGTCCAATAGATTTCTGTAAAGTTAGCTATAAAGCTGTTATTTTTATTGTATAATTCTTACTAAGAAAGCAGTAAAGATAATAATTTTTAAATGTTCAAAATTGTTAGTCTCAGTTACACATACATTCTTTTAAAACTTATATTTTAATAAAGGATTCAATTACTAGCATATAAGCGATTAATAATACTATAAAATTAAGATTTTATCTTTTGTGATGCAATTGCACTTTCTTTAAAAGTTTATAAAAAAGCACTTTCTCTGAGCAGCAATGGCACCGTGTTATACATAATTATTTTTTCCAATGCAGGGAATAGTATTTTAATAAACAACGGCACAGTTGCTGTGTTTGTTACTTTTTTATGAGAGCAACGTATAGGCGGGCAACATTACTGATTGATACATGATTGATTTCATATAAAAGTAAAAAAAAATCATAAAAAAGGAAATATTTACTTTATGAAACAGTTCATTTAGGTGGAATATCAATTATATTTTTTTTTCATTTTTCATGCACTCCCACACTCCAGAAGAAAGTCTATAAATAAAACCATCAATTTTTCAAATAATAATAATAATAAGTGATTGCACTGAAACCACCGTACACTTATTTCTGTATTAAAAAGAATGCATTTTTTTAGTTTTAAGCTAATCTTCTTTTATGGATATGTAATCTAACTTTTTCTAGTTTTAACAAAAAATAAATAAAAAATAACCTTTTTTTATGAATATTATTTTTTATTTGCATTTATCTGACATTTGCATTATGCATTTTTAGTAATATATTATAGTCAAACTTAAAATAACTTAATTAGCTTTGAAACTGGTGAATTTATTTGTAAAAATTTGAACTAGAGCTAATTTAATTTTTTAATCTTTAAGAACTCGTTAAGAATTTTTTAAATTACTATTTTTCCGTGAAGATCAACTAATAATTGCTTTCAAAATTTATCACTGAAATATTGATATCTTATAATTTTATGGTTATAATCTAAATTTTGTTATAATTAACAAATTAACAACAGAAACAGTTCTTAAGAACCAGTAAAATAATAATTATTTGAATAAATATTTTCCAAGTTTTAATAGATAGATAATATTATTTACAGCTTCTGAATTTTACCAATAATCTGAGAATCTAGCTGCTATTAAAAAGTATTTGCTGTTAGAAAAAAATTGTAATATATTCTACTTTTACATGTATTCATACGTTTAATGGTAACCTAATGTGATTTATTTGGTATTAACTATAGTTCTGTCACGGTTACTGTATTTAAAAAATATTGCATAAATATTTTAAAATAGGAAAACAAGAATATTGAATTGTAAAAATAAAAACATACAATTTAATGCAGGTTAGCGAATTTTTTAAATACACATAAACAGGTTATGTTTTAAAGTATAACTTTATTGTTTTATAGTGTGCATTTATTACCTCATATATGTTGTGTCTCATTAGTAAATTAAAAATTACCCCAATTTTTGGTGTTCTAGTTTATGAATCTTTCAGCTCATTTTTTAAAATTAATTTGATAATAATCTTAAAATGTTTTTATGTACAATTTTAGTATTATGTATAAAAAAGTATCTCTAATATATAACGATAAAATTTAAGGTTAAATTATAATGCAAAAAGCAATTATAGCTAATTAACTATTAAGTATTTTAAACCATATCAGGGCTGGGGATTTACTGTAATTATAAACAAAATCATATTACACAAATCAATTTTTCTATCTTCTACCAAATGTAAAATATCACAAGATAAATTAATAGTTATAAAAATCGCTATTGTGACCTAATACATTTCGTATATATTAACATTTCTGTATAGGAAACTAGCTTCTAAAAATTGTTTTACAATCTGAAAGTTTTTATCTATTACTTAGGACTAGCTTGGAGAAATAGCTATCTTAGTCAAGTACTAATATACACATATGATATACTTCAAAATTTAGAAAAATGTTCTCTACATTAATAATTAAAATAATAAATTGGATTCTTATTATAGTATATGTCAATCTTAAATTGAAATTTATATAATTATTTTCAGGAAATTTATGGAAATACATGTAAATATACTGATGATATTCAAGCACAAGTTGACATTCTAGAAAATATAGATTTCATAATGCTTCCATTCAAAATTCCTTCCCATTTTAGAAGTATAATTATTTTATTTTTATTATATTGCTATTTATAAGACAAAATAACTTTTCGATGCAATACAATTTCCTGAAAATATAAACGAATGAACTATATTTGTTCAGATATATTTCTCTTTAAATTGGGACAATTTGAATTCAGACTGTGAATTATATTTCATTCTCGCAATACAAATTATGTAATTCAGTAAAATATTTAGGCATAAAAGTTTTGGGATATCTAGAAAGCTCCACAGCTTTTCAAATCAAAACACGTTTATATGCATTCTCTATACTTTAACGGAACAGAAAACAAATGTTTACAACTATTTCAATATTAGACTAATTGCTGAAATAAAATTCTGTTTTGAAATCACTTGTTACTGGACATAAGGTGTGAATGTTAATACTGTAAGAAAAATCTATTAAGTCAAAAATTTATCTGTAGTAATATATAAATGGCGTTATTTGATAAACAAAATAGGAATGGTTTTATGGACAAAGAATTATGTGTTATAAATTATTGCCTCAAAATTTATCAGATAATTCGGAAACGTGTTCTAATATGGCTCTCTTTTAAAAGAAAAATAAGAAGCAAATCGCCCAGAAATTGTATAAATATTGTGAACAATTATAGAAGCAATGCATTTCTTGAAAATAGCATTACACCCAACATTTCGCAGATTATCAAACGAAGATAAGGTTTACTGCAATTTTTTATAATTTCTACCAAGTATATGTATAATACACACATTCATATATATATATATATATATATATTATATATATATATATATATATATTATATATATATATATATATATATATATATATATATATATATATATATATATATATATGTGTGTGTGTGTGTGTGTGTGTGTGTGTGTGTGTGTGTGCATGTATGTATGTATACATATTTCAGATATTTACAACTAAAAGAAAGAAGTTTTCCAGAATAGAAACCAAGCCACAAAAAATGTCATAAAAATAATATGTTTTATTCAATGGATATTTCTTATGTTTTTTCAAGCCTTCGTTTGTTTATCTTATAAAAACCTGCAGAACATTTCGGATATTCCTCCCAGTTTTAATGTTTACATATATGATATGCACCTACTAGTAATTTTTTCTGGGCGAAATACATTGTTTCAAAAACTATTTTCGTATGAATGAAAATTAGACTCTACGTACACAATAAATGGTCAGTGAATTAAACGAAGAAATTCGAAATATAATGTACTTCCCTACGATAAACTACTCTATTTGCTATGAACAAAAATATTTCAAATATAATCATACTATATTTCCACATAATTTAATTTTTGTAAAGAGTGAGAGACCTATTTAAAAAAATTAATTCCACCAAAAATTACTTACATTGATTACTTAATCATTAAGTCTGCCAAAATCCCTATTGTTAAACTTGGATTTAAAAGTATTTAATAAAACAAAATTGTACAATTATTTATCGCATATTTTCCATTATTAGAATTTACAAATCATGATATAAACTTGTGTTAGAAATTTTTGTTTACATTGTAAATTATACTTACAATATTTTATTTTATGTTTTATAACTGAACCGTAATACATCTTCAGCTCATATTCGCATAATCATGGAAAACTATAATGTGACTACTCTGTTATCGTTTTAAGATTCATATATCTAAAAAATGAATACACTCCTTTAATAATAATTTAAAATTTACAGAAAATTTTGAAATTTTCTGTATTCTGAATAACAGCAAAAGTGTGCCTGGGTTTTAGGTTATACATCTCAAAAAAGTATTTGTTAATGATTCGGAAATAATGAAATAACTTTCTTACTTTTATTATATACTAATAATTCAGGTTCGTATACTGTTAGATAAAGCTCTAAAAACTAATAAATATTTTTGTAACGCAAGAACATGATGAGAGTATCTTTAAAAATTATATTTCAGATATTTACAACTAAAAGAAAGAAGTTTTCCAGAATAGAAACCAAGCCACAAAAAATGTCATAAAAATAATATGTTTTATTCAATGGATATTTCTTATGTTTTTTCAAGCCTTCGTTTGTTTATCTTATAAAAACCTGCAGAACATTTCGGATATTCCTCCCAGTTTTAATGTTTACATATATGATATGCACCTACTAGTAATTTTTTCTGGGCGAAATACATTGTTTCAAAAACTATTTTCGTATGAATGAAAATTAGACTCTACGTACACAATAAATGGTCAGTGAATTAAACGAAGAAATTCGAAATATAATGTACTTCCCTACGATAAACTACTCTATTTGCTATGAACAAAAATATTTCAAATATAATCATACTATATTTCCACATAATTTAATTTTTGTAAAGAGTGAGAGACCTATTTAAAAAAATTAATTCCACCAAAAATTACTTACATTGATTACTTAATCATTAAGTCTGCCAAAATCCCTATTGTTAAACTTGGATTTAAAAGTATTTAATAAAACAAAATTGTACAATTATTTATCGCATATTTTCCATTATTAGAATTTACAAATCATGATATAAACTTGTGTTAGAAATTTTTGTTTACATTGTAAATTATACTTACAATATTTTATTTTATGTTTTATAACTGAACCGTAATACATCTTCAGCTCATATTCGCATAATCATGGAAAACTATAATGTGACTACTCTGTTATCGTTTTAAGATTCATATATCTAAAAAATGAATACACTCCTTTAATAATAATTTAAAATTTACAGAAAATTTTGAAATTTTCTGTATTCTGAATAACAGCAAAAGTGTGCCTGGGTTTTAGGTTATACATCTCAAAAAAGTATTTGTTAATGATTCGGAAATAATGAAATAACTTTCTTACTTTTATTATATACTAATAATTCAGGTTCGTATACTGTTAGATAAAGCTCTAAAGACTAATAAATATTTTTGTAACGCAAGAACATGATGAGAGTATCTTTAAAAATTAAATTTCAGCTGTAAATTATTAAAATTTATAGTTTTCTATAAATACAAAGTCGTATAAATTGTATATTCATCCTGTTGCAATATTATTATATTTGAATATATTTTCATTAATTATACATTATATTTGTTCTGGAGGTATATTTTTCAGTTGTCATTTCAAGTTTACAATAGAACGATTTTAAATTACGAAAACTTAATAATTTATTGTGTACAGGTGTTTCCCTTTCGGAATAATCCTAATATAAAATATTAATTTTATTTTCATCTTTATTAGAAATTTTTTTTCTTATGCCGTAATTTTAAGAATTAAAAAATATAGTTGAATACAGCCAGCAGTTGTCATAAATAGCTATTTCTTCATTCTTACATTTTAGAATGTAGAGAAACAAAATATTTTTTTAATTATTGTTAGTAAAGGCGGCAGATTTACTAGAAAATATTCTAAAAATTTAGAGAAAATTCTTGTATCTGTATACCACATAATAGATTAATATCAAACGATGAAAAATATTGGTTATAAAAAGAAAGAAAACAAATTCAAATGAATATAAACCTTTTCTGATTGATCTTTTAGATTAGAAATCATATCATTTTATTACAACTCTCCTTAGTTCAATAATCGGAGGAATGAATTTGCAAATGCATGGGAAAAAATCTATTTAATAAACTGAAATCTAATGTATAGGTCACATCTGCACACTCCAAATGAGAAAACTTCGAAATTCGCCTGATCCTCTTAACTTAAACGTTAGTGCATTTTATGGATGAATAATAAATGATAAAACACCACACGCAGAATTTCGTAAAGATTTCTTAGTTTATCACTTTATTTTGTTATAAATTTTGCAAGCGTCGTCAGACTTAATCCTTTCATTTGGGCTTAAAATTTATGACTATCGACCAAGTACAGTCACGTTAAATCAACGTAACGGGGGGATAAATTGAATATTTGTAAATACACTGCACATGGCGTCATAAATTTTGTTTCGAAGAATGTAGTCACAATTTGTCTTCATTTTTTGCTTCAAAATAAAATTAAGTTTCCCATAAATAACAGTAAACATTTACTCTAATTTTAGATTAAAATCCATATTTTTTACTTAACTATATTTCTTTTACAAAATTCGAAAGTAACAGTTTAAAAAGTACTGCATTTCCTATTTTAATTTTCCGAGAGATAAAAAGGAATCGACAAAGCTATTTTTGTTATATAAATATATATACAAATATTAACAGAATAAATCAAAATATGTACATACATATATAAATATAATAAATCCAAATTTTATTTTAGTAGTAATTATATGCATCTGAAGAAAAGATAAATGATATTTTACTATGAAACTAAACTAGAACTGTCGTTTGATAAGAACTATATTGTGTTGATCTTAGTGTGGGAGAGCCACAATTAACAAATCTTTGTTTTAAACCTCACTGTGTAAATTGTATCTAATTTTGAGTATGATACAGTTCTACAGTTCAATTCTATAAAAGGTTAAGTGAAACATTGTATTAGATATTAATAAGTATTGAATAATTTTGTAGTATATTATAATTTTACAGTTATATTATGGGTCAACGTATAAAATATCTAGTTAAATATTGGAAAACTTAAAAAAGGTATGATTTAATAAATGGTATTTCTGCTGCAAATATAAAAAATTATTAAAACTATTTTTAAATAAGCACACATATATGTGTAAGAAAAATATGCATAATTATCTTTTGCCGGATATGCTTATTTCAATAATCTTAAGAAATGTCCTTATAATTAACATTGTAATTACAATGTTTTGAGACGTGAATGCTCCTTTCGTACAATATAATTAACAAATTAGCATTGTGATGTGTGTTTTTACCCGATAAAACTGTTCATTAATTGAAAAACACAAAAGTTAGAGTAAAAGTAAGGAAAACCAAAAATTCGAAATTTTTCGTTCATCGTGCAAATGTTGCTTGTTAATCAGAATACGTTTATTCTATTGTTAGCATAGAATCTAATTTATTTATGCACACACAGACACACACACACACACACACACACACATATATATATATATATATATATATATATATATATATATATATATATATATATATATATATATATATATATCAGATTTCTATAAAAAAATTGTATTTATTTCTAATAAAAAAATTGTGAAAATTATTCATTGCTACTGAACAATTCTCTCACGAAATGCATGTAGAATAAACTGAAGGTAAAAGGAAATTCATCTTACTTATGGAATATATATATATATATATATATATATATATATATATATATATATATATATATATATTTATACATATATATATATATATATATATATATATATATATATATATATATATATATATATACTGATAACATAATTCTTAAAAAACAATTTTTAAAGATATTAGTGATGGAATTTTCACTCCTTTTGTAACTTTTACATATAGAATTAGGAACAATCCACAGTTACGTTAACTGAGTCAGCTGATAATAGACATACTCATTTCTTTCTTCAGCACATTCCAAACATTTCAATAATACAACAAACAAAGGCTGCCCTTGTCGTATTAATGAATAAACATGTCTGACTGCGCAAATCTTTCTGCAGGTGCTACGAAGAGTAATAATGACCACAAAAACGCAGTAGACCTATTTTATGACAATACAGCCATCTTTTGTGCTAGATTTAAAATATAAAGAGTTTTCCGGATTATATTTATTAATTCGTTTAAAAAAGTATGTCATGGAAGCTAAACAATCAAATTAGTGGCAATAGTCTGAATCAAGATATTCGAAGACATATATATATATATATATATATATATATAATTAGTTTAATCTTTTATTATTTTCAGAACACTATTTTAAACAAGTTATCTTGTAAGTAGGAGTGCACTTTTTATTTTATAAATTTATAACTCTAAACTCTACTATTTCAAAATCTAATGATTTTCAATATTTTACTGCAGTTTTCTTTATGTCCAGCTATTTTTTCCTATAAATAAACACTAATTAAATACATTTAATCTGTTAAGTGCTCATAAACCATATATTTATTGTTTATTTATTTTTCCTAATAATTTATAGTTAGTAATAATGATAAATAACGATATTTGAATTTCAAATCCTTTGAAACTACATCTAGTTGCACATGTTTACGTATCTTTATATTTTTTATTCAATATCTTAGCAACTATGAATACAAGTATATTCTCCTATCTAAAGATTGCTTAAATCTTGATAAAATATATTCCTATATATTTGATTTACGAGTAAAATACATATTATCTAATCAGAAAGATTATGTGATTTATAACGTATAATAATACTTGATATCTGTTGCAGATGTTTCTGATTGCCAGCAAATCTTCACTATTCCGCAATAATATCGTTTCTGCTTGATTGCTCCAAATTTAAATTAATATAATTGAAAAATTTGCATTTTTAGTGTAAAATATTACAAAAGTGTAATAAAAACCGAATAAGTAAGTAACAACATGATGTGCAGAGTAACTATCTTTATCGTTAAACTGTATATTCACTTTTAACCCATATTTATAAATACATAAATACTACATAATATTTTTTAAAACTATTTAACAATGTAAATACATAAACATTTTTAACCTTAAATGCTAACTCAGATATCTTTAAAACACACTTTCTATTTATAAATTTTGTTGTAAATTGTATTCTATTTATGCAACAAAAATCAAAACAGGATATTTAGTACTCTACACGTTTGTTCTGTAAAACAGTGTAATGATCAAATTTTGGAAATTTTGCTAAAAATGACATTTATAGTTAATTAGAATATCGAGAATATTTATATAAAAAATATTACCTTTTATAACTGAAATCTTTCAATAAACGGACATCATTGTCTGCAGTACATCCGAAATGCTATAAGCGAGCTAAATCATCTGGCGGAATTGTACATTTATGTTCTGTAAACTTGGGAGAGTTTACTAACTCAACATCATCACCAATGATAACATGAAAGTGTCGTGTGAAGTACTTTGTCGCGTCATATGTAAAATGGCGAGAATAGAGTAATGTTACACTTTACGAGACTTGAGTAAATACATATTCTGCAAATGAGAACCTTATAGCATAATAAATCTTTACTATGCAAATTATAATATGAAATTAGGAACAGAGAGGTGAACAAATGTATGGTTGCAAACTAGATTTATGTGCATGTATGTGAAGATGTTAAATTATTCTTAAAGATCAATCTTGTTTTATTGTCCTTTTATTCCCTACTTAGCAAAACTCCCACTTATTTTCCACTGAAACTGATCTGCAGAATTTTCCCTATTTGCTGCTTATTTCGCCATATCAAATTAACAGAATATACGTACACGTGTCATGTCTAATGTAACGATACTGTTTTACTAATCATAAATTAGTCATAAAATGTCACTCAAACCCAGGTCAAATGTCACCAGAAATATGCCAGTCTGTGATTCTGTTCCGTCTGTCACCGTTTAAACTACTGGACGCAGAACAAATCGATTTCACCATTACTCCGATATCTTGTACTTAATACCGACTAGTAATATCGAGTTTTTTTTCCACAGAGCTACAGTTAAATAAAATTGTTAGTATTTTTGGATCGCAAGTCAGAATACAGTTAAGGAGATTTAATTCTTAAAATTATAAGCGATATAAAATAGTGTTCTCAACATTTTACTTTAAACTAAGTTTAATTATATATGTTTTCATGAGATGTGCCTAAAATGGTGCTTTAGCTGTCAGGCAAACAATATATTTTACAGAATATGTTGATGTAAAACGTGTATATTTTAAAAAATATTCTGAAGAATAGTATTTTTTGATCGCATGTCAGAATACAGTTAAGAAGATTTAATTCTTAAAATTATGAGCAATATAAAACAGTTTTATCAACATTTTACTTTAAACTAAGTTTATTTATATATGTTTTCATGAGATGTGCTTAAAATGATGCTTTAGCTGTCCAGCAAACAATATATTTTACAGACTATGTCCATGTAAAACGTGTATGTTTGAAAAATATTCTGAAGAACATCAATAAATATGCGAAACATTAAAAATATTTGAAATATATATATTGTGTTTGAAAGAGAATTATAATTAATTTTCTGAAAAATATTCTGAAAATTTCTTAAAAATATTCTGAAGAACATCAATAAATATGCGAAACATTAAGTATATTTGAAATATATATATTGTGTTTGAAAGAGAATTTTAATTAATTTTCTGAAAAAAATTCTGAAAATTTCTTAAAAATATTCTGAAGAACATGAATAAATATGCGAATCATTAAGTATATTTGAAATATATATATTGTGTTTTAAAGAGAATTATAATTAATTTTCTGAAAAATATTCTGAAAATTTCTTAAAAATATTCTGAAGAACATCAATAAATATGCAGAACATTATGTATATTTGAAATATGTATATTGTGTTTGAAAGAGAATTATAATTAATTTTCAAATATTCTGAAAATTTCAAAATATTCTGAAGAACATCAATAAATATGCAAAACATTAAGTATATTTCAAATATATATATATATATATAGATATATATATATATATATATATTATTTTTGAAAAAAGTATAATTAATTTTCTGAAAAATATATGAAAATTTCTTAAAAATATTCTGAAGAACATCAATAAATATGCGAAACATTAAGTATATTTGAAATATATATTTATTGTGTTTGAAAGAGAAAAATTTTAATAATTTTGAAAAAAATATTCTGAAAATTTTCTGAAAAATATTCTGAAAATTTCTTAAAAATATTCTGAAGAACATCAATAAATATGCGAAACATTAAGTATATTTGAAATATATATATTGTGTTTGAAAGAGAATTTTAATTAATTTTCTGAAAAATATTCTGAAAATTTCTTAAAAATATTCTGAAGAACATCAATAAATATGCAGAACATTATGTATATTTGAAATATGTATATTGTGTTTGAAAGAGAATTATAATTAATTTTCATAATTTCATTCAAAAGATTATCAAAATATACAGATTGCATATAGAAGAATCTGTTGCCAAGACATGATAATTTTTCTGAGGTTTGATAAATATTTTGACTTAGTTTATGATTTTTCTACTAGATTTATTGTATAATATTTTGTGCAATTTGTAATATTTTAATAGTTAGCAACTGCAACATTACTTCCTATGAAAATTTTTAAACATATTATCATTGTACTAGTTTAAACTCTAAAAAGTCTTGAATAATTTTGAGGAATATGCTCAAAATGTTATAGCTGACAATATATAAACAAAGACATACTTTTGTAATTAAAATATATGTGACATATTTTTACCTTATTCTTTTATAAATTAATATACAAATTATATTAAAATATAAATTAATAAATTACTTTATTTCGCTTCTTGTATATATATACATTTTTTTTATTTTCTAAATAAATATAAACATAACAGAAGATTAAATACATATTAATTAAATATATGAAGAAATGCACATTGATATTTATTTATAATAATAGTTTTATATATACAATTTATATATATATATATTTATATATATATATAAATATTTATATAATATAAATATAATTATATATAATATTATATATATATAATATAATTATTTAATAATATATATATATACATAATAAAATATATATTATATATTATAAATTATATATATTATTATATATATATATATATATATATATAAATATAATATTATATATATATATATATATATATATATATATATATATATATATATATATATATATATATATAATATATATATATTATATATATATATATATATATATATATATAATATATATATATATATATATATATATATATATATATATATATATATATATATATATATATATATATATTATATATATATATATATATATATATATATATATAAATATATATATATATATATATATATATATATATATATATATATAATATATATTATATATATATATATATATATATATATATATATATATATATATATATATATATATATATATATATATATATATATATATATATATATATATATATATATATATATATTATATATATATAATATATATATATATATATATATCTAAATAATATATATAATATATAACCATTTAGACTATTTATTTTTTTTTTATTAGTTTATATCTTATATATACTTTTTTTTGCTTTTTAGTTTATTTAATACATTTTATTGCTCAAGCCCTTTTATTCTAAAATAGCTCTGTAATGTAGAAATCCATAAATAATTATTGCATTCCATATAATCAAAAGGGTAACTGTATTACCGTTCGATTTTTCTACCTAAAGCAACTTGGCATTTATTCGGCCCTTAAAGAACTCAAATAAAATAGCTTGTTTTCAGAACATATTTTTTTAATTACGAGTAGAATAATTTCACAATTTTTTAATACATATCATAAAAGATTGCGTAAAATCTGAATCTTCTTTTTCCAGACTTCTATGGGAAAAATTTGTTTGCTTATGAAGTAATGATTTTTAGTTTCGTGTTATGTAAAAGATACGAAATGAAAATAAAATATTCAGAACGATTTTTCCGTAAAGGTGATGTAAACAAAATTAGAAAATAAAAAAATGCAATGCTTTTATAAAGATTATATATATTTTGAAAATCATCACACTTCAAAGCTATTATATCAAATGATTCAATGAGAAATTGTTGTATCAAAGTGACCATTGAATGTATGTCGCTTTAAGAGAAATAAAATAATATAAAACAAAACTAATATTGTAAAGAGCAAAATATATAAAAAAAAGTAGCTTCATTATATCAATAGTATAAAATGTTTAATTCTGTTTTTTATTTTTCCTTATTCGCACGTAAGTCCCTTTATGACCATCGTTGTGATATTGGATTTATTTTAAAGATCTACTTATTCCTTATTCAAAAAAAGTCATTATAATAGGAATTATTAAAATAGCATTATAAATAAGGGATTTATAATATGAAGCATTCTCCAGAAATTTGTTATCTAAAGTGATAGCTTTCCCTGTGCAACGCATGTGCTTACTAAACGAGTTTTTTCCTTCTTATAAAAATTACACGTCTACGAAATATTAAAAATCAAAATATATTTTCTGCAAATTCTGTAATTTCACTACGATAAAATAGACACAAATAAATTTTAAAAATTTAAATTAATTCGAATTTTAAAATTTCCGTACAAATCCCTACAGAATAGGAGTTTAGAGAAGTGTATCATGCTATCTATAATATTTAATGTAGGTAATATTTGACTTCTATTTATAATTTATCATCATATATATAGTAATTTACATGCATGGAAGATAGTATAGACTAGCTTTTATTTTAAATAAAAGCAAGACAGAAACAGATCATCATTTTGTCATAAAACTTAGTTTAATTTATACTAAAAAAGGTTTGGAATAAAATTGTTGAAATTTATTTACTTTTTAAGAATTTGATATTTTTAAAAATAATATAACAGAGAGAAATATATAGCATAAAAATGTATAATCTCAATAGTACTCAATATAATTAAAATTCCAACATTTTTGTAAGACATCAATGATTATTTAATATTAAAATAATCTAAGTACAGTAACAATTTAAAAAATATATATTCCATATAGAGTAAACATTTTTTTCTAAATTATTTTTTAAAAGAAATGTTTTCTTAATTTTTTTTTCAAAATTAATATAATGCTAGAAATTATTACAATCTAATCATTCTTATATGCATTTTCATCTTACCCTTAGGCACTTGATAAGTAACGTAATCTTATTATTGGAATAATTTTAAAATGTGTGTTTTAAATAGATATGCTAGAAGAGTGGAAGCAGCACCGTAGCCAGAAATTATATTCGGAGGGGTACCAAGTGGAAAGACATTGTCTTTTGTGAATGATACTTCAGTAAAACTACAGGTTTTTTTTTGTATGTACACCCCTAACAAATATCATGATACAATGGGTTTTTAAAATATCGAAATGATTAAAAAATGATATAATGAACAAATTTAAAGCTTAAAAGGAACTATACAATCAATTTAACAGTAAAATTAACACTGAAAACTATACATGGTACTCAATTCTAATTTTTAAAACAGAACTATAACCAGCAAAAAGAATAATTTTGAAAGTAAATGAACATGCCCGAATATTATAAAATATGTTCGCCTTGAAAGTTTGCAAAAAATTTTCAGAATTTTTTCCGGTTGTCCATCAATATAGTGATGCGTTCCTAAAAGTGCTATCAATCTGCCCTTACTGCACGAATACAATTTGCACCTTCTGTTTTTAATTCAACGTCACTGAATACTCTGTAGTCTATGAACAGTTAGGCAGAGGACACAACCATACACATGGTCCATTTTCTTTCCACAAATTGGTCTTTTTAGAATTTCGGAGGGAGACAGGTCCCCCTAAATCGCTCCCCCCCCCTGACTACGGTCTTGAGTGGAAGATATCACCATTATTTTGTCAAATATACGTAAAACAAGTTTCAGACGAAAAGATGCACTTATTTATTCTCTACAGGTTTTTAACATGCTACTAAACTTAGTAAAAAAACTAAAATATTTTACGTCCATTATTTCTATTCTTTCAAAATAGTTTTAAATTCAAAATTCTTTAATTTTATTTATATGATTCTTTAAATTCTAAAGTACTTACATGTCATCTATATTTTTAATTAAGAGAAAAAACATGCAATATTTTACTTATAGCAACGCTTCCAGAAGAGAAATGGAAGGCAAATATGAGACTTTAATGTAAATAGTCATTCTTTTACCTATTTTGTTGTGTAAGTTTCAGGAAGGATTAATATTTTCTGAATTATTACCATACATATGAAAAAGAGATAGTTAGTAATGAGTATTATATTTCAGTGCATGTTTAGTTTGGTTTTATATGTTAAATATTTCAAATTTCTTCTTTTACATCTTTAAACTGTTACCTTGTAATGTAGGACAACATGTGTTTTCTTAACATACTATTTCCCGGCTTCAAATAAACATTTTGTAAATAAATACATTGAAAGGATAGTTCAATATTTCAATCTCTATTACATTATCTTAAAACTTTATTTTTTTTCATATTTAGCTCTTCATTTACAAATATGTATATGAGGTATATATTGGTTTGTATTTAGCTGACTAGTTTTATTATCAACTATTGTTCATTTAGTCTTTTTCAGAGTTCTACATTACGAGATTAAGCTAACTATACTTCCATACTACTCTCGAATTACTTCAAACAATACAGTAAATATTTCATGAGAAGAAAATGCAAAAATAAACACTGATGTTACAATAATAACTCAAAAATAAACACTGAGCAGAAATCCATTCAGCATTCTTAAAATCTACCTGCGAGCATTCTAATTTATATGCATTCCAAGACAATAATCCTTTCACGTATGGTATCATAAAGCATTAAAATGAAATTTTTATTTATCTTACCTATTTATGTCATATAATTTCGCTGAACTGTATAATTATTTATTATTCAACTCCACTACTGTGGATCTAACAAATGATTTGTGCCCGAAATCTCTTATCTACAATTTGAGTTTGTACGGCTTAGTAAAATAACAAGCTTTAGATTAGAGCCAAATTGCTGACGGACGATAAACAATTCACTAAAATAAAATCTTAGATCACAGAAAAAGATTATTTTTTGTATTTCCTTGGATACAAGGATTAAGTTGACCGCTGAGAATTATTATTGATATATATTTTTGAAATAGAAAATGGTGAAATCCTGCGCCTATCAACAACAATTGACAAACAATAAGGATGATGATGGCAGCACACAAATAAAGTGAAAGCTTGACAGGGTATTAACACCTCTGGAGTAAACTTTAAAGAATAAATGTTTCCACCTATCAACAGCTTGTAACTTATGGTAGTCTGGGAAAGGAAAAATTTTGATCGATAAGAAGAAAAGACAAAGATATGACTCTTTACAGCAAAAGCTAAGGGCAAGAACTTTCCGGATTTCGAGTGTTGAATTCATTGCAAAGTGAAAAAAATCCATTAATAGGTTTAAAAAATGTATAATGTCACTTCCCTTATTAAAAAATGTAGTCAATATAATTTTACTCATTTTCCATTAAAGAGGATAAGATAACATATAGATTTTTAAAAGATAATTTTACTAACATTTTCAATATTAATATAAATAACACCTTATATAAAATTCATAAGCTAGTAAAATATACACCAGAAATTTTTTAAATATAAAAAAAAAATAATAATAAATAAATATAATAAAAATAATCTAACGTTTATATGAAAATTCTGTATTTTCACACCATTCCTTAAATTTCCAATGCTCATAACTACCTTATAGATTTTCCTGTGTGTCATTACATATCGGTGGTAGAATGTGTAGAGTACTGTTCTTCGTGTTCGAAGTCAGTTTTAAGTAGTAATCCCCTTTCTCATTATTCCTCATGTAGCAAAAAACTAGAGCGCAGCACATCAGATAAAACCAAATTATGTGCTTCGGCATTTATTAAGAAGAATCAAGTATAACTTGCAATAAAATATAACATATATAGGTAAAATGTTTTTAATAGGGCTTATGTTTATTTCACATCAAGAAAATTTCAATAAAAACAAAATTTTCAAAACAAACAGTTATTTTAGTATAAAAGCATTATAACGTTGGAAAAATTTAAGAAAAAAGAAATCTGGAGCATTTAGTGAACACATTATAGAAATATCATCATTTTATATAACCAAGAAATGCTACAGCTTCGAGTTTTAACAAAGCAATCGTATAGTTGTAGAATTTCGATTTGGTTATGACAGTTTACAATTACGTTGACATTTCTAACATAAATCCTTTTTGAAAAATTCTTTCATTGTAAAGGACACATATCTCTTAAAAAAGCTAAAAAATTATATGTATTTTTAAATATTGTTTTAATATGATACGCAAAAAAAATACCGGCAACATTGATTTATTTATCATAATTTCTAGTAATGTATGTGAATGCAAAATGTCAGTCACAACTAAACTTTTCATTACTACAATCACTTTTCATTGCATACAATACTACTCATCTAGCCTTTGAACACATATTTTTGCCTTAAACAAAATTTCTCCAGCCATCCGACTCAATAGTCAAATTAATCTGCTTCTTATATATACACAGTGCAGTCACATTCATATGACCATGCAGGAAGAGAGTCAATAAGGTTCCTGAAGGTGTTCACTGAGATGTTGAGTCATTCTGATTGCAGTGCAGTGGGCATCTGTGCTAGGTTACGGTGCGAACAAAACCTTGTAACCATAATTTAACCGGTACGATCCATGATCCACAACCCGATCGAGGGGTCAAACAGATTCTAGATTGGGTTCATGTCCGGGGACTTTTCTGGTCAAAGGAATACTGTAAACTTATTACAATTCTCATCGAATAACGCACGTACACTGCGAGATTTATGACATATCCCATTGTCCAGCTGTTAGATGTCATCATCCCGAGGAAAAACAATTCCCATGAAAGGGTCAACATTTTTCGACATGTTTCGCAAGGAGAGATACATACTTGTGTTAATCCATCGTACCTTCAACAATAATAAGTGAACCCACAGAGTACCACGAAAACTTTCTCCAGACCATAATGCTCCCTCCTCCAGCTTGGATAATTCCTGAAATTTTTGTACGGTGTTTGCTTTCTGACGTTTTACGCCGTATACTCTAACGTGTATCTGATGGAGCATAAATCGTGATTCATCGGAAAAGCCACCTGTCTCCCGTAACAGGAAATCCAGTTATGGTACTAGCATGCATATTCCACCCTTCGTAGCCGATAAACAGCAGTTAGCAGGTTCAATTGGGCTGTTAGGTGTTCAACGGTTACTCATGTATTCTCCGAAAATATCACAGCAGCCATCTTTCAGCTCTGACATCTATGGCCGGTGCCCGAGTATATTTTTCATGTCGAGTATATTTTTCATGTTAGATTGTGTTATTTTGTAGTGTACGGTATACTTTTATGATGGCGGACGCGAACGTTTTACATAATTAGCCGTTTCGGAAATGATTCTACCCTTAATCCGAAAGCCATGGGATAATACCCTCTTTGACTATTAATAAAACTATTATAAATTACACCATTTCTGCATGACTGCAAGAACTAATTTGTTTTCTGAATGCCTACAAAACTCTTTACATATCGAGGAAATTTGTTGATGTCATGTATCTTTTGCGACTGTTTTTTTTAACGTTAACGTCAAAAGTAGGCGCAGGTCACATTTATGTGACTGGAATGTGTTAAATATAGCATTCATTTGAATCTGTTGTTTCTCATTTTTAAGTGGCTCTGATTATCTCTATTTCTATCATTAATCAAGAAATCCAATTTTAAAATAATTACGTAATTTTATATTTCAATCCAAAAATTTTAGGCATATAATATATTCATTTGTTACAGTAATATATGTGTCCAGTAGATATGCAACCATCGTACGATCCAAATCAAACAACATACTTCCTTAATAAATTTTAAGTAACGCTTGAAACACTAACGATAATTACTAACCTTTTACAAGACCTCTGACACAGCCACATTATTTATAACGTATTTAGAAATAGATTAATAATCTGTATCAGAAATCACAATATCCTCTCGATTAAAGACTAGATTGCGATAAACTTGAATAGAAATATTTAAACTGTATTGTATACATTACTTCTAAAGCATTGGATGTATTCTCAAAACCAAGATGTTACAAAAACCTAAGACCATTTATGTTTATACATTTAAATGTAAACATTTCCAATTCATCACTACAGCTTAAAATGGTATGTTTCAATGTAAAATCCTTTTATGAAATTCTAGTTTGAATTAAATGCATTGTAAAATGAATATCCATTATAAAATACCGAAAACAAATGTAGCGCATTAAGTCTTTTATTATGGGAATCGCCTCAGTCACAATATGTTTATAAATGTTTACGGAATGAATGAAATGAAATTACCAAAGTACATCAAAACAAGAAGAGTTTAGCTTTATAGCGCTTTAAAACTATGCATATGTTTTCCTCAATAAACATAAAATTAACATATTATAAATCTCAAAATTACATTAAAATATGTCAATCAACAATGCATAGAAAATTTGTAAATATACTTGAAATAAATTATTTTTAAACAATTAATTTACTTAGCAAAGTAAGTATATATATATATATATATGTGTGTGAGTGAGTATGTATATATATTTGGAAATATGTTACTGATAAAAGTAACTGCTGAAGGAATATACAAAATTTGGTTTGACTTAAAATATAATATATTTCTTTATTTCATGTTTCACTGATTAGATCCGCATTTGTTCTATCATAACAAAATTGTGAAATCACTTATACTCATTAAAAGACAGATGAAATGTGTTTACTGATTAGTCTGATAAATATGTGACTGTCTAGTTCGGTGAAGTCAAATTCAAGAGTTCACTAGCAAATGAATAAGATTTTTTTGGTTGTGGGACAAAAGCCGCTCATTTTTCTAAGGTTTGGGGTTATAAAATATAAATTTGTATAAACTTGGTAACCGAATATTTTTCATTTGAATGAATAATGGCGAAGTAAGACTGTAGTGAAATCATTGTGTCTAACTGCAGGAAAACACATTTGAACTAGTTTATGTGATTTCGATCTAAAAAATATAGAGGCGTCACAATCATAATATATATATATATATATATATATATATATATATATATATATATATATATATATATATATATATATATATATATATATATATATATATATATATATATATATATATATATACATATATATATATATATATATATATATATATATATATATATATATATATATATATATATATATATATATATATATATATATATATATATATATATATATATATATATATATATATATATATATATATATATATATTATATAATATATGAATGTTATGTGCATATTTGCCCACTACAAATGAGAGGAATTTATCTATATTGAATCGATGTTCCGTGTCTTAAGAGAATACGGGAAATTAAAAAATATGATTTGTTTATACCCTCTCGTGTCCAGTGATTCTGGGTGCAAAAATATGTATATATGCAAATACATGTATATATTGATATAATCCAGCGAATTAACTCATTAATTGTTAGTTATGTGGTAATGCGAAGTGAAATGACATGAAAGTATATAAAGATTTATAATTTATTAAGATTACTCAGGAACGTAAAAATTAATATTGGTGTATGCGAGTCATAAATTTTCCCGGATGAAATGAAAAAAACAAATGTAGTATTTAATGATAAAAGCGTCCGATATTTATTTAAATTACAATGATTACTAAAAAGTATATATATATATATATATATATATATATATATATATATATATATATATGTGTGTGTGTGTGTGTGTGTGTGTGTGTGTGTGTGTGTGTCTGTGTATAGTTACGTGTTTATTTGCTTTCCTTTATACAGCTCTCCTCCTTCTAAAATGCAACATCAGTATGGAAAAAAGATTTCAAAGCCAATTGTTTTACAGCTTTGAAATAGTATAACTATAAATTACATGAAAATGCAGACTTTTTTAAATGAAGGAAACATCGGTAAATTAGTAAAGCTATTTAACTTCTATGTCTGTCAAAATAGTCTAGACCCACAATTGCTTTGATTGAAAGAAATTTTGGAGGTATGTAAGTAACCTAAATTCATACAGCTAAATTTAATATTATATATCAGCCCGGCATAACATATGTGCGGCATGCCATCAGTAGGCGTTCCCCAATAACTGATATGTTCGAAGTGTAACGAATAAAAAAGCAGACATGGAAGAATATCAGTTAAATTTAGTGGTCTGGGTGGATGTCTCCAACAGCGTGTGCAACGCGTAGTCTCACACTATCTTGTTGAAAAGGTGTAGAAACCAAACCCAGTGTTTAAGGAGGAAAACGTCAGAAATGCAGCACATCTGGCTTATATGTGTAGCGGTAATGAATTCTACAAGAATGCAGTAATTGAATCAATAATAACTCTATAACACCAGGTGCAAGATCAGTATGACTAAACATAACACCATAATTTGCAGCCTCCCTACAAGTTGTCTCTAAACTAAAATTCGACGATCGTCGTCTTGGAACCACAACATTTGAAATTATACGGAAATTCTCTTACCCATCCTATTCAGAATAAGCTGGTAAATGCACCACTGTAAACGCAAATATCTGAGGTTTAAAGTCAAGCAATATACTGTAATGTTAAACTAGTTAATGTTAAGTAAGCGAAGCAATGGACACCTAATGGACAGTTACTGCAGTGCAAACTTCGTCATATTGTTTGTGCAGGCATTGAATGTTACTTTACAGTCTATTCATCGTGTAATGGTTGTAGATGGGACACTACGTTCTGTCAGTGTCATGATCACAAATGCCTGTCTTTCTGTGGTGTATCGCTATCAGGAGATTGCAATTGCTCAAATTGGTCAATCATGCCTTTCTAGATTAACCGAATTTCACATTTACATTTCTGTGACCTGCCTACGTAAAACACGATGATCTTTTTTTTAAAACGATAATTCCCAATCTTAGTAAGAAATGATACTGACAGTATGCATCTATGAAACCTCCTAATCGTATTTTATCAAGGCATACAAATGCTGCACAGACTAAAATTCGTTCGATATCCCTCCTTAACGGCTGGATTGATTTTGACGAAATTTTGTGTATGTAATTAAACTGATTCGACAATGGTTTAGATTCACAAATTGATCCAAACGAAAATGTATTTTTAGTAAAAATCCAGAATTGCACGCTTATGGCGATTATTATAATGCCACTTCAACACCTTCCCAACCAACATATCTGTGGTGCATGCAGCATTCCATGTAATCACCAGCAAAGATTATAACCAATTGCCAAATCTCGGAAAGTCGTTATTGACCACTTTCATATCATGCTGGTCTGAAATTCCATACGAAAGATATAAAATTCTGTATTGAAATCTGAATTGCGACACTATTATATAACAGTGATTGCAACGGTAGACTCCGTGGAGAGCGTAGACTTAAATAATAATAAAACATTTAACTACTTCATTCTATGGAGTTACAGTAGTTAGTTTAGTGTGTTTACAAACTCAAAACAAAATATGTTCATTGTATTTATGATGCTTAGGGGGAAAATATTTTACTCAAGTATGTTATACACTTTAAAATGCATAATACTTCCTTACAAACTCGAAAGTGTGATAGTTACAAGTTGGGCATAGTCTTCATTTCCCCCTGTCTGTACTGTTTAAATAATAGAATTCTAGTGTGGCCTATACCAGAATGAGACATATTGCACACAACATGCGATCGGTAACACAAAGAGGAACGAAATATTTTTAGATCGGATTCTTCTACAGCAAGTAGGAGTGTAAAGTAATTTGATATATTTTGATTCTTAGAAATATCCAGTTTAACACAATTGTCGATTGTTTAAACTACATATGACTTTCATGAAGTGTGATTTGACTGCATTCAATATAGAAGGTGCATGCCTGCAGCTACTTTTTATTCTCAGCTCCGTAAAAACAATGTATACCAGTCATGCATTCGTATGTAATTTAATCCTTCTTTCTCCTAGCACCCAATGATGACAATTTTCAATTTATCCGTCCAATTTATTCCAATTCGCCGTATTTCAAAATTTTTAAACACATTGCCTTTGTACATTATTTTTGTCATGATTTATTTCAGTTATCACTATTATATAATTTTATCTGCAGTTCGTCCAAATTATTCATTTGGGTACTATAAGGTACAACATGTAGAATGTTCATAGAATGATGAAAATGCTTAGGAGCTATATTATTAGATTGCATATAAGTTATTATTCGACATACTGTTGTACCAAGACTACAGGCTCTACATTAAAGTCAGTCATGGAACGATGATTTTTGGGATCCACGTAAACAGGAAATATGATATGAATGGCGTACAAAAATTAAGGAAGACTGCTTGTTGTCAATGATATTTCGTCAGTTTCTCATTGTCATTACATCTCCTTAATTTCTCTTTTTCTCCTTATGACACCCCTTGTATCCTCTATCTCCTAAGCCTTAGGTTTGTTTCTAGAGTCCCTGTCACTGATTTTCTTGGTGGATCATCCTTTCTTGGTATTTGTCTTTCAATGTTATTGTTGCGGTTTTTATCAGGACAGTTCAGTGCTCTTGACATTTGTAGCTCTTCCATGTACTGGATTGTGGCTCTATTGCCTAGAATGACGTCTTTTAGGATTTATTGACCTGAACATCGTTGCCTTAATCATTGAAAACAATTATTTACTTTTTAACAATTGATTATTTACAGTCTCTCTGCAGTTCTTCACTTGTGCGTTGCTTTCCGTAGCTAAATATCATATAATTGTTAAATCGTGTGTTATTAATTAAATGGATAAAAATTTCAAGAAAACGCAAAACATCTATTACAAGAATTTTTTTTAGAAATAAGTAACATATATTTAATATAAACAATGCTCATATATTTTGTTCTATTTTTTGTTTTTCATTATATCTATTACGAGATTGTTTTAACTGCACAATGTTAATAGATATCCATTGCATAATTTTTAAATATTTCGGTCTTCGTAGATTAATTTTACTCTTTTGTCAATTGTACAGTATTTTTACTTTCCAAAAGTTATAATAAAATTTATTATTGAATCTCGATTACAAATAGATAACTCTAAACTATACATAGTTACATATTATTCACTCTTCCGTCATATTATTCACTCTTCTTAAATTGACTCTATGAATCTATTCACGATAAATTATGTCTGTATCATACTGTGGGAATTACTAGCTACAATATGAATACCAAAGGTATTGTAATACAGGAAATTAGTACCAAATCAATAATTAGATTTAAGGACACCCATTTTATTAATAAACCTTTCGACGTAGATAATCGATTTCAAAAGTATGACAAGTAGCACCATCTGTTGGCGAGGACATTAAGTATAATGCGGAACATTTTAGAGTGAAACATAATGTATTGCTATTAATAAATCGGAATTCTGGCACAGTTTCAGGGAAAGAGATTTTGCTTATTATATGTCATATGTATATATATATATATATATCAAACTACACAAAATGTAACGTATCACCCTGATTTTTTTTACTGAATTCTGGAAAATAAATCATAGTTATTTTTTTTTTTTGAAAAATGCTGTAAATACGAATGTCCCATCTATATTCTCTATATACTACTTTAATCTCTTTAGATTTAATATCAATGATACTGACGCGGAATCCAAATAAGTCTTAATGAATCAAATTTAGTACAGTTTGATTTTTACAAAATAGAGACTTTAATGAAGGGGTCTGGTATATTTTACAAAATATACGTATTACAAAATTAACTTAATTGCTACCTTCATTTATGTAAGATTGCATACACTTGGAAATTTATATATTTAGTGATTTGTAAGTTAGCTTAAATGACTAAATACTATGAAGAGAAAAATATTATACCTTGGTCCTATTATTAGATTTTATTGCATTTTCCTCTCATTTCATAAGTTACCAGGATGCATTGTTTTAGTACTATAGGTTTTAAGTGAATTATAGGTTAATATTAAACAAATTATACTCTCATTATAATTTTATTCTATTTTTAC
This sequence comes from Pardosa pseudoannulata, assembly GCA_032207245.1. Classification (NCBI taxonomy): domain Eukaryota; kingdom Metazoa; phylum Arthropoda; class Arachnida; order Araneae; family Lycosidae; genus Pardosa; species Pardosa pseudoannulata. Next base: position 106,447,201 of record CM063503.1, read on the forward strand.
ATTACTAAGCCTTTAACTATTGAAATTATAAGAACTAAGGAACAACTCCACTATGAAACTATATATTTCTGTTGCAATTTGAGCAAACATATAATTACCTGTGTGTAACGTACACGAAATTAGTATAATTAACAAAATGAGATATAGGCATTTTACTTTAAATAAATTGTACTGAATGTCAGACGAAATTTATCATATATCCAACAGTTTTATGTCAGTCCATAGACAATGTTTTTATGGGAAAAGAACTATAAGAAAGGAATATTAGTTATGAAAATCCAATTGCTTCAACGAATATTTCATTTAACTATAAAGGAATAGAAAAATATTTAGAATAGAAGTTGTTGTACTCTTGACCTATACTTTGGCAAATCAAAAAACCCATGTCTGTAGTATAAAGTGTAGACTTCTTATTTATACTACTTTCGACGTAAACTTCTTAAATGTGGTAAAATTTGAATAGAGATATTTAGAATAGAAGCTGTTGTACTCTTGACCTATACTTTGGCAAATCAAAAAACACATGTCTGTAGTATAAAGTGTAGACTTCTTATTTATACTCCTTTCGACGTAAACTTCTTAAATGTGGTAAAATTTGAAAATATCATTTTATTTACATAAAATCCTTGTGGTCAAAACATGATGGATGTCACCTGAGAAACACAAAAGAGAAAATAAAAACACTTTATTATAAGTTGTTTCCTATAGTGCAGTATCAAATAAATTAATATAGGAAACTTCTTTTTATTATGTACTTACAAACTGTAAAAGCAAGTCTATAAATGATGCATATTTTTAAAACAATTTCAACAGATGGCTTGAAAACATAGTAAAACCAATGCATAACTTCCTTACTTTTAAAATGATATGTTTGTGGAGAGTTAAATTAGTTTTTTTTCTTTGACCATTTCATAACAGAAATATTAGAATAAAAATAAGAAACATATCCTCTATTATTTATAGAACTCTTTTTTGCAGATATTACGTAACAGACAAATTTACACATTTATTCTTCTGAATCTGCACAGTTTATAAAATCTACACAAATAAAATTATTTTTAAAGTCGCGTAGCATTATTACTTAGTTCAGTTTTAAACAACACATTAGAAATAATATAAAAAATAAAATATTAATTTTAAAATCATGATTTCAATTAAAAGCATATAAAATTCATTTCATTATTTATCACTTTAAAAATATTTCTTAACTTTTAATTTAAATTCAAATATAATAAATTCATTATAAAATAATATACAATGTACAAACAATGTTATAAACTCGCTTCTAACAATGTTCAAGCTTACAGTTTTCAGCATATGAACGATTTTTGGCATCTAAGTGATTAACTGTAGCGTTACTAGTATCTTTTCTAAAGTTGTTTTTTTCTATAGCAGTATGAGACCAAAAATTGTGTTAGAATAAAAATTAGAAAAAGCCGAAATTGAATCTAATGCCAAACAGGAAGTATAAAGGAAACAGTGAAAAACGCAAGAGATAAGAAAACAAAAGACAAAAATGGACAAGAAGGGCATAAGTTGTAACGGAGAGATAGTA
>CM063503.1:106453755-106476255 GCA_032207245.1 Pardosa pseudoannulata
TTCTATACAAAAATTAACACAGTTTTTGTATGTTTGTAACAAATATACTCATTTTAGCTATCTATTAAATAAATTATAAGATCTTGAAACGACGTTTTTGGTTTATTTATTTAACGAATAAATATGAATTTATTCTTTAATTAAGTAAAATTTAATTTTTATCTTTTGTAATGCAAATGTTCATTTTGTGTTATTCGTAAAAGTTACGCAAATAATTTTAAATTTTAAAAACTTTTAAAAGCAATTGTTTTTCCTTCCTACTAATTTCGAATTTACTTCGGCTCAACTTCATGTGATGAAAGTGAGAAAATATTCTAAAAAAATATTTGTAAAAGACTAACAAAGATAAATGCCAGAAGCTCCCAAAAAAGTTCCGGAATACAAACTACACAAAAGGATGAAAGTTTGTGTTTTGACAACTATTCTATTGTTTTCTGGTATTTTTTTTCTTTCTGATAAGCCACAAAAGAGAAAACTTTCGTCGTAGTTTAATAATATGAATTTAGAAATGATTTGCTTTAGATGTATTCTTTGTAGTAGCTATAGACAAGAAGAATGAATTTATTTTATTCGCATTTAAAAAAAAAATCATGATTTTTATTTGCAAAATTTCAGATGAAAAATGACATTTTATACTATATCTAAAACCATAAATCAAATCTCAGAAAAATATTTGTTTTTAAAGGAACTATGAACCAAAAGTTGACATACTGTGTATTATATTTTTATCGATGCAAGATATAATAAAACTTAAATTTCAGTAAACACTATTTAAAAAATTGGAATAAAATAATATTAATAATCACACAGCGCTGTCACTTAAAAATAGAAGATCAATAAAGCGACCTGTCAAATATAAATCATTGTTATTAGGAATGCAACCCCATCAATTGCAGTCATCGCTTTTAACTACAAACTGTATTTTTTCTCAAGTAATTGTAACATTAATTTTTATTATTACATTCAGCAGATGGCATTTTGTATATTTATCAATATCTGGTGAAAACGATTAGGGATGAAAAGGAATTTAATGTAATATTAGCATATCCAATATATTCTTTAAGTTTTATTCCACTTGGAAATGTTTTTTGATTTCTATATTTCGCTTAAAATAGCAATGGATTATAGTAACTTTTATGTAAAAGATATTTATGTGACATAATCAAATTAAAATTTTCTGAATATTGAATTTACAAATTAATTTAAATATTTAGTTACATCTAAAAAATTGAATTTTGACCTAAAGTTAGTATTTTCCCCTGATAACTTACCAAGATTAAAACAAAAATTTGAAAACGAAATTCAGAACAGAGAACTATTTGAATTTTTAAGTATGCAAAAATCAATAAAACTGCCTAAATAGTATTGGCAATGCACGAAATATCCAGCTAGTGTAATCAACTCTCTTTTATTTTCTTGTGGAAAGGTGAAAATATTAAATTATTTCTTTTAAATCTCTTGATAATTATTTTCAGATTAAATATTTATTTGGCTATCAAAACCTTCTTAGAAATAAAGCAAGTTAAAAGGCGAGTGAATGGACAACAACGAAACAGAAAACATAAGAATAAAGATATTTAGAGAGAAAGTTAACCCCTTCCGGTCTCGTCATTAGTTTTTCATTCCATACTGCACAATGACGAGCTACACTCATCATGCGATTAAAGTTACTGTTAAGTATGATAATTAATTTAGTTTAAAATTTCTAGTGTACTGAATTTGGCAACACTTTTATCACTTGTGAAAATCACAAGTCACTATTGCATATTGTTTATTTAGAATTTCTTGGTACAAGTCATTGCCAAATTAATGAGTCAGAATAAAAGAAAACCTACTAAGAAATGCCGTGTGTGTTACAAGAATCAAATTAAAAGTGAGACTACTTGGCGGTGTAAACAATTAAGAATTCCTTTGCGTTTTGTTTTGAAAAGTACCACTAGCCTGAAGACTATTATCTGTATACCTTATTAATGTTTTGCTTTGATATTTTCTTAATTTTACTGTTTCTGATATTATTTAACACTATGTAAAAAGTGGATTTTAATTAAGAATATGTAAGAGTTGTAAAATGAAACAGGTTTTTTAAATAAAAATTAAATGGTTATTTCATGCACAGTTTTTCATTATTAAATCATACCGGAAGGGGTTAAGTAGAAAAATGCATAGATTCAATGTAGACTAATGTATATAACTTAACTTTTTGAGGAGTAATCGAGAAAAATCCCTCCTAACAGATCAAAACATGTATTAAGGCAAAACTGTAAATATTTTAGGTTATAAAGTTATTGAATTTATTTTTAAAAAGTAATGAAATTTTGTCTATAAACAATAAACTCTTCTCTAATACAATTTGTGCGCATTTTACAATAATCATGTATCCATTATATTAATTGTAAGTACACAGGAAAATAGAAATTTTGTTGCTACATGCTTTCATTCATTAAAAAACATTCATTTTGTGGATGCATTACGAATATTTTAGACTCCACATTATTTAATTAATATTCGTTACCAATTTGTTTAATATTGCTTATAAAATACATGCTATGATTTAAAAAAAAAACACATTAAGCTTAAAAGGAATATTTCCCCTTCACTACTTGAATTTTTAAAATCGAGATAATTCAATACAAATCATTTATTCCGGAGTTAGTTAATCTCCTGTATGAAAAATTCTAAGATTTGAAGAATACCATTAGAAATTTGCAAGAAACGTGGGATACATAGTCATAGATTATGTCAGTTGCTGGCATCGAGATTGAGTGTAATATTTTTATACGACTTAGTCCTTTCCCAACACACATCGGTTATAAAATTATTTTGGATTTTGTTTATCTGAATGTAAAAATTTGTATTTTTTATGAATCGGGTTGTTGTTTTTTCCATGTCGTGGAAGGAATAATTTGTATGAAAACCTTATTTTGTACAGATAATCGCAGTCATATATAATTAAATTAACACTAAACATACCAACACTTAATGTATACCTATTCCTACCATAGCCGGTCAAATGACCGGACTTTATTTTTTCTGATTGTAAATGCAGTAAATGTTAAAATTGGAAGGAAATAAACAAATAAACTTTATCATATTTAAACAAAATTATGTACTGTCAATTTTTATGTATTTCAAACACAAAGAATAAGAATTTTTAATTAATTTCCCATCGCATTTTTTTACATAAACCTTATGGATCATTTGACCGGTATATAGTAGGTTTAGTGTTAAGACCGTTCCAAAGAATCAGAGTATTAATAGGAATAGAAGATAATGCACCAAAATTCAAATACATAATATCTTTTTTATGTGTCGACAGATTTGTTCACGCTCTGTTACGACGATTAGAAATTTTAGTTTTAATTGGCTTTTATTTAATTTTTACATACTGTAAACATTTTTTCATATGGAAGAAAAAATAAAATTTTTAAACTTTTTTCTTGAAAATATTCATAAGAAAAGAGTGCAGTCCTTCTTTTTGTTCTCTGCCTTTATTGAAAAGGGCCGTTAATGAATAAAATGTTACCCCTGCCATTTTCGAATGTTGAAATTTCAAGTGACTAATGAAACAATTTTATTTTTTACTTTCAAAATCTGATATTTTATGTAATACAGCTAAAAATTGACAAACATACATTTATAAATTGTTATCAATATTTGTGTGTGAAATTTTTAATATCTGTATTCCCAAATCAGAACAATAAAAGTGTAGAATTTTAGTAAATTTTATCATTATATATTTTTTTCATATAAAACTACGATTTATGTGATCGAAAATTAAGTGTTAAAATATTCCCAGAAGAAAATGATCTATGAGACACTTTATGCTTTACAATAACAGATTATAATAAACTAAAGGCTTGTTAAATTGGATTAAAAGCATATTTGCATTTTATAATAATTTCAATGTAGACAAAATGTGTTAAACTTATTTTATTCCAACGCAGCAGGTGATATAGACTTTATAATAAAGCCTTAAAAAGGCTGCGAACCAGTTACTGATTTAGCACCACCCTAGAAGTAGGTGTAGCTTAAGGTATGCTACGGTCGCGAGTAAAATTACAGCCGCTGGATGCTCGTAATTCAAATGCAGGGGCCCCTTCCCCTTCCCTTGGCCTGCCACCCCGACAGGTACCGTTTGAGAACTTGGCGGACTTTGTCACCACGAACATATTTCACATGCCCCAATCACCTTTAGAGACGGCGGATCTTCAGCCGACTCCAGTCCCGAACCCGCAACTTTTCATTTACGAGAACCCTGTCTTTGGCTACTGAGCTACTGTAGCGGTGTTAAACTTATAAAAACTTGGAATTTTCGATGTCATCAAATAAAGAATTTTTAACGCATAATTGTCTTCAAAAAGTACTATAAGTAAATTTTTAGCACTCATTTTTAAACAATAATAGAGTATTGTTATAAATAATTACACCCATTAAGTTGTAAATCGTTTTATATTTAAATTAATAACTCATTATATATGAAGAGCTTATTTATGTTAATTTTAACTACCCAAGTCTATTGAATTCCCCAAAAGTATTGTTTATTGTTTTTCCCTAAAAGTATTGTATATAAACATTTAAAAATAACTTTGACAACAAAATGCGTTGTAAAATTGAATTATTCAACAGTTTGTATGCAAGAAATTATATTCTTCATAAACAAGTTGTATTTGAGTGAAAGCCCATATCGATGATTTTTCGTTGAATGGTTCTCATGCTGACATTTGTTGACTGTTGCGCATCGAAATCTACAGCAATTTGCGGAAGAGTTGCACTTATGTAACGTTTAATGATTTTCCACAGTCATCGTTGGTACCTCCGATCGGTGGTCGAATGGTTAGGGTGCTGGCCTTCGGAACCGGAGTTCGTGGTTTCGAATCCCACTATGACATGGATGCTCGTAGCAGTTCGTAATCAGCTTTAAACAGTAGGTCGTGGTCTCATTAGCTCTCGTGTTGAAAAAGGTAGACCGTAGCACTCCAAAAAACCAAAAACCAACTATCGTTGGTCCCATCTTGCTCCATCATTTTACTGAAGCAGCGATGTTTTACCAGATTCTCGATTTTTAAGGTACAGTAGAGAAATGGTCGTAAGGGAAAATCTTAATTCCATAGCTACCTCGGAAATGCTACGTGCCATCTATCATGCATCGACTCTATCACCATGCTCAAATTCACTTAAGACTTAATAACCTGCAATTATAGCTGTAGTCTAGAAAATGTGACAGACATTTGTTGTATTATATAGGCGTGTACGACCTCAGTGCCGTATTTTCATTGGTTCTTTATCTCTTGCATATGAATGCCTAAACCAGTTTTTTTTTTATTTTGTTTGAATGTACTTTCTCCAGTAATTATTGTTTAAAATTATTGATTTACATTCTATTATAATGTTTCCTTCCATTTATAAAAAAAAATCAGTTAAATTCATATAATTTTGAGCAAAGTGGCAGGATAAAGAATGTAAGAAATATCATAGATTATCAATAATATTTTATTAAAAAATATTCTATATGTACTTCAGTAATTCCTTTTTTCTAATTTCAGTTCTAAATTAGATCGGCAGTTCCTTCGTAATATCGAACTGCATTTTTTTAACCTCACATGTCCGCTCTTCTCCTAAAGCAATATTTGTTTAATTGAAAAAATAATTTGTGTTATAATACAAATCTTTCATAAGAAATCTCATGAGATACAAATTTAAAGATTGTAATTTTGTGTCTGGACTTCCTGAAATTCTTGATTGTTTTTCCTTTTAAATGATATTTGTTTAAAGAATAATTTAAGCTATTTAATTATTACAACACTGATATGCAATTTTAAGCTAAGAAAATTTACGTCAAACATTTTCCCTATAAAAGAAATTTAATACAAAACTTTTTCCAATAAGTATTTTCAAACACCATTGGGGCACGTTCTTTGAGATATTAAGGTTTTGTTTGACTTAGAAGGAATTGCAGTTAAACTGGTGCAATTTTATGCAGAACGTGATCGTAAATAATGTTAGCAATATTATTAAGGATACGATAACCTTTTTATCAAAAATTTATATAAATTGTTACTTTTTTATAATTTTATGTACAGTAGTAAAACATACGTTATATTTTAAGGGATTTAGAGTAAAATTGTTACTTATATGTTATATTATTTTACCTAGCAAATAACAGTATTATTTATGTATAAAACTAAATCTTTATATGCACACTATTAGTTATACTAAACCTACTATACCATATGTTATTCTAAAAGATACATGTAATGGAAAAATATCATTTCTATGGAAAATAAAAGAGTATTTTTATATACTTACGATGGAATTTTATTTTTCAATAATACACTATATGAAGACTTCATTCAGCTGAAAGGAAAAAATAGATATAAAGAGAGAGCATAGGATAATATTAGAAATATATTGTATAAGAGAATGAGATCTTTAATATATATTTCGATGTTTATTTAGAAGTTATATATTTTATGCATAGTTTTGTTTCTTAATTCAATATATAAACAGAGAAAAGTAAAATAATAAAGTAAATTACACTCGACAATAGTATAAAATTTGTAGTAAATATTCTTACAATTTAGACTATAGTTAAATAAATTCACGCACAGTTATTATCTAATTATATAGACAGTTATTGTCACGCACAGTTATTATCTAATTATATTTTTATTCAACATATTCATTTTCCTCTGTTAGGGTTAAATTATTAAAACTGAACTTTTGGTTTTATAGACCAACTTTAAACCAATATATATTAAAATTAAAATTTTATTTATAATTATTATATAATTCCCAGGCGTTTAGATGTTATATCTTATTTTAACAGTCTAGAGTCTATATCACACTAATGTTGATAACAATTTTAGGAGGAGTCTCCAGACTTTTATCTATAGTTTGCAATTTAATTGTTAAATTTAGAACTTTTATAGTTTTTTTAGGTATCATAGGTATTTAGTTAAACCTAAATTATTATATTTTGTATTAATTGTCATTGATATGCTAGACCTTTCTTGAAATTTTCGGTACTTTCCTTTACATTCTTACGTAATTATACATTCTTTTTATATCTCTCTATGAAAATGTAAACTTTATTTATTTTTAACAAATTTTGATACTTGATTTTTACTTCATATGCTGTGAATACTTTTTCTCGTATATTTGATTATATTTAACAATAATAATTTCTTTTAATACAACACTGTTATTTCTATGGCACTCGATTATTATTTTTTTTTGTTCAGCAAAGCCGAAATTAACAAAACAATTATTATAGTAATTAGTAATGTAAGTTATATTTAACTCTGCCGAAATTATTGTTTCAATACGAATTCGAAATGTTTGCTCAACAATAAAAACGAAAACAAATTTTAACAATGTCTATTGTAACACCTCAAATTTTGTGAAAAGTAATATAATATAAGAATATAAAAGGTGATGTTATAGTTACCTATCTCTCTCTCGTTATATATATATATATATATATATATATATATATATATATATATATATATATATATATATATATATATATATATATATATATATATATATATATATATATATATATATATATATATATATATATATATATATATATATATATATATATATATATATACAGATAGATAGATACATAGAAAAATACATAGATACATAGGTAGATACACAGATAGGGAGACGTTAAATTACATTATTGAGTCTAGTTTCTGCATTTGATATCTACACTAATTGACCAATCACAGTAAGGGCGTACTATGAATATATTTAATGATTTTAAGCTTAGCTGTATAGTGAGTGATATATAACGCATTCCCGTAGAATATCATTCTTTCAATAACTTATAATTAAATGTTTAGAATCAATCATTATTTACTGTAATTCCGGAAATATTAAAGAGTTCATTAACTTACTTTACTTTCGATTAAAAAATGCGAATATTTATACTATGTTAGAAAAAGAAGAATTGAAGATAACTTAATACTAATATAATCATGGCATTTTCTGGTCAAATCTTTTAAAAAATGACTAATTTATCATTTTTTTTCAGAGAAAAATATAAAAAAATTTAAGCGTATCATGAAAGCTCAAAAAATATTGTACGCTTTTCTAAACAACATCATTCATGCCTTGTTTAACAGATTTCAAATTTTATTACTATTTATTGATGATTAGTTTTTTTTCTGTTTTCTCCAAGTAAATTATTTGGTAAAAAACTGTCAATTAAAAAATCCCCTTTTTTGGTTTTGACATCTACATATGCGTTTAGAAGAACATTATTTACTTATTGTAATATATTATAACATATTGTGAGCTGTTTACTTAATCTTTAAAAGCCATTAATACCTCTTTTACATTACGACATAATATCTAATCGTAAAAAACAAATTATATTATGTATGATTAAAGGCAGAAAAAGGTGAAGTAAATATCATATGTTAGTTATATAAAAACTATTACACATGGAAGATTCTGAAAAAGGGTCTCATTATATACACGAGATATAAAATCTGTAATATACAATCAAATTGATTTTTAATAAAATTAATATTTTAGGATAACTATTTCTTTATTCCTTATAAGTAGCCTTTCAATTAATGACATAGATTGGAGTTTTATCACTTATGTTAAAAATAGTTTTAATTTAGAAAAATTAATATTTTCTTTAATACTTGAACTTACTGAATATGAATTATTCACAGAATTTTTATTGTTTGTCATTCATAATAAGCCATTTAATGAATACATGGATGCATGGTCTACATCGTCTAACGAATTGATGAATTTTAAAAAATGCGACTCGGTTATGTTTTAATACTGTGGAAAGAATTGATTATTTAGTAACTTTTGTATACCAAACCTTTTCTGCTATTCTAATAGACTATGTTTAGCTGAAAACAGTTCCTAGTAATTTCATTGACACATTATTGCAAATAATAAAAGATGTATCATAAATTATTTTGTTTCAATAAATCTCGTTAAAATAGTCCACAAACGTTATTTCAAATATAACATCTATAAATATATCATTATGTCCACTATAACAATTATTTTCAGTGATGAGAGTGATTACCTTAAAAATAAATCCCTAACTAAAGTATAAATAGTATTTTCATAAAGATGCAATTAAATTTGTGTTTGCATTTTCCCCATTTAAAGTTGCTAATTTACGTCAAGTATTGAAACTTTATATAAAAACAAGTTAATAGCCTCTTTTACCTTTAAAAAACTGTTAAGATCCTACTTAAAATGACATGAGACCTCTAAGTAGTTTAAGATAATTGTGAATTATCGATATTTTATATTAAATTTGAAACTAATGATATTTAAAATAATACATCGTAATTTAAACAACTTCGTCTTTAAAAATAAAAGACATTATAGTTTATATGGTAATTCTGTTTTTCTTTCTATTTCCACCAAATACTTTAAGAAACCACACACAAGAAATTCATAGCTGTGCATACCATAATAGTTAGTTGCAGTTAATGGGGAGGCATAAAGTGTTCTATGACTTATAGAAAATCTGAAAATGTTTTTTAAACTAATAAATTTCCTATCTAAGTCATGCGATAGAGAGGCTTCGATTGATGATAAAACTACATGAATATAAATACTAAATTTCTTAATTAATAATCTTGCATATTATCTTTCAAAACGGTCTAAATATGTATTAGTACATGGTATTTATGTAGTTGCATTTATTAATTTTGTGCACTAAATTACTGTGAAGTTTTTCATAAAAAATTATTAGAATAGCAGAAAAGGTGGTATAAAAAGTTACTAAAAATCAATTATACAGTATTAAAAAAACATAACCGATCGCATTTTAAAATTCATCTCTTTACATGTAAATGATCCATGTATTTTAAATGTTAATATAATGACAAACAATAAAAAATGTGAATAATTTTAACGAGATTTATTAAAGAAAATAATTTAATTTTTTCTAAATAAAATATTTTACATAATCATAAAAACTAATCTATGATTAATTGAAAGGTTATGGTATAAAGAAAAGTTACTAAAATATTAATTTTATTAAAAATCAATAATTTTTAAAATTTTATAATTCGTGTTATAATGAGACCCATCAGAATTCATGTAAATGTTTTTATATGACAAACAATATGATTTACTTCGTTTTCATGTTTAATCATAAATAATATAATTTTTTTTAAATTAAAACTATTTAATGTAAAAAGATATTAATCTTTTAAAGATTAAGTAAAATACAAAATGTTATAATATATTAAATAAGTAAATAATTTATTAAAAAATATTAATGTAAAAACCAAAAAAAGATTTTTTAATCTCGTGTTAAAATCAATTGTGAGGAATTTAAGAACTAAAATTTGAACAAAAATTTTTGCTCCATGACTGAATACATTTTCAACATTTTAGCAGTTACATCCGTATGCACGTAAAAGAAAACATTAATTACTCATTTTGATTGATTCTTCAATGTAAAAGGTAATTTAAGAACTTTAACAGTTTTGCTTAAGTCTGTATTTTATTCAACTAAACCATTAGACGCAGAAAGTATTACATCTTTGTAAGACTGTTATAACGTTTAGTTGTGCTCCTTACATTGATTACATTGAACTCTATCTAACGAAAGATTTTAATATTTTATAATTACGTAGTAAGAGTTAAATAAAAAACGATTAACTGAAGGTTTAAATATTGTATTTAAGACTATGACATTATATAGTTGTGCTCCTTTTATTTACTGCAACCTGAACTCTAAATAAAGAATGATTTCAATATAACGTTCATTAAATTGCTATATTGAAATTAATTTTCTTGTGTGTACAAATATAAAAACAATTTCCCTTAAATATTGAAATTTCGTATGTAGAATTACTACAACGTAAAGCTATAATGCTCCTTTATTTTATGCATATTCAATTTTTATGACAAACAATTTAAATATTAACTGTATTAACGCTATGTAGTATAAATCAGAAATGGTTATACGAAAATTTTGATATTTTTATTTACGACTGTTAGAGTTGCAATCATTATTGTATATAAGGAAAAATGGCTATTATCCGTTCATATCTGTAACAATGCTACTCAAACGTATCGACTTATTCAAATGCATCTATATCAACGATTTTAAACTGTTGAAACTATGCTTTAAAGTCCGATTTTAGAAAGCAAAAATAAAATCAAATTTTAGAAAGCAAATATAATTTTGATTTATTGCTTATTACTACCTGGTATGGAAAGAAAATATAATAATAAAATAGAATAATTATATTAAAAATTTACGCTTAAAATGTAATGTCTCAGTAACTAATATTAATCCATGTAATATCTGACAAAGAGCAGTACTTTTGGAGACAGTGGACCTTTAGAGCAAACTTTTTTTCTTTTAAATGAATTTCCTTGAAGATTGACTATGTTATTAGTACTATTAATATATAAATATTTTAAAAATTTGAAGGAAAAATATTAATTAGTTTTGGAGTTATGAATTACTAATTGTTTCATAATTAGCTTAATTGAAAATGCTCCAGGCGCATCAATTTTGCATAAAATATTATAAAAAAATATAAGTATACCTTATAGACTTTACAAAAACATGTAGTTGTTTCCATAAACATTCATAGAAAGTAGGAGAAAAAATAATTATGATTATGATACCTCTCTTTTGCAGAATAAACAGCTATAGCGGTTAATTAAAATGCATAACTAACGTATTATATACTTCAAAACATACCCGTTTCAACTAGACTTTATTTTATAAACTCTAACGTAAATAATACTTGAATTTCAGAGACAATCATCTATTTTCAATGTGCCTGGAGTACTTTAAACATTTGTAATACATGAAAATTTTACTTCTGAGTAAACAGCATTTGAAGTTATTATTGCTACACCCATAAGAAATGATAATATTATTGTACCCATAAGTAATGTTAAAATAATAGGAATTAAAAAGTTCTTTTTGCTTCGTATTCCTAATGATATATTCTTTCACTATTCAGTAAAATCGAAAATTCGACTTTTCGGTCGATTTTAGCCAATTGGAAAGTCCACCATCGCCTTAAGATTTACTCACACTACTGTCATCTCAAGAATCAAAATCCTTTTTGAGTCTGTAAAATAATGTAGGAATAATAATTGTTCTACCTCATTATACAAATAAAAAAGATACAAGATATAAAAGCTTAATAGTAAGTCATGTGGTGCACACATCAAAATTTATATAAAAAATAAAGCATAATGATGAAGCATTTACAATGGAAAGACATAACACGTACCACTACATTTTTAATTCTGTAACACAACATTGGCGATTGTAAAACAAAAGCAACCTCACTTGCGGGGCCTCTATAACGTCTGTCACCAAAAAAAAAAAATCTATAGAAAATTTTAACTTCTTTTTTTAAAACCTTTGTATAATAATTCAAACTGTTGGGCAAGTAATGAATTAATATCTATAACCAAGTATTTTTATGTCTTGGTCATTTTGAACTCTCTCGTGGACTTTTGGGACGATTACTGTCCCTCTTCCTTCTAACGGATCTTACGAAATGCCCATGTGACATATCCAAAACATTATAAATCTACTAATATTCCTTATAATATTAGCTCATCTGCTAATAGAGGGATATTTCTTAGGAAAAAGGAAAAGCCCAACTGCTTAAAAGCAAAGATATGAGTGACTCACGATTGTGTAACCAGACAGTATTGAATACCAAGCCAAATTTGGTTTTCAACTATAGTTATAACCTATAAGGAAGAAAGTAGCACATAGGCTCAAAAAAAGAACCAGATACATGTATGCAGAATATGATTAGAGGCTTATATTTCCATGCCAAAAAATTTCCATTAAATTGAATTTTCCCTATGATTACATATGGTTCCACGGGAAATATACTTAGTGATCCTAGAGTATAAATATAAACATAAAATTTTAAAAAATGCACATTCCCTAAATTCTATTATTTAATGGATAATAAAACAAGAAAAATGAAATAAATTCAAATGTGATAAAAATGACCAACGAAAAGGTTAAACTATTTTTGAATGTTTAGAAAATGTTGTCGCATAAATGAGAATTTCATAAGGAGAAATACAATTCACGCAATACATCACATTGCATAAAATTATGATAAATCTACGTGATTAAAGTGTCAAAACAATTATACTAAATGTTAAATCGATGATAAATTCTTCTGTTTCTCTCAATCACCGTAATCCAAAATTGAAACTTCCATAATAAACATGAAATACCTCTAAATAAAATTTAAAGAAGTCACTCTCCGTAAATTAATATCTTGCACCAAATAAACTTCAATGAATCGTGTAAAATTCAAATTCATGTGTGTAAAGCGCTATTAGTATCTAGTACATATTATGCAAACTAACATTTTTCTTAATTATTCGGACATTGCAAACCATCTTATATAACGAACGAAATGTTTTGACCCTTGAACGTCGTTATGATGTGGTTTAAATATCTCAGTTATATTTATACTCTGAAATAAATTAAGTACTTTAACTATTTCACTCAAATTACTCCACTTCAGAGATAGTCTGCTTATTTACGTTTCCTAAATTATAGAAATAAATGAATAAAAGAAGATATAAATATAATAGTTAGAAGAGGTGCATTTAAAATAGTTATCAATTAATACCTAAGGGAACATAATGGTTGCGGAGAAGGAAATTCATTATAACAGGATAATTTTAATGTTTACCCACCAATGTACCAATAATGGAACAAGCTTTTTAAAATAAAAAAAAAATCCCATGTAAAAAAAAATCTTAGCAATATTGCTTTTACGTACAATTGAACATGACATTATAAAGTATTTTTTACAATAAGTTTTATTTTGTTTAGATAATTATTTATTTTTTTTTACGATTTTTTACTTATACTATATTTTGTCAGTTTTATTCTACCTTACAATTAAATTTACCAAAATTCCAGTTTAAATGAAAAAAACGCAATACTTTAAAATATATCTTTAGACGACATATTTTACAGGAATAAAACAAAAGCAAAATTTTATTTTTAAACTTTAAAAGTAATTTTTATGTATTTATGGCTATGTTCCGATATTGGAACATTGGCGTTTCTAGGGTTCATTTTTCATTGTTTTGAAAGCATTGTATGCATTGTAAAGAAGTCACTCTATAAATATTGCAATATTGCAAACATTATTTTCTTTTGCATTCTGATAAGAATAGCAACTTTTTTAAAGAAAGTAAATAGATAAAGCTGCAATGGTTTCGAAAGGATTATAATAGGGATATAAATACTGCAAACATTGTTTTCTTTAGCATTCTGATAAGAATAGCAACATTTCTAAAGAAGATAAATAGATAAAGCTGCAATATTTCGAAAGGATTATAATATTGGCACTTTACATTGATGTTCACTTTAGTAAAGTCATAACAATAGAAAGAAATTCTTTTTGATAAGGTGGCTGAACATGTGTGTTTGTGTTTGGGGGGCTTTCACCTGTGCCTTCGAAGACAAGTGTGATTTCACATAAAAGGTGTCTTATTGCATATGTTTGCTGAAATAGTTATCTGTTTCCTTTGATATAGAGTTTTTCTTGGACGACAGTGAAATATGTGCATGTGTGCTTAATATGTGTTTCATTTATAAAGTTTTCATAAATTTAACACCATGTCTGAAAGATGCCTTACAATACAAGATGCTCTGGCCTTTCTAGAAACTCTTTCGGATTCTGTTTGGGAAGATGTAGATATTTGCTAGTTAGAGCCCGACGAACCTGGTGATATAACCGATGAAGAAAATATTGATGAAAATAATTTAGATGCTGTTAAACCATTCTATGTGTGTGCAATAGTCGACGTCATTTTAAAATAAGATGTAATATGAAGACAAATTCCATAAATAGGGTTCAAAGGCCAAGAAGAAACGAAGATCTGCAAACCTTGTAGTAAAATGGGATAAAAAAGTGAAATTCGATAATCCAACAGAAGTGGAAAAAGCAGTATCAATATTGCATAAATTTTATTGTGTCATAATATTTATCAATTGAACATTATTTAAAGATATATAAAGAAAACAGTTAATATTAAAAAGACAATATAACTATTAGATATTAAATTAACCATTTTCCATTTCTTTTAAAAATATGCAAAAAATAACCATTTAACACGCTAATGTTCCAATAATGGAGCATCTCAAAAAACACCCTAAAAATATTTTTCACCTAATTTTAAAACTTTATTGTATTTATATACTCTTATTTAACATAATAACCAAATTTGAAGTCATTTAGACTATTCTTTCTTAATTATAATATATTTATAATAAAATCATTCATAGATTTTAAATATCTAACTTTATAAAACTATATACTATTGTTATGTGAAGCGAAGCAATACTTAAAATATTTACATTCACTAAGAAATAAAAATATACTTAGTTGCAAAACAAATTTTGAAATGTTTAAACTAAGCTATTTTAATAATAGACATTTTAATTACCTCCTTTATTCTGTAAACTTGATCTACGCAAGCACAATAGGTATACTTTAATTTATAGCATGATAAAATATTTAAAAAGTTTTTTTAAATCTTTTAAATTCAGACATATTTAAAAATTTAGGTTTACAGTATTCAAGAGAATTAATTTTAATTAGATATAAAAGTTTTGTTTCTAATATACATATTTAAAAATCTATCTTGCGGCAAAGGGAATTTCATATAATTTTATATTTTTATGTTACATAAAAAATATTCTAATTTAAATGACAAAACTACATATTTTTTTAAACTTAGATAGATATTTAAAAACTTCTAAAATCTTTATTTCATAAGGAGAGAGAAGAAAAGTGAGCTATGTTAAATCATACAAAGGCGGCTATAATGATTATTTTAAATTGTAAAAATGTAGTACAGTCAACTCCGCTTAACGTGATCAATTTGGAACACCATGATTTTGATAATATTAACCGATTGATAATAATAAACGATATGCAAAATTAGATAAATTCTCTCCACTTTTAATTCACGCGTACTAAATTTCAAAATAGAAAGAAAAAACTCAGCTTATATTTATGTACTGTATATTATTCTTTAAAACGTAAGAATTGTATACATAATTAAAAAACTGATCAATTGTTGAGTGTCTACAATTTTTTCTAAGAAGCTCATTGATAAATTGTTCGTAATCATGTTTTATAAAGTCATCGGAGAGGTGTTGTACGCTGTTTCGACACTTTTAATGCAATAAAAAGAGGCTGAAAAGTGTTTAACTGTGCTTCAGTTAAACACTTCTCAGCCTCTACTCATTGTTGACTATCTACAATTTTTTCTAAGAAGCTCATTGATAAATTGTTCGTAATCATGTTTTATAAAGTCATCGGAGTGGTGTTGTACGCTGTTTCGACACTTTTAATGCAATTTAATTGCAGAGGCTGAAAAGTGTTTAACTGTGCTTCAGTTAAACACTTCTCAGCCTCTACTCATTGTTGACTATCTACAATTTATTCTAAGAAGCTCATTGATAAATTGTTCGTAATCATGTTTTATAAAGTCATCGGAACGGTGTTGTACTCTGTTTCGACACTTTTAATGCAATTAAAAGAGGCTGAGAAGTGTTTAACATTGAGCTGTGAAGTGCTTCAGCATTGCGTTGACTCCTTCTTGGTAACCTGTCACAACGATTTAAAATTTTGATCTTTAATTTTAATGTTAAATCATTTCGCTTTCTGCCTTCCATATCGACAAGCTGCACGCAAGAGAGTAAGGCATAAAATGTGAATACGCTTCTTCTCAGTTCCGATCAAAATGTGTTGCCTCCTGCTTATCTGACAACCATTAACCCTCAGCAGGGTGTGTAAATTTCTGGAAAATACCAGGAAAGGGAGATCCCCAACTCCTTTGGTCATTCTCCATTTCCCTAGGTGGAAGAGGGAGAATTTTCAGAAATTCAAACAAAAAGAATGGTTTTCTTTTGAATACATTGTGAATATTCCCTTCCTAGGTAAAATGAGGTTTAAAAACTGATAACATTAACCCATGTTACGATTACATAAAGCTATAATTTTAACATTCAAATGAATAGAGAAAATTGAGACCAAGTGATCTCGATAACAATAAGCGACTGATAACATTAACCGCGATCACATTATATCCTCTTTATGCTCAAAAGCGAAACCAAGTATATCAAGCCATTTTGCTACATGGTGGCAAATGAGATTCGCTGTTTGTGAAATATCAAGATCAACCCTACTAATCGAATGGTAAAGTCTCCTTGAGATCAGTGGAGAAGATTCCTTAAAATTTCATTATCTTCAAAAGGGAGGATTTTACTCGATTTCTTGCCTTCCACCAACCTCCCAGAGAGGGAAAATTCAAATTACTGATATATAATCCAGTCATTAATGTGACCGCCGTCTACATTTGACTCAACTTTAAATAACCAATCGCAGAAGGCACGTGTAATCAGAAAATTTTCTGAATATATAAAATGTGTTGTAAAAATTCGGAAAGCATTTGAGTTCTTGCCGTCATGCAAAAAGTAAGCGATAAGATGTTCAAAAGGTCCTAACCATTGGCTTTCGGACCAAGGGGGGAAGCATTTCCGAAACAGCTCATTTCTGAACCATTACCGGTCAACCATAGTAAAAGTATATTGTGCATGGTAAAATGGTACAATAAAAAATCGGAGTGGTCACAAATGTGTGGAACCAAGGGCCATAGATGGCAGAGGTAAACGACAGCTGCGGAGATGCGTTCGGGCTTATAGAAATACAATCGTTGAACAGCTGACCGCCCTCATGACACAAGGGGGCAACAGTGTCTCCACAACGAAGGTTCAGAGAGCGTTTCTGAATATGGACATCCGCAACAGAGGCCTAGTTAATGAATGTATGCACAATGCTGTTCATCGGCTACAAAGGCTGGAATTTGCACACCAATACCACAACCGTATTTACACTAACTGAAGACAGGTGGCTTTTCTGATGAATCACTTTTTATGATCCATATACATGTTGGTGTATACGGCGTGAAAAGTCTGAAAGCAAACACTCTGCAAAAATTGGCGGATGGGAGAAAGCTTGTGGAGGGAGCATTTTAGTCTGGAAAATATTTTCGTTGTACTTTCTGGATTCACTCATTATTGTGGAAGGCTTTACAGACCAACACCAGTATGTATCTGTCCTTGCGGAACAGATTCACCCCTACAAGTGAAACTTTTTCCTGGGAATGATGACATCTACCATCAGGATGATTCGACATGTCATAAAGCTCGAAGTGTACTTGCGTGGTTTGAGAAGCACCAGTATGTGCCTTGGCCAGCAAATTCCTCGGACTTGAACCCAATCGACAATCTGAGGAACCACCATGAAAGGGTTGTTCTCACCATGAATCCTCTCCTCTGTAAATTAGCACACCTGGCCATGGCTCAACATCCCAGTGAATACGTTTAAAAACATAATTGACTCTCTTCCTCTACGTCCCGCATTGGTCCGTTCTGAGAAAAGTGATTATTATGAATTTTGACAAAAGGTCACATTAATGTGACTGGACTCTGTATATACTGCAATTTTATTTGTTTACATGTACATGTTTAATGCACCTTTAAGGCTTCAAGCAGTACTTTGGGGTACTAGCACAGATGCTGACCACTAAGTCATCCTAAGACTTACTGCTTAAAACACGTTCTGAACAGACATAAAAACACTTAAAATACATAAAAACGTGCTTTAGTTTTAGGACGCTATTGTTATAATTTTAATAGAGAGAGCTAATTTGACTTGATCAAAACGGCCGAAATATGATTTTTTACAGAAGCTGATCGAGTGGTCTAAAATTACTTTGAATTATTCAACAATCAAGTTGTTGTGCTGTTGTGTCTCATTTAACCATTTTAACAAGGGTTTTTTAACCGGATATCGAAAAAAATGGTTATTTTATTCTTTATTTCTGTTCAATTATATGTTCAGTCATTTTGTTATCGTAAATAACTTCGCTCCTTCATAACTGTAGTTAACTTTACGACAAAATTTTTATCGTGTTTATCATTCTTAAGATCCTTTCATAATTTTTTACACTGATTGAGTGATAACGTAAGTACATATGTATTCATTTTTAAAAGTTGTTCTACATACTGCTGGCATATTTTTACGGAATTTATTTTGCAATTTTTCTATTTTTGTTCAATTACGTAATTGATTAAAACAGCAAAATCCAAGAATTCATTTTTAGCAAGGTTTTACTTATATTATTGTAAATTGACAAGGTTTAAAAATTAATCAGAAGAACACTTATGTGTCATTACATGGTTTATCTTTGAAACACATGTTTCAAAATGTGTGATGAGGTTATTCAGTTTAAATGGAACTAAAATTCGATCTTTGTGAAATATAATATGATTGAAACACTTGATTTGACCATGTGCATCTATAAATGAGAAATTGCTGCATGAAATGGGTTAATTTTACCTGTTTTTAAGTTAATTACGCGTTAATATATCGCATTTTAAAACAACACATTTTTTCATAGATTAACAAGCATAAATGTGATGACAGCTTTGTCGATATTTAGCACATAACTATGAAAGCCTTATAATATTCGGGGAGGCATAAAGTAACGAAGAAATTTTTAAGACGGCATAAATATTTTGTTTAGACCAGGGATTGAAGAACATTTTTAGGGCTTAAAAAACTTGTAGACAATTAAAAATATAATGAAATGCAATCATGAATTTGAAATAAAGTGGAAAATATAAACTTTACTAGCCTATGTATAACACTTTTAGTATCATTTGATTTCCTGTAATGGACAAAAAAAAATAGTTGTCACATCAGTTAAAAGTGAAGAGGGAAAGAATAATGTTAATTTGGAGGATTTCTGTTCTAAATTCCGGTGGCGGCCGACATTTCATCTTTCAGTACTATCTACTACAATAATAGCTTTCAATAATTTGATAAATCTTATATTTCAAAGACTTAACAAGTCTTCCAGAATTATTTTTACTCTGAAAATATTTCAGATATATGGCTAGAGAAATTGCCATTATAAGTTTTGTAAAGCAAACATTAAAAATTATGAGAATTTTTTTTAAAAATTCTTTTTCAGAAATTTCTTTTTAAGGTTGGTATATTTATGATATTTTTTTTTTTACTTTATGACTATATGGTTTTTACTAAAAGATAAAGCGTACTCTTATATCCCCAAATTTTCATTTATCAAATAATCTATATATTAGGCTCTTAGATATAATGCTTTTGGAAGTTTAAGAGCATAAAAGTTATGTAATATAACTATATGATAATATTTCTAGAATAGAAACTAATATGTACACAAAAATACTCACATATCTATATTTGTGTGCTTTTGCCTTTAATTAAAGTATATAAGAATTAATATTTTTTAATTCAATCGGGAATTTATGTACGATAAAATTAACTTGATTATTCATTTTATTTTTTGTAATCACTTAATTTTTCCTATATATTTTATTTTCGTCAAATCTTAAATAATAAGAAATCATTCTCTTTTATTAAATCAAAAAAAAATATTTTTTTCTAAAAGACTGCCCAAATATATATGTCTTACGCTTAACCTCAAATCATATTGAATTTTTTCTTCCATTTGTTTTGTATTGTAATTCTAAGTAAAACATGATTTTCCTCAAGTTTTATTTTGGCAGAATTTTTGTTTTATATTTTCACTCAGTCATAAACTATTTGTAGTTTGAAGATTATTTTAAACAGCTGTTGGTGAATGCTTTTTTTTTCTCTTTCAATAGATTCCTTTCCCTTTTTTGAGAAAATCATTTTTACATGTTTTCAAACTGCATATACCTTGTTTCGTTAAATTATTATGCATTTGTCTTTTCACTAGCTTTTTCCTAACGAAATTCTATTATAAACAAATTTTCTTTGACTCATAGCTTTTTTCATTGCTTACATTTACATTATTTTAATACTAATTCCTTTTCTCCGAAACACTTTAAGAATATATATATTTCTGCAGCAAAAAGTACATTTATATTTTTTTACTGATCTTTATAGTGGACACTTTAGAACAATGCAGTCTTAGGCCAACTCCATGATATTGTATTCTTCAAACTGATGTATCGGAAATCGAACAATAGATCCAGGTTGAAATTTTCACATGCTTCCGAAGGAAAACAAGGACATAAAATGCTGCAATACCAGATTTTTATAAGCTCGGTCGCTGAACTTGACGTATTACTATGAGCTTTCCACATGGCAATGAACGCTATGCATTAAAAGGTAGAAAATAATGGGACGGAAACTATATTATTAAGATTTTATAACACTAGGACTCTAGCAAAGTTTTATGCAAACACTAGCGTGCTATTAGATGCATTACAATGTGTTTCATACTACATTTGTAGAATATTATTTTTTTAATCTCTTTCATTCTCTGAAAATTGAATTTTAAAATATTTTTAACACAGATAATACAGATTGAGTTTAAGTTAGCTATTATTTTAATTTGTGCAGTTAATATGCCTTCGGATTTGAATATCCCTCTGTCTGTATATATATATATATATATATATATATATATATATATATATATATATATATATATATATATATATATATATATATATATATATATATATATATATATATATATATATATATATATATATATATATATATATATATATATATATATATATATATATATATATATATATATATATATATATATATATATATATATATATATATATATATATATATATATATATATATATATGTATATATATATATATATATATATATATATATATATATATATATATATATATATATATATATATATATATATATATATATATATATATATATATATATATATATATATATATATATATATATATATATATATATATATATATATATATATATATATATATATATATATATATATATATATATATATATATATATATATATATATATATATATATATATATATATATATATATATATATATATATATATATATATATATATATATATATATATATATATATATATATATATATATATATATATATATATATATATATATATATATATATATATATATATATATATATATATATATATATATATATATATATATATATATATATATATATATGTGTGTGTGATATATATATATATATTATATATATATAAACAGAGAATGTAGTACCTAATTATAAGTACGATATCGTGAATTCGATTTCTTATATATATATATATATATATATATATATATATATATATATATATAATACTGAATTTTAATGATTTTAATGACTTTTCTAGTTAATAACTTTTCTAATTATTGACTTTTCTAATTAATACCTTTTTCTAATTTATTGCATAATGATAAACCTCCAAGGTAATTAGGAAATTGAAAAGTATGTCATGAAAGAGAAAAAAATATGAACAGTTATTTCAATTAGGGAAATTAAAACTAAATACTTTGATATCTCTGGTGAAGTCTAATATGGGCCCTTAT
>CM063503.1:106481255-106491255 GCA_032207245.1 Pardosa pseudoannulata
TTGCTCTTGCCTGCTTAAAATATCTGTCTGGATTAGAACGACCACTGCTTCATTCTTTTTCTGAGTTTTAAAATTAACTTCAGATGGAAGGTCATTTTGAGATAGATCGTTATTGTCCATATTAGAAACATTTTCTATTTCGCTATTGGTGATTTCGGAAGAATTATTAACTCTCTATTAATGCCTGAAGCTTTTCTTCAGTTCTAAGATTTTCAATAGAGTCATTTGGAAATTATAAACGAGTCATGTGTTACTAAACTCACGTTCATTATCACTTTTCAGTTCACTGGAGTCTGCAAACATAGTAAAAATGTCAATTAGAGGACAAGTAACCTCTTCTACACGTTTGCGAAAAACTGTATGAACTTCGTCAAGAGTCATCTTGATAGACATATATAAACTTAAAGTCAATATCTTGTTGCGGGTACATATCAAATAGTTCCACCTGGTATTTTGAGTTTATCTCTTGAAAGACCATTGGTATAACAACAAGTCTTTTCTTAGGTATCCTAGTTTTGCAACTCGCTTTCAATTTTTCTAACCCTAACTCATCAAAAATCCAATATGGAAGCCTCTATCCATTCCAGGTCCAACCGCATCATACATTAGAGGACAGATGGACAGATAACTTAGGCTATTATTATATAGGGGATACATTCACATATATACTTAGTAACATATATACTTAGTCACGTATATACTTACAAAAGTATTTATTGTACTAGTAAAAGCTACTGATATATTTTATAATTTGTATTAAAAACTTAAATCTTAAATTTCTGTAAATTTTTTAAAAGATTTTTCTAAGACGGTTATTTATGTAAATAAATAAATACAGAGGGTCTAGATTTTGGTTCATAGCCTAGTTGAAAATCGATAAAAAGTTTTGCAAACAATTCGATTTTTATACCTTAAAAATATTTTGAGAAATGACATTTATTTCATTCAAGCTGTTATTGATTATTATTTGAAATCTTGACTGCTAGAGGACATAATCTGAACTTCTTTCTTGGCCTTTCGTTTAAATTTTTCCTATTCATGTGATGAAGTATTTGTGTATTCAAAGAGTAGATAAGAAATATTTATGGTGATAAACAGAACTTAGGGAACAGTGTTAATTATTGTATACTTTACTGAGTACAAAATTAATTTACATTTGTATCTTTCAAGAACCATGTATCAAAAAGAGCATCTGTACTTAGGACTCTGACACTAGCTATGTAAATTCAAAAAGATTTAAATTTACCAGGATTTCTTGTTTAAAGAGATAGGCATACTTATTTAGCACTGGAAAGTTTTTTTCTGTGCAAGTTGAAAAGAAACTCTGTATAAACAACAGAATGCATGGATTTAATTAGAGTTCCCAAAATTCAAAACGAATTAAACAGAGATTTAATATTTTAGGTGTCTATTTCCATCTAAAACGGTGACCTTGATGCAAATTTTTTTCACTAAATAAGATGCAAAAGATAACCTCTAGTTTATCAGAGAACCTAAAAATATGTCGATTTTCTTTCGAAGTTGTTCAAACTTTAACCCCTTCCGGTACGATTTAATAATGAAAAACTGTGCGTGAAGTAACCATTTATTTTTTATTTAAAAAACTTGTTTTATTTTACAATTCTTACATATTCTTAATTAAAAGCCACTTTTTACATAGTGTTAAGTATCAGAAACGGTAAAATTAAGATAATAGTCTTCAAGCTAGAGGTACTTTTCAAAACAAAGTGCAAAGGAATTCTGAATTTTTTACATCGCCTGACTTTTGTAACACACACGGCATTTCTTAGTAGGTTTTCTTTTATTCTGACTCATCAATTTGGCAGTGACTTGTACCAAGAAACTTTAAATAAACAATATGTTATAGTGACCTGGGATGTCCACAAGTAACAAAAGTGTTGCTAAATTCAGTACACTAGAAATTTTAAACTAAATTAATTATGATATTTATCAGTAACTTTAGTCGCATGACGAGTGTAGCTCGTCATTGTGCGGTATGGAATGAAAAACCAATGATGAGCTAGAATCGTCATTTTACCGGAAGGGGTTAAACATTAAATTAGGGAGTTTAGCATTTTGATGTGTCGCATTTTAAGTGTTTTATTTCATGGTTTACATGTTCTTTTTGGTAAATACTCTTTTCTATAATATTTTTTTTATTTAATTTCACTTTTATTTATACAATTACCTGAATAAATTATCATCTTCAAATAACTTAAGATAACTTAAGCACATAGGTTCTATTGAGAATTCACTGGATACTCATAATGTTATACCTTACGTCAACCAAGCACTGTGAGCGTTGTTTGAATACGCAAGTAAATTTGTGTGTTGTGTTATACTGTTCCATAACTTACCACATAACATAAAACAAATATATTTTCTCTTAAAAATGAGATAGGTTATTTATATTAATTGTGCTGTCGTTATCCTCAATAGTCTACAGAAATCCTTTTCTAACAACTTCCTGTGAATAAGACTAAACAAAAAGCATAAAATATTTGTCAATATTTTCATTATTATAGAAATAAATGCTTAAAAGGGGACAAAAATTATTAATTTCTCCAAGAAAAAATAATTAAATATTTGATCTATAATTAATAAAGAGTTTATAAAAGTAATATAGAAATTATTTTAAAACTTTAAAATACAACTTCTGCTTATAAAAGAAGAAATAGTATGCTGGAAACCGCATTTAAAGTTATTTTAAAAGTTCCGGAAGGAAATATTACTTTTAATTTAATATCTTTTCCTTTGAAAAATTTCTAGTTTTAAATTATTTATCTATTTTAAGGATATATGCGTGGTGTAAACTACAATTATTAATTAATATGTTTTAAGAGCAATATTTGTCTTCATAAATATGTATTATGTTTTATCAGAAAAAATATATGAAATCCAAGAGCCAAGTTTCAAAGAAAGTCTAAATAATACATACCAAAATCTTTTCTTTATGTAAGAGAATGTTGCTATTATATGTGTACGTAGAATAATAATTATTCATTTTTATATTCCAAGCACATAAAGCCATTATACATTTACCTAAGATGAACCATTGCCAGAAATGTCATGCCAAAAGCTTTATATTATCCGAGATTAATAGCATCAGTTTGTTTTCATGCTAAGATGAAGATAATCATTTTTTCTAAATCATAAAAGCATACACAAAAGTTAAACTACAAACACAGACTCAGAAATTCTTATAATGATTTATTTCTCTTTTGTCCTAAATATAACTTTAATATTTTAAGGAATAAAGTTGTAATTTTTTTCAATATTTTTTTAGGTCTGTTAAATTTAAAATCATGAATCTGTAACGTACTCCTTTCATGTTCTATGCTAATTTGTCTCAATGCGGATCAATATTATTATTCAATATCCACCTAGAAAACAACAGAAATTATTTAAAAACATTGAAGTGAAATGAAAATCTATATCTTGTTTCAGACGAATACGAAATTTATTTACTTACATGAACTTTTATTTTTATACATTTCCTAACAAAGCTTTCCATTAAAAATACTTTTTGCATTAATTTTTTAACACTCTTCTAAAATATCTCTTATTTTAAAGAGATCTTAATGTCTTCTATACATGCCTGATTCAAGCTATCACAGTTTTTAAACTGATTTTCAAAGTGGTATGCATTTATTTTAAATTGATATGAAAAAATCCATTCTTGAAATTAAAAACTGCCTTTATGTTGTCGATGAAAGAAACTAAAAAGTTCAAATCACCAGCTTGAAAATGTTTTTAATGTTTTACTATTTTTTTATTTTGGTAACAGTCTCTACTCGCTTTTTATTTATTGGTTTTTTCAGCCAAAAAAATTAGATATTTTAAAGCCAAACTATTTGAAATGTTAAACTATACTTTTATCACTGACACACATTATCGATAAACGTAGAAAAAATAACTTTTTGTCATTGACATGATCAAACAAAATAAAGTTTTCTTACTCTTTCTGACTCTTTACTTATTTCATATGTCTTCCAACTGTGTGATAAAGTAATGTAACTTCTGATAGAGTGGACATTTTAACCATGAAAAATTTTGCTTTTAAAAATTTTATTTTAAGTTTATTATTGAATTGTTCTTTTATTAGTTATTATAGTACAGTTTATCAAAAAAAGAAACTGCACAATTATTTTACATGTAGCTGATACATTTCACATTCTTTTATACATAAATATAACAATAAAATGATTTTAAACTCTTTTTTAATACTTTGTCTTACAAAAGTGAGTATTTTGAAATTCTAAAATTTTTCTTTTTAATCAAAATATATTTTGTTTTATTTTTAACCACATTATACCTTAATAAAATACACCGTAAAGTATTCAAACAATGAAAGAAGATTTCTGATTCTTAAATAATTTGTTTTGTCATTTTAGACATATTGTTGCTAAACTTCTAATACTATAATTATCAAAATATTTCTATCCTCTTTATGAAGTCTTGTAATAACATTAGATATTTTATATGCATTACTGACACCGATATTAGAATCGCCATTTGATTTTGGCATATATTTATAATTTTACGACAACAGAGTAATTTTATCAATGGTAACGTCTTTGACAAATATATTCATAACATACATGCTTTATGAAAGTAGTGTAATAAGTCAAGTATGAAATATTGAAATGAATTCCGTGTATATTGAAGTCAGTTACTTTTATATAAAGATTTGTTGATGGTATTGAAATTATGTTGCGTTATGAATCCAAATAAATCACCATAATAAACTACTGACGTAAATTTGATTTATTAACTACTTAGATATAACTTAATTTTAAGAAATATTTTGATACAGAGAACAAACATAGTTATTTTACGGCTAGTTTTATACTCATTATGTGCATAAAGTAAAGACATACAATAGAATTTAAAAGAAATAAAATATTGTTCCAAAATGGCATTCTAATCAAGATTTTTTAAGAAAAACACATACACACAACCATTTATGAGTAAAATCACACATGTAGATGGGGTCTAATAACTTTTCGTAAAATGAGAACTGAGTGAACCATGAAAATTATTTAAAAATATCAGCAGGAAAATTTGATTTCTCTATATTCTGAAAAGGTTAAATACAAAAACTAATGGTATTAAATTAGTATATATTAAACACTTCGTTTTGCATTATAGTACGCTTTCCATATTTTCTAGTTAAAACCATAATAGATATTTCCACGAGAGAACATTTGGAAAAATGTAAATTAGTAATTTTTGGGACCAAATGAATCCATTTATGAAGAGGAAGAATAATCAATTTAGAACCCAAAATTTCTAAACTCTTAACCATTTATAAAATTTGTATTGTTTAATTGTGCATAGATTCTGATACAAACATTTAAAATAAGCTTCAGTAACTCAAGCGCATGATTTTAAATTTGGTCTACAAAAATTTATTTCTCCAATTATGTAACTTTTCACACAATTTGCTGTAAGCACATTAGAATTCACGTCGGAAATAAGTGTGTTGTAGTTATTTTCCTGCCTCAAGTAAATAAGAGTCCGTCGGAGATTTTTTTTTTGGCTTTAAACAGTTAGGTAACAAAAGATAATTCATATATTGTACTATTTAAGGGATTTTTCTACAGAATTGCAGATTCTACGACAAGTGATTGACCGGGCTAGGGAGAACACCAGCTCTTGTTAAAGCAGCTAGTGGGTGAATTAGCCGAAATTCTTGTCAAAGAAGAATCTTCTTTTCTTGGCAAATGAATATCTCACAATGAACTGAGAGGGAGCAAAAATGCATACCTCAAAAATCTTTTACATATTAAATAAAGATCTTAGACTAAGATATTATCGAAGAATAACTGGTCTTTTCCCCAGAAGAGAAATAAAGAGACAGTGGTACAGTAAAACAAAAGTTGTGTTATAGTGGTATGCTCATAGCAGCTACAAACGAATTGGTTTGGTTTTGAGTGCTATGGTCTACATATTGCAACACTAGGGCTAATGAGACCGGGACCTACAGTTTAAAGCAACCGAACGGCTACGAACGGAACGGATTCGAACCCATGAACTCCCCTACCGAAGGCCAGCACCCTAACCAATTGGCCATCGTTCGGCCAAAAGAATATGTATATATATATATATGTATATATATATATGTATATATATATATATATATATGTATATATATATATATATATATATATATATATATATATATATATATATATATATATATATATATATATATATATATATATATATATATATATATATATATATATATATATATATATATATATATATATATATATATATATATATATATATATATATATATATATATATATATATATATATATATATATATATATATATATATATATATATATATATATATATATATATATATATATATATATATATATATATATATATATATATATATTATATATATATATATATATATAATATATATATATATATATATATATATATATATATATATATATATATATATATATATATATATATATATATATATA
The DNA here is from genome assembly GCA_032207245.1 of Pardosa pseudoannulata. Classification (NCBI taxonomy): domain Eukaryota; kingdom Metazoa; phylum Arthropoda; class Arachnida; order Araneae; family Lycosidae; genus Pardosa; species Pardosa pseudoannulata. The sequence goes on from CM063503.1 coordinate 106,487,768, forward strand.
TATATATATATATATATATATATATATTATATATATATATATATATATATATATATGTATATATATATATATATATATATATATATAATATATATATATATATATATATATATATATATGTATATATATATATATATATATATATATATATATATATATATATATATATATATATTATATATATATATATATATATATATATATATATATATATATATATATATATATATATATATATATTATATATATATTATATATATATATATATATATGTATATATATGTATATATATATATATATAAATATATATATATATATAGTATATATATATATATATATATATGTATATATATATATATATATATATATATATATATATATATATATATATATATATATATATGTATATATATATATATATACATATATGAATTAAAAAGAATTAGCTTAAAATAACTTAAAAGAATAACTTATGAAAAATGCGTAATTGCTCAAAATTTTCTAGGTCAAAGACATTTTGTTCTCTTAGAGTTCTTACCTTCAAAGAATTTGAATCATTCAAGCTAGTCATGATTTATGACTTAAATTCTTGAGCCATATGAACGAAAGTTTTACATAATCTTTAAGTGATGCACAGAAATTATATTATTTCATGTGTGATATCGAAGTTTAACTTTTTAATTCAGATTCAATTTAATGTAGTTTTAGACGTTTTTAGAAAAATGGTTATTTTTAGAGTTTAACAAACTCTTAAAGATATATGAAATGTGTTGAACTACAATCATTTTCCATCTTTAGTTTTATATCATTATATCGATTTACGTGTGAGTTACAAAAGTTTTATTATCCTGCAATGTCTTTTTTGGAGAAAAATTAAAGTATATTAAATCATTTTAATAACCATAAAATGGGTTGATGTGTGTGTAAATGAATTCTTTCATAACAATGTAAATTCGATCTAGTACTATCCCATGTAAATATGTCTCTTAAACTCTTCATGAATAAATTTTAACCAACACAACTTTTAAAAAAGAGAACCATAATAACCTTTTATACACCATCGTTTTATACGATTATGGTCTTAACATAATGAAACTTAATATTGTTAAATAACTCCAATAATAAATGCTCACAAAAACTTCAAATTTGTATAATGGAAAAAATTAAGTTACTCATTATATGTCCTTAAATTAAATATGCATTAGTTTGAATGGATAAAAATATGTCACTACTGTAATTAAATGTTATGTTTATTATTAATGAAGTTATAAATGTTTAGAATATTGCAATGAGTATCTTATTATATATTGAAATCAGATTGTGACTATCTATCTATGTTTGTAAGTATTTGCGTCAATCTCCTCCCGAACCGATGGATCGAGAATTAAGCCAAAGGTACCAAAAGACTCTGAACAATTCAGGAATGTCATTTCGACCATACGCGTTCTGATATTCCAATTAGTTCGAAAGACATTAACGAAAACCAGACCAAAATAGCATCTTAATTTTGTGGTATATATATATATATATATATATATATATATATATATATATATATATATATATATATATATATATAGTCTTTTTTCAATTCTATTTTCAACTTCTTGATAAGATTTTGGCAATTAGTTTTAGAATTTCATAATCTGCTTCTTTAATATGTTTAAAAAACTCAGAAAATGCCTGTTATATGTGATATTACAATCTAGAATATTGAGTCAGACAGAATTTCATATTATAAATGTGTCTCGTTGAATAGATTTTAATTCATAGCATACTTAATGTATAAAACCTAATGGCAATAGATAAAGAATTTTACTTAAAATTTTAAATCGCGAGACATTTTACAATGATCTACTTTTATGGGAAGTTCCATAAAATTTGTTTGTTTAAATGCGTCAAGCTATACAGAAAATAAATACCAAAATAGACCTCTGTAAATTTTTGACCCGAATATGTAAAACAGGAAGCGTTAGATTTCTAATACCATTCTTTCTTCTACGGGGGGTGGGAACCCAAAGTGGAACCGTTTTAGGACATCTGAAGATATTTCCCGTAGATATCCAACAGGAAAAATCATTTGTACTGCAGACACAATGACTTCTAACAACTCTAAAAGGGCTGAATTAAAGACTGTAGAATGCTGTGGATCCCGTATGCAAGGGTAAGTAAACTTTATGCTCATGTTTAAATTTCAAATCATACTTTAAATGTCCTTAAAATTTGCACGGGATATCTCTTGATTTTGAATTAGTTTCCATAATTTTAAATAATTCTAACAATCGATAGATGTTTAGAACCTCGAAGTAGTAGATTAGCAAACGCCGCTATAGAATTGGATGTTTTTAACATTTTGTCAATAGTTAAAGTATTTTTAAGTAATCTTTTATTCTCGTTATTCATTTCTACTAGACACTTAAAGTCTAGAAAGAAGACTTAACAATTTTAATGCTTGAAATTTTTTATAGATAACCCTTAATGTTTTAGTTAATTTAAATATCCTGAATTAAATCAAAATTTCAGTGTTAAAATATGGATGACACTTAGAGGAATGAGGTGAAATCTAAAGTTAATGAACTCTACACACGATATTATACTCTTAAATTTTTTTAACAAATTTTAAAGTGCATATCTACATACTTGAAATCACGAGCCTGCTAAAAGTTAGCAGTATCAAATGATTTGAGCGTTGAGTAGAAAGTATATTCTAAAAGTAAATGCAATAATTTAATATAAATCTAGTATGCCTAGTATGTCTATTAGTCTAATGTATGTCTAGTTTACTTCTAATCCTGTTCTATATATGGATTTGTAATCAAAATACTTAATATTGTACAGTGTTTCTGGCTTTACTTTTGAGCATCTCTCTTACTGAAAGTTAAATATTTTGATAAGTTTTTGGGAAAATTAAGTTTACTTATATTTTTTCTTTAAACAAATGTAAGTAATGTTGTGAATAGTTGTATTCTAAAACAACAAAATAAAAAATAATTTTTCAAACTTGCTGACTTTATTTACTCACATAGCAAAATTTCTGACTAAGTTACTACTCACTTTAAGGACTACTTGGTAATGAATTATCAGATATAACAATAAAGTTACCATTATCCTTGTTTTTGAATCTATTCGGAGTCTATTGTAATCTATTCCATTTAGGTGCAGCTAACCAGTGTTACTCTTCAGTTACTAAAACCAGTTTCTTTAATTGGAAGTACGCGGTTTTTCTACAATTTCCTTGCCATTTTTAAATGTTTTCAGAGCTACAACCTGTTACAGACCATGCATGTTTCAATTAGACTTCTAATTTGACTCAACCTATGACAATCTATTGCTTCAGATAGACTCCCACATCCTTCAGATTTCTCTCAAAATAATCAAACCACCATTTTTTTTTGGGGGGGGGGGTGAGCTACCTCTTCTACGTGTACCCTCAACGTTTTCAAAAGGGTAACTAATTTCGTTGGTTTGTTATATCTAGAAAGATGTCT
>CM063503.1:106501255-106516255 GCA_032207245.1 Pardosa pseudoannulata
TTCAGCACAGAAATTTATGTGTTAGAATCCGCTGGCATGGATGTTCGTAACAGTACAAAATCCTCTGTAGTTAGCGGTACCATTATCCTCGAGTAGCCAAAAGGTAGACAGCAGCACTCCAAACAAATCAGTCAACGAATGACTATGGTGGGGGATAGAATGAACAGCTCACTGATTCACACAATTACTAAAAGATTACGGATCAGAAGAGCACACTTTTTAAGCAAAGTCTTTTAGGGGGAAAATAGCAGTTGTAGGTAAAGAGTTTTCTGTGCATCATTTACAGAAAATTAATAAATATAATTATACAGTAATTCAAACGCATGTAGATAACTTATACATGGAAATTGACATCTTTAAGACTAAATATATTCAATAAAACGGTAAAACATCATAACATCACTATGCTTAGAAAATCCTAACAGTACAAATTTTTATGTCTTTTACTGATTGTTTCAACATTGCATTGATCATAAAGTTCTGAGAAAAGTACTATTAATAAAATTTTTTTTTCAATTTATACTAAGGAAAAGTGGGATTTGTAATACCAGCAAATTGGCTTAGAAGTTACTGGTAAACTGACAAATATATCATCGAAATTTTTAATAGTAAATAAAGATTTTTGACTAGTAAAATAAAAGTAGAAGCTATGAATTCGGAGTTAATGGAATTTAAAATATCCGTATCCCATTTTTTATGCGTATACATTCTAGATTCATGAAATTCTAGTAAGGTTAGCCTATTTTAATTATAGATATTTTAGGCGAAGCAGCCATTTATTTTCCATTCACGAAATATTAAATTTATCTATATCGTAACATAGTGTATTTCTTGGTTATTCACAAGTTGCATTTATACAGAATGGTTCACCTACCTCTATTCAATCTCAATTACATATCTCTAGCAGATAAGTCTTTAACAATCAGTCTAATAAGTCTAACAAGACTTTAACAATCAATAATAAATCTTTAACGTTAATATTAATAATAATATTAATAAATAATAATAAGTTTTTAACAATCAATAATTAATATGTTTAACGTCACAATTAAAATAAATTATATTTTACTGAATGCCTCTTATTTGATTTTAGCAATTTTGTACTTTACATCAATGTTTTACGAAAAGATTCTGAAATAATTTAACTGACTTTATCTCTGACAATATTGTTTGCATTTTAATTACTATTCAGTATTTTGTCTCTGTCATTATTACGTTAAAACTAAAATTTATATGATTTTTGTACTTGTTACCCATATTTAATTTTTGAGAAAAATTTACCAGTATTTCAACTTTCATTTATAGAATAACCAGTTATCAAAAAATAAAGTAAATTTTCAAAAGCTAATAACAAGCAGCCCATCCTAAAATTTAAACTTACACTGACAAAAGACTGTGAAAAGACACTTCAAAATTGGAACTGTTTGTCTGTTTATGAATACAAAAAAGTTACACAGAACTTCAACTTCAGTGGGATTGTCAAATAGGTAATCTTTTGAATACATTATTGTTTTCGGAAGAATTTCATTTATTGGCATTTTTTAATGTGTGATCTGAATATTTGGTGATCCGTATAAGTGTAGTTTGAATATTTGCAGTTGTTCTGTAAGTATAATTTGTACTAATAAACAATAAAACCTAAACTATATCTTCATTCTCTGCCGTATCCAGTTACTTAAGTTTTTATTATCCTGAAAGAATTGTTTAAGTTTTCATTAAATATAATTTTGTAAAATTTTATATATTTAATGAAATATTACTTTAAATATATATATATATATATATATATATATATATATATATATATATATATATATATATATATATATATATATATATATATATATATATATATATATATAAATTTGGTTGAATTTGCAGGATTGGAATCAAATTTAATATGCGAATGGAGTTCAAAACATATTTCTTTTATTATTATTAAATCATTCAATCATCAATAGCAAAATACCATTTCATACAATAATAACGACTGGAGGGAAGGCATTTTAAGTTCACCCGCTTACCTTTTTATTGGCAAATAAAATGGGATCATAAATGTTTAATGTCAAAGATAACCCCTGTTCGGCTTCCACGCTTTAGTAAATATTCTTGTTATAATTTATTTTTATATTCTTCAATGCACCATTCAATTCAATTAAGATTTTATTTTATGCGACTTTCCGTTTCTTGTTTTACTGATATTATATTTGCGATGCAGTTGTCTTTCTTCCTACATAGAAAATATACGACAATTATGCTTATACAAAAGAATTATTAAAATGCATATTTAATCTAATGTATATTAAAACCAGTTTTAAATTTATTTAAAATGAGAAATAACTTAAATGTTATTAGCACAAATACACGGACCAGTATCAAATATGGAATAATAAACTTGCTCATTCATACAAAAATAGCGGTATTTGATTTTAATTCCTATGTTATCTAATACTATATATACTTTCATTACCAAGAGATTTTTTTATTAGCGTAATATTGGGAATTTGAGTTTTCTAATATTATTATATTTTGGCTAGCAGTATTTAAATCCCTATTCTATAAAACGATATGTTTTAGCATTTTTAATAGCATGATTGTAGAAAGAAAACCTACAGCATATGAACTTTTTAAAATTTTGTTATTTTTAAAGTTTGTACCTTAAGGCCACATTAAAAGCCAATAATACTTTAAAAGAGTTTTTACGTTCTATTTCCACGTAGTGTTGTAAAATAAATATTAAAAATTGTAAAGATTCGCTTAAACTTTCAAACTTTATTGAGATATTTTAAATACAAAATAGGGGTAACTTTAGTTTTTAATGTTATTCATGGTGATCGATACTTATAGTAAATGTACACTGAATTTTTTACTTTAGTCATTTGAAAGCCTATTTCAAATCTAGAAGAAAAAATAGAGCCTAGAAAATTTATATTAGGAGAAAAAGTTTCCTTTGGCTTTTGAAGCACATACATTTTAGCGGGAGATTATATATTTTTACGGTACAAAAGTTTAACAGCCTTACTTTTATACAGAATTCGTTTAACGAATACATTTTCAGAGAATGAAAGTAACTATGTGGAATTTCAGTTTCAGTCTATCTAAAGCCCCTGAGTAAATGTGACTGAGAAATAAAAATACAGATATAAAATTATATATGTCGTACTAGTGACAACTATATACTGATGAAGCATAATATAATGTTTACATAGATTTCAAACGAAAATTTGAACATGTTTATTAAAAATAATCAGATTTTAAATATTTCATATTCAGTTCACAAATTTATATTTGTAGTACCAGTTAATATCATATGTATTGCTCCAAAATATTACGTGAATATCAATATACTAAATATACTCCTGTTTTTATCGTATGAACTCTAAATGATTTTACATATATTGCTTACAAAAGTGATGGAGAATTTTTAAAATAAACCTTCACCATCACACAATTTAGTTAATGTAATTGCTCTATTAATATTTACATAAAATATTTTAAAAATTTTTACAGACAAACATATCTTATTTAACATTTCACTCCTTTATATATTTTACTACTTATCAGGTATTCATTGCATTCTAAAAGATATGCTCTATTTCTGTATTGAAAGTTATTTTGAGTTTCAAAGCATGAAATGTTTTTAGTCATTGACAGATATTTCAAATTTATTGCTAAGTATTTTATTATACTTTAGAGTAGTGATGCATAAAAGATCCATTTTTTAAGATAGGAGAAAATTGAAACCATTAATGCTGAACTATATTTGCATAAACACCTCAACATTTATTTATATTAATTTCGAGTTGAAAAATTAGATTACTCTTAAAGGATAAACAGTAGCAAATGGATTAATCTCCTGCTTTTTTCGTTTTCTCATGTTATCTGAATTTAAAAGTATGAAAGTAATGGCTTTGGAAGAGCATATTCTGCATGAATAAAATTTCAATGAATAAATTAGATTCCACTGTGTAAATAAAATCATTATATAGCATTAAAGAGAAATACTGCTTACAATTATACTTGTAAAAATGTTTTTAAGCATATGATTTTTGAACGGGAAGAAATTATGGCTGTGGTAGATAATGCTTTCAATCTAACTTAAGATAATAGGCATATTTTGTAAATAAAATATTTTAAAGAGTATAAATCTATATTTATGTAAATGATGGGCATTTTAGTGAAACAGTTTTAATGTTTAGCTTTTGAGGTTGGTAGTTATGTTACTGCAAACTATCCCAATTGATAGGTTTGGTTTGATTTTGGAGCGCTACGGTCTAATTTTTGCACCACGAGGGCTAAGGAGACCAAAACCTACTGCTTAAACCCGATTCCTAATGGCTACGAATATCCATGCTATAGTGGGATTCGAACCCATGAACTCCGGTTCGGAAAGCCAGCACCCTAACCATTCGGTCATCGTTCGGCTTGACAACTATTAGGAGTATATATTTGTGACACTAATGATTAAATGATGATAAAATTTGAAATAAAGAACTAGTTTTAAGGTACTTTGAATTAAAATTGCAGAAATGATAAAAGGATAAAATTGAAAATTTTAAAATTTATTCCAATTCTTCAAAGCTACAGTTTCACAGCTCACAGTTTACTAAAAACTGGAATTTTAAAACTATTTAAAAATAAAATGGAAAATAATTCAAAATATGAAATCTGAGAGCTCCATTTCCCAGCGGTACGGATTTTTAATCTCCTAATTCAACCTTTAATACTATTGAACCGGAATGTCAGCTATCCACAATTCAATGGAAAACTTTTTATAGCATAACATGTGGTCATATATCAAGTAGGTGGCCAGAAACGTTTCTGTGGGCTATAAATGCAATAGTGCAAGGCAGATGAAACATTGCTTTCTGACAGGAACCAACGTCACGCAAAACTCATATACCTATCGTTGACGGCTAAAAATACTCACTGAAGGAAAATTCACTTTACTGTATCTTTGGAACATTAAAGCGAAATTTTACGGATATTTGAGGAGCTTTAACGTATTACAGGATTCTTTTTTTTAATTCTGTAAAGTTATGTAAGAATTTGTATTAAATATATTTATTCCATTGTATGTTTCACCGAATTTTGTTTCTAATAAATAAATTGTTTTAATTTATAAAATTTCGGATATAGATTTTAGGTTTAAAACTATTTGTTCAAGTTTTAATATTTTTGATGATAAGAAATAAGAAATAAATTGTGAAAAAGAAATGATGTAGAAAGAGAAATGGTTTTTATTGATATAAGAAGTTATTAGTCATACAATAAATAATGAGTATTTCGTCATATTCATTAATAATAAATTTATTTACGATCAAATAAAGATGTATTTGTTTAACAATGAATATACAAGATCTGTGTAGAGAGAAATTAATCTAAGTATAAATCTAATAAATTAATAGAAAAAATGATTAAAAAAATTCTAAGTAGGATTTTTTGGCATCTTAATTGTTGCTTGCAACTATTTCACGCACGGTACACAACTCAGACAACTTTGACAGGAACCTTGTTTAGATATTTTTTAGGATGGTTTGGATGTCTTTAATAGCTCAAAATAGACCCCTTTCAGATTAGTCTTACTACTCAGAAACAAATATGTTTACGGAAGCAAGCAATGTAAGAGATCGCAAGCAATATCTGTTTGAAAGTGGAGGATTCAATTTTTAAAAACTGTTGAATACTTCCACGTTTAGAGTAAGATCCCTGTCTATCCTACGGTAAGATTTTTTTCTAATCCACATTCATGGCTTCAGAGAAAACAATGAACAGGGTTTAAATTTTTGATTTAATTTTTCTTTTCATTTTATTTAATTATAGGTATACGAAATGTGTTGTCTTACTTTTAAAATGAACATCTTATCAGATACCTTTAATCAGCTTTAAATGTGATTATAGGAGAAAGCCTAGTTTCCTTAATCGTCTTGGATTATTTTAGTCATATATAAAAAGTTTTTAATAAGTCTCAGCGGCAGAGAACTAACACTAGCAGACCATAAGATTAAACTCCTTAACAATAAATTCTTTAGTTAAAGAAAACTATATAGCTGTGAATTATCAAAATTCTCAAACACCAAAATTTTATACGTACTCCCACAGCGTTAATTTATGTATATATATATATATATATATATATATATATATATATATATATATATATGTATATGTATATATATATATATATATATATATATATATATATATATATATATATATATATATGAGGGGGGTTGTGTGTAACGATATTTGAATTTAAAACTGACCAACTTAATTATAATTGTATTTTAAAATAAATATCTCGCGATTCTAACTTTAAAATTTCAACCTTTGACGAAACCTTTTTTGATCTCCCATCTCATTATGGTAAAATTGGCTATTACACGTATACCAAAACTAATTCCAGTAAAAGTACTTTATATAACTTACTTTCGCTCAGTCTGAATCATCATATGACTAACTATTACCACACTAATTGACTTGATCAGAACCGTATATAAAAGCATGTATAATATTTTGCGCGAAAAATTCTGAAGAGAAGATGTCAAAATAAACTGCACATTTTTAATATTGAAACTGAACAGTTTTAACCTCAAAGAGTTGCAGTTCTGTTTGGGTAAAACTTTGTGCACCAACACTTTGATGGAAAGATTTCTTCACTTTCAGGGCAATCTGAACTGGATTGCTATAGTTATTGACAGTATATTCTGATAAGGTGTAAGGACTTGACTAGTATACTTGCAAAGAGATAATGATCTACTTTTCTATATTTTCTCCAGATTCAATAGTTGTTTTTCGAAAGAAAAAATTATTTCTTGAAAAAAATGGAAAAATTGGTGACTCATCAGGATGGCGATTATACCTGTATTTTAAATAATTATAGGTCAATATATATATATATATATATATATATATATATATATATATATATATATATATATATATATATATATATATATATATATATATATATATATATATATATATATATATATATATATTTGAACGAAACTGTGGGTCTACAGATTTTTAACTGTTTTTCTTTCTTCTTCCTATGTTCTTGTGCAGTGTTTGTATTCATGCTCTTAATCCAGCTCAGGGATTTTTTTAAGATGACATTTTTATGCAATTTTAGATAAATTTACCTTTCTGGAGAATCAGTGTGATCTTTCGCTTTGTCCACAGTTATACATATGTAAATGTTAGCTCAATACAATTTTTTGTTTGTCCAGATGTTGAAAAGTGGGATGGTATTTATCAAAAATTATTGTACTTGGAAGTCCCTACGTGACAATCTGATATAACTGATTATCTTTATTGCTTGTTTCTGTAAATGAATGATAGTTTAGGCTTGTTACACTGTAGCTAATCAATTTCTCCTTCTATTGCAACCAGTTTAGCCTAAAATAGGTTGTTTTAAGTGTGCAGAACTTCCTGTCATTTATGCTTTTCTTGATCATATTTTCAACTACAAATGTAATTAAGGTCCCTTGTTTCCATGATATATCCTATTATATATTTCTTATGAGTGATATTTAATAAAAAGTTTTATATTTTTCTATAATTAGAGTTAGGAAACTAATTTAAGTTTCAAGACATTTTAAAATATTTAAATAAAAAATATGAAAATCAAAATTGCAGAGTACAAAAGAATAAATCCGTTTATTCAATTATGTTAAAGTTAGTAAAAAAACTATTCATTTTTTATTTCAAAATACAATCGTTTAAAAAAAACTCTCTGATTAACAATCTAAATTTTTTACAGTTTCTCCTCTAAGATATGTAATAAATTAAAATATCTGATAAAAAATTATCAAACTAGTAAGCAAAACTAAAAATGAAACGAAAACATATTACAAAAATAAAACAATATGCTTTCAAATTAAAAAAAAATAATTTGAAAAAAAATGAGATTTATAATGATCGATCTAATTTTCAGTGGGGAAGATGCATTAAATATTTACTATCATATTTTAATTGCATGGGAATAGAAATCAAGTTAATATGTTTTCAAAATGTTGCATAATCATTTGAGAAATACATAGATATAACATAAAATAGTTATAAAAACAGTAATGATTACAGCTATGGAAGAGAATCTCATTCTACTTAAAAGATAAATTATATTTTATTTATGAAATGCATTTTTTAACATGTTTAAAAAGTTTTATTGATGATATTGACAGAATATGGCCTTAGTAGCTCATTTCCCATTGTTGAGAACGCAGTTATAGATGACTGTTAATTTTTTCAATAAAACAAAATATAAAATAAATAATCATTAAATTTTTAAGCTAAAAGAAAATATGTTATTAAGCAAAATTTCATTATTTTTATTGACTATTGATTAACTTATTTTTTCTTTCTTTCCAAGAACTTTCCTTTCTCATTCCCATATATTTATGAGTCAACTTATTGTTTATTTTTTTATTAACTGAAAAGACAGGACTGTACTGCATGCATTTTTTCCCATAAAATTTCATAAAAGCAATAACTTGATTTTTCTTTGTATTTTCTCAATGGATTTAATATATTCTGTTCTTAGTTAGACTAAAAAATTGTTCACATCTGTCAAAGAAATAGAAGTCAAATTTGAACAAATAAACTTATATAAACAAAAATAACAAAATGCTTTATTTTCTAAATAATTGTTACCAGCTAGGTTTTATTTCCTATATTATAAAATAATAATAATACGAAACAATAAAAATGGAGGTTGTTTTGCATGTAGGGCATTGAGATGAAAAAAGAGAGTATTATATACACTTCTACCATGCAATTTATAAATAAATTAATTTAATCATCTGGTAACTTAACTTATTGCCTATTTAAATAATTATATTTCAAATGTAAATTACTTTCATAGATTTTTTATTGTTTTATAGATAAAAATGTTTACAAAAATATTTTATATTTTAAAAATAAAATACCATTTGCATTGTATTCTAAATAAAATACCTAGATTTTACTAATACATTGCCCAGTTTTATTTTTTCCCACCTTTTCATTGCAGTTTGAGTAAACACTACACCAGAACCTTTCCAATTACTGCAGTGTACATTTTTTAGAACTTCTAATTTGTTTATCCTTTGTTTAAAGTTAATTGCACATATTTAACTTGTAAATTATAAACTTAAAAACTTTTTTAATGTTCAATTTGCTGCAGCTACAATCAATACAACTAAATTTAACTTAATGTTAAGTAAAACTCTTAAAGCTTAATGTTGTTTGCTTAATTCCCAATTTCTGGTGGGAAAACTGCATAGCTTTCTAAACCTAAAGAAAAAAGATTTGAATTATTTAGTCTTAAATTTTAACCGAATCTTATTTACTAGAATAATGAAAGTGTTTAATTTCGAAGAGTTATTTATGCGTTAATTATTTTAGTATCACTTTAATGATTGGAACCTATGCCGTTTGAGAGACATATTTCTAATAACATGCTTCTCAGCTATTAGAAAATCTACTTGAAGTTATGGGTATATTCATCAATTATTTATTTAATATATAACAATAAAAATATTTATTTTTAGATCAAAATTGCTTTAATGAAGTTTTTATTTTATGATTGATAGTACAATAACTCTACATCCGATTTTAGAAGATTAATGACTAGGAACCATGCTCAAAAATTACCATCATTCATTGAGTTTTAACTGATGATCAAAAGTTAATTATTATTTATTAATTTAATAGTTCTAAGAATTAATAATCCCTCATTATGTCTTTCAAAAACATGAATTACTCTTCAATTTTTAGTCACTTGCATAGATTGAGGCATAGGGATTACAGTACTTATATAGTGAAGATCTGAGTCTAGTTAGTACTCTAAGTAAGCTTTTAAATTGTATTTAAAATTTAATAATCAGTTCAAACATACTTGTTTCTCGCTAAATGATGGCACTAATCTATTATTATTTTACCTTTCACTAAAATTGCCGAGTAATTTGCCATTGTGATATCCCAAGGTTAATGATGGTTTTGTGTCATCTAATAATTTTTCTTCTAAATGGTATTTTTTATATATGGTGGAATACTGCAATTTATTAAATACTTAAAATACTCTAAAACTGTGATATTTCAGAGTACTTTTATTATACTTATTAGTCTATAATATAGTGCAATGACAGATAGGTTTTTACCGTTAACTTGGACTAGTTGTTACTGTATTACAATTTTCAAATTGTTTTCAATTTGCTGAGTTTAAAACATAACTTTATATATTTTTATTCTTTAAAGATAGCTATAAAAATGCTGCTATAAGTATAAATTAAGAGAAAACATTTATAAAGGCTACAAAAGAAAGCCGAAAGAGTTATTTTATATAGAATAATATTCATACACAATCAAATATTCTATAGCTAATGAAAACTCTCACCATTCAATAACTAAAACTTTGTTGGTGAAGACATCAATGGTGATTGATCGTGTGCAGCACAGAGTACTACATAACGTACTAAATTGTGCACAAAATACATACAACACTGATCCAAAAATCTAAAAGTATTAGATATACATCTGTAGTAGTTCTCTCTGCATAGAAAACAGGGGATTCTATACTGAAAAAAACCTACTGCATAAAAGTAAGAAGACCTCTATGGCAGTTCCTAAGAATTTAGACCATATCTTTAATTAAGTTAAAAGAAATTGTAACTCAAGTACAATCCAATGTTAAATGCTGTCTTGGATAAACAGCACAAATTTCTTTTGTGAACTTTAACAAGAAACAAGAAGAAGAAAATATCTTTCATGGTGTTAAGCTAAACAAATAAGAAGATAATAAAGGAGAAAAATTTCAAGGATGTGGAACGCTAAATTCTACTTTTCGTGCTACAAGAGGACTAATATAAATTAATTAAACCATATGCTAAGTAGATTCCTCTTTTTCATTAAGTTCTTGAAAACTGTTGCTAAGCCTAATAGGGCACATGGATTTGCCCTTAATAATTATTAATATGCTATTTTGCCTTTGACATTATACTTAAATAATAATTTTATTTTAGGTAATAAATGAAAGCTGCACTATGTTATTAGAATTATTGACTATTGTATACATGTGGATTAATACCTAATTTTAATACATGACTTCAAAACATTAGTAATAAATAGCTAAATGAAACTATATTATACCTAAATTTGAGATTTTTTATATCGTCCAGTTTATAAATACTAAGTTTTACATGAAATTAATATTAAAATCTTAAAATTTATTTTTAATTGCAAATTTTGATATATAGCAAAAATTAACACACAAGCGCGCATATGTATATATATATATATATATATATATATATATATATATATATATATATATATATATATATATATATATATATATATATATATATATATATATATATATATATATATATATATATATATATATATATATATTATATATATATATATATATATATATATATATATATATATATATATATATATATATATATATATATATATATATATATATATATATATATATTTATATATATATATATATATATATATATATATATATATATATATATATATATATGTATATATATATATATATATATATATATATATATATATATATATATATATATATATATATATATATATATATATATATATATATATATATATATATATATATATATATATATATATATATATATATATATATATATATATATATATATATATATATATATATATATATATATATATGTATATATATATATATATATATATATATATGTATATATATATATATATATATGTATATATATATATATATATATGTATATATATATATATATATATATATATATATATATATATATATATATATATATATATATATATATATATATATATATATATATATATATATATATATATATATATATATATATATGTGATACGGAGAAAAGCAATATGATGTGCTCAGGATTGATGCACCTATTCAGGCACCCTAAATGCAGCAAATGTGTATTCTTAAGCATCAAGAAAGTAAAAAATTAAAATGCTGCTCACTACAAGTACTAAATGAAAATTACTAAAAAATAAAAAAAAAGGTTAAGAAAGAACCTTTAGTTTTATCTCGATTATTTTTATTTATTTACTATGTTTCAGTGAAAAGTATAATTTTCCTACATAGAGTTGCTTGTTCAAATTCACTTTTAATGAAAAACAATTTACTCACTACTTATATTATTTGATTAAATATCTTTATTAATTTATATTAATTTCTATTGTTGGATAAATAAAACTGATTAATGTCCTTCTTTAAGGAAGTTTAATTGTTTAAATATGCTTAATTGTTTTAGTAATTTTACCATTCAATTTATGACATTTAATATAAGGTTACAAAATATTAAATAAAATATAAGAAAAAAGGTAAATTGGACATTATTGTGTAAACTTAAAACATCTTTTCTTACTGTTTACTTGTCTTAATGGTGTCTGCACTACCTGTAAATTGTAAAATTATAAACAAATATTTTGATATTTAAATATTTATTTCTTATTTCTCTAGTTTTATCTTCTAGTCACATTTACAAAAGTGTTCATTTAGACTGTGCACTTATAAAAAGAAGTAAAAGAATTTTCTTTAGCCTCAAAAATCTCCTGAAGAAATTTGTACAAGTTATCAGCTTTTTCAAACTGCAAGATATACTAGCGTAGGGAATATATTTACATTTAGAAAAACTTGATTATAACGACGTAATTATGAAACAGTTTTCATCACATATTTGATAATTAAAATATTTTGAAAATATTTAAAATAATAAATTATCGTTTTTACCTAATAATGGAAGTCAAAAACGGTGGTTTCGTAAATTATATAAATAACATATTATTTATTTTTTTATAATAAATCATGCGTAAATTAACTTCAATTAAGAAACCTATGAATAAAAAAGTATAACTGAGGAATTATGTTGATACTGAAAGTTTTCGTTATTCAACAAGCCAAATTCAAAGAAATAGATTTCTCAAAACTGTGTGAAATAAAATGAAATAATCCCTGTGAGCTAATCATTTGAAATAGTCTTGTCATTCCACTAAGTTTATTCAATGTTCTAAATCAAGTTACTTCACTTACTGAGATGGTATATTGTATTTGGTTGTTTTATAGAACAATAAAATATGAACAATAAAATATGAAAACTTTCGTTTACATTAAAGCAAAGAATCTGAGTCTCATAGACAGTAAGGTAATAAATATGATTGAGTATGTTTTCTTCTAAACTACGTGCATTAGAATTCCTGCAGCTGTGTAGGAGAAATTGATACGATATATCATAAGAAACTTTCTTATTTTTTCTAAAAACATACGTCTTTATCTTTCAAATGTTTAGAAATTATGACTGAATAATTAGGATTTTAATGAAATAATAGATATGAAGTAAAAATCACTTTGTAAGGAAAATCAAATCAATTCTGAAAGTTTTGTTGCTATCTATAATAATAGTAGACTGTATACAATACGTTAAGAGAAAAATAGTTTTATTTTATACGTGTAACACTAGAATTTATTATATAACACGCATATATAAATGAAATTTCATATCAAATTTGTACCAATAAATATCATGTAGGGTTTCATATTGTAGCAGAATCTTGTGAAAGACGCGATGTTAAATCATTTATAAAGAGTATTGCAATTCGTCTTAAAAAAAGTTCTGGGCTATATTAAAATAAAATACAGAGGTTTTATATTAATTATGGGTCTGAATATTTTATATTGGCATTCATTTTATTTATAACGAATATTCACAATATCGTATTAATAGTAAAACTATTAGTATAAACAAGTTGAGAATGATCCATCAAAAAAAAAATTGTTTTATTTCTGGTCCTTTTCATTAGATAGGTGTAACTATGGAAAAGTTTGAAAATGAAAAACATTGGAATATATTTACGGAAAACATACTTTATTAGATCCTCTGTGGATCAAATCACACCCATATACTTGCACAATTTTCTAAAAATCATGATATAAAAATAAACATCAGCAGGAATGATTGTAATGAAGAAGTGCATTTTTCACTTACTTTAATTTTTTATGAATTTAGAAAGTTGTTAACATGAGATGAATAAATGCTATTAACATCCGGTTAGATAAGACTGTACCCTCTGTAATATAATTGTATAGATTTTTTTCACAATTAAAAATCGATAATTCTTTTCCTCTCTTTGAAAATATATTTTTTTATATTATGAACTAGAGATTGATATAATAGAATACATTTTTTTAAATAATCATATTAAAAATCAATACTTTTATTTATTTTACCTTAAACTGCCTGGAATAATTTTATGATTATTTAATGCATAGTTGAAACATTTAAGCTTCATTTTACGATGCAAAATCTACACTAAATCAATGTCTTTTTTATACAGGTATCACAATATATCACAAGAATATTTAACCCCTTCCGGTAAAATGACGAGTCTAGCTCGTCATTAGTTTTTCATTCCATACCGCACAATGACGAGCTACACTCGTCATGCGATTAAAGTTACTATTAAATATGATAATTAATTTAGTTTAAAATTTCTAGTGTACTGAATTTGGCAACACTTTTATCACTTGTGAAAATCACAAGTCACTATTGCATATTGTTTACTTAGAATTTCTTGGTACAAGTCATTGCCAAATTAATGAGTCAGAATAAAAGAAAACCTACTAAGAAATGCCATGTGTGTTACAAGAATAAAATTAAAAGTGAGAATACTTGGCGATGTAAACTATTAAGAATTCCTTTGAACTTTGTTTTGAAAAGTACCACTAGCTTGAAGACTATTATCTGTATACCTTATTAATGTTTTGCTTTGATATTTTCTTAATTTTACTTTTTCTGATATTATTTAACACAATGTAAAAAATGGATTTTAATTAAGAATATGTAAGAATTGTAAAATGAAACAAGTTTTTTAAATAAAAATTAAATGGTTATTTCATGCACAGTTTTTCATTATTAAATCATACCTAAGGGGTTAATT
>CM063503.1:106523755-106528755 GCA_032207245.1 Pardosa pseudoannulata
ACACACAAACACACACACACACATATATATATATATATATATATATATATATATATATATATATATATATATATATATATATATGTGTGTGTGTGTGTGTGTGTGTGTGTGTGTGCGTGTATGTGTAACGAGATGAAATTATTATCGCCGTTACAATAATCGCCGTTACAATTTTTAGCTTCTATTATTTTCAATTGCCTGGCAAGCCAAGCAGCAAAGTGCATCATAGTAGAACTTTATAGTTAAGGAAAACTAAAAATAAATGTGTTTACAGGACAAGACCTTTTCATCAAATGATCACGAAAATAAACTTCTATCAATTTCAAACTAATCAGTAAAAGATCTTGTGGATTTTTCCCCATGTTACCAAGAGCTTAGTCAGTGCTATACAGCAATTTAGACAAAGGAGGAGCTAACTATTTTCTTAAGACAGCTTGAATATGTTGCGAGTGGGCAGAAAATTAACATTTATTCTAACGCTAGTAGTGGGAGACTGGTAAGAGAATTTAAGACGGCAAATCTCCTTTAAATTTGATATTTTGTTGCTGGGAAGTTAGGTATGAAAGTATAAGCAGGGGAAGAGGAGAATGTTAGATAGATTTTTTAGGTGCAATAATTTTAAATATAATATATATATATATATATATATATATATATATATATATATATATATATATATATATATATATATATATATATATATATATATATATATATATATAAACATATATATACATATATACATATAATTATGATATATATGTATGTGTATCATTATACGAATATATGTATATATATGTATATATATGTATGTATACACACACACATATATATATATATATATATATATATATATATATATATATATATATATATATATATATATATATATATCATATCAAGAAATACTATGTTGTGATGCTGTTGCTTTATTATTACTGTAGAAAAGTAAACAGTTTTAAATTTACTTACTACCATTTCATCTTCTTTAAACAGGTGAATTTACGTTTTTAGCATAATATATAAGCGTTGTGTAGGAAATGATTAAAATTTCATTCATTTCCATTTCTCGCATTAGTTTACGAAAGTAATATATCACATACATAAAAAATTGTGTTTAGGCGTAAGTACCCTCTAATGATGTACCTTGAAAGAGGAAATTCTTTTGTCAATTTTGACATTGATGACCCCGATGATATATGCTAGCATCCTGTTTTCGAAGCTGGATGGAAATTAAGTGTAAATGGGTCTGTTCTGCATCTAAGTAATATTATCTTTCAGTATAAAATAAAGTGTAGCATGCGGACGTGGTTTTCTTTACTAAAATGGGGTAAAAAACCTAGAGTGAACCTACAATCTTAATTTAAAATGTATTTCTGCTAGGAATTTATTTGCCATTTTTGCGAATTTTTCACGATGCATAAATATTTTATTATAAAGTAGATTAGGCCACAAAATTGATTTATGGCAAAACACAGCATAAATTTCAAGAAAAAATGAACAAAATTCCGTATCCACTCAAAATATATAATCACATAGATCATACCTAAGTTATTATAGAGTTGTTAACAATATAGTCTATTGATGGTGGACTTTACAAATAGTTTGTGTAAGATATTCGCCGGATACACATATACAGTAATACATGATACATATTAATACAAATATACATTGAAATATATATTAGTACATGACAAAGATAATCACATTACCCTTTTAACAACACATTTTAACTTATTTATTAATAAATTGCTCTTTGTGAATTAATTTTTCATATCTTAAAAAGAATCCTTAAATCTCCTATTATACACTAAAGCAAGTATTTGTTGCAATTTAACTCTAGAATCTATTTGCATAAGTAAAACTGAATTTAAATTTTAAAAATGATTGAATATTTTAAAAGATTTCAGAGAACAGATAGAAAAGGGTTTTGTGCAGTGTGCAAATATAAGTCATTAAAAGTCTTTCAAATTTAAAACCGTTTGCCGTAGACAAATAATTTTAATACAGGAAAACTTGAAGTGAGATAAGAATTCATAACACTGTATTTTTAAATTCCAAAATGTAATTTCATAAATTGAGCTTAATCGATTTTTTTATAAGATCATCCGTTTTATACAGTTATATTTAGCATATATTTGAAGTTATAATAAAAATCATGGGGAATCGTGGTGCAGTCGTAGTGCAATAGGGTGTTTTGACATTGTCTGACTAAAATTTGTCAAGACATAATTTTTTTAAATTTTATAATATTTTCATATATTTTTGTTCTGTATTAGGAGATAAAACATAATTAAAATAATTAGATTACGAAGTTTATTTTATGTTGTAAGTGGAATTTGTGAACTAGAAATGATAGGTAATCTGTAGTAAAGAAGGCATGCTCCATGCGTAGTATGAATCATAATGCCTGGATTGGCTGCACAGAAATTTACAATTCAAACTTTGAACCTATACATATTAAACAAAATAATGTAACTGATAAATTGTATAGAGTTACATAATTTCAATATATTGTACCTTTAACATTGTGCATTGTATTGTACCTTTTACAAGTGAATAAATGATATAAGAGATATAGTAATAGATGGGGGCAATTATTTCTTAGCTACACTTCAACTATACCTAATTATCTACACAGAGAAATTTTCTGATGTATAAAATAGCCTCGATTAATCTTTTAACCCCTTCCGGTAAAATGACGAGTCTAGCTCGTCATTAGTTTTTCATTCCATACTGCACAATGACGAGCTACACTCGTCATGAGATTAAAATTACTGTTAAATATGATAATTAGTTTAACATTTCTAGTGTACTGAATTTGGCAACACTTTTATCACTTGTGAAAATCACAAGTCCCTATTGCATATTGTTTACTTAGAATTTCTTGGTACAAGTCATTGCCAAATTAATGAGTCAGAATGAAAGAAAACCTACTAAGAAATGCCGTGTGTGTTACAATAATCAAATTAAAAGTGAGACTACTTGGCGGTGTAAACAATTAAGAATTCCTTTGCACTTTGTTTTAAAAAGTACCACTAGCTTGAAGACTATTATATGTATACCTTATTAATGTTTTGCTTTGATATTTTCTTAATTTTACTGTTTCTGATATTATTTAACACTATGTAAAAAGTGGATTTTAATTAAGAATATGTAAGAATTGTAAAATGAAACAAGTTTTTTAGATAAAAATGAAATGGTTATTTCATGCACAGTTTTTCATTATTAAATCATACCGGAAGGGGTTAACATATCTGGGACTTCTCAGTGTGTACTTCGAAAAAAAAACATTAATGGAATATCTTATTTGAATTTCACTTGAAAACAGTAAAATACATTGTTAATACATATTTTAATATTTTACTTCATTGATCTTTTAAAAAGAGATTTTATATTACCATAGTGTACAAATACTTTTTTATATTTAATGTATATACTCGTGTCCAAATGATAATTGAAGTGGTAAAAATGCGATTATTTATTAATAAATATTGATAAAATAACTTTAGAGAATATTGTGTTTAGTAACTTCTAGTAAATATTGTGTATATTCAAACACTTCAATCTACCACAATATGTTCAAATTACGATACACATAAAATCGGCCATAATATAACAGATAAAATTGCTGGTGCAGGTTATTATATTATATTTTAAACTTATGTTGAGACACCGGTACTTGATATGTTTGGCAATTTTTAAAATACTAAGTATTGGGGAGAATAAAAAACATCGAATGATGTAAGAATGACAAAACTGAACGTGTGTGTGAAAGATAAAACTATCGGAATGATTGTATGAAGGCAGAAGAATACTTGAATTTCATAACTTACTTTAAAATTTTATCTTCACACTGCGATTGAGGTTTCAAAGTAATAAATACGGTAAATAACAATTGAATTGACCATGAGAAACAAATACTAGAAAAGTAAAAATTATTATTTTGTGAGATACTAGATTTCAGATCTAACAATCTAACTACCAAAACAGAAAGAACAGATCTATACAAACAGTTTAAAGAATACTGGAACAAGTTGAAAGGTATATTTTATTGGCTTGATTATATATCGTATTTTGCATCTCTATTTAGCTTTCTCCTCTCTCTCAATCCCGGCAGATCTCAATCTCTACATCTCTCTACCATCTGCATATGAACTTGACCATTTTCGTTGTAGTTTCGAACCAACTATATCCGTGAAGTCGAACACAATATGCCCATCTCATGTTTGCTAATGAGTTTAATTCTGAAACTTAATCTTCCTGCAAGAGAGATCTAAAGAAACTCTTGCTCTATCTTAATATAACATATAAATATAACAGAAATACAAAAAAATATATATATATAAAAGCCTCGATTGGGGTTAGGCGTGTTTCTGTATGATAGCATAGTTTGCTTTTTCTTTAAAATACGTTCAGCTAAATAGATAAATCGCTTAACATTTGGAACATTTAGAAATTTTAATTTAACGTCGGTTTTGAATTCATCTGTTTAAATGATAATGCATCTTGCCACTATAATACCTTTATAAAAGATTTTCATCGAAATAAACTAATCTTCTGCATATACTTTCTTCTAAGGTATCATGATATTAATCCTTGATCATCTCTCTGGCTTCTGGCAGACTGCAAATCTGCAATTATTTTAGAAATACTTGCAATATTTTACAAAACGCTTCATAATCATAAAAAGAACTTCCCGAAAAGTAAATATCGGTATTGAATAATAAGCAATATATTAGTACTTCAGAAAACAAGCTACAATTTATTTCTGACTTTATTTCTAATCAATGCTCATAGAAATACACACATTTCTATACAGGGAACACAAACTTTCATACAATTTCCCTTTTTAATAATAAATACTATTAAACACTATTATGATGAGTAACGTCTCTAAATAAAAAGAAAGATAGCTCTAAAAACGCTAGCGAGCATTCTATCAAATGTTGTCCTAAACTTTTGCAAAGAATTTTTTTTACTGACAAAAATAAAATAAA
>CM063503.1:106531255-106536255 GCA_032207245.1 Pardosa pseudoannulata
ATTAGTTAATCCTAATGACAAAATTTGTAATTAAATTACCGGTCCATAAATCAGTCATACAATTCCAAACAACACGCTTCCAAATCCATTTTTATGTCTGTAAGAAATTACTTGGAATGCATCTTTGTCTGAATCTAATATTTTTCTCATGCTGGTCCAATTAAATGGTCAAATTGTTTCTAATTGAAATTTCATAAATTTTCGTATGTTGTATTATTTAAAGCTGAGTGATAAAGACTGTGTGCTTGTAATTATTACCACACCTGGAAATATAATATACTTTTAGTCTCATATTTGTAGTACTTACATTTGTACTAAAACTCATCACCTCTAATAATATCAAAATTAGTTAATCCTAATGCCAAAATTTGTAATTAAATTACCGGTCCATAAATCAATCATACAATTCCAAACAACACGCTCCCAAATCCATTTCTATGTCTGTAAGAAATTACTTGGAATACATCTCTGTGTTCCGCTTTCTTTGTACCTTTAGATTAATGTCAGTCTCCAAGATATTAAATTTACGTTAGTTTGAAAAAAAAATAATACTTTTCAATAAAAATTAATTTACATTTAACTATTTTTTGGGAATGGTAATCTTAACATTCACTAGTTTTCGTTTTTATCATCGTGACACATGACCACAAAAACATTGTTACCTACAAGTATTTAACGTTGATTTACAAAAATTTATATTCTTATGTGTCTCAAATATGCTGTTGAAAATATCGTCATTCTTTTAGTGCCACTCGAATCATTTTGGATACCGGCAAAAATTTCTTGTAGAATTTTTATATTAATCAAAGTATTCAAATATTAATCAAAGTAGTATTCAAAATTCTTCAAGTTACATATTTAATTTATTCTGTGCAGTCCATGATAACATAGATTTGAGAAATTTATCGATATGTAATCGGCAGAAATGACTCGAGCATTTAAATATTAAAGAACATACACAAAAGCATCTAATGGAGCATGTCAGTAAACATATTCGTTGAAATGGTGCTCAGTTGTGCATTGTTTTGGAATTAAAATCTTGCGAATGGTAGACAATCATTCTTCTCTTTATAGCTAAAATTTCATTTTATCATTTTCTGCTCTTAAAATTAAATTTAGTTTTTTTCCTTTTCTTTTCTTATAAAACCTGATTTTTATAAAATATACAACCCATCGCCGATATTTACTTTTCCAGTTGTATTTCAAATCCCATCAAACTAGATTATATAATACCCAAGGTCGAAGAAATCAGCAATCATAAAAAATCGGAACAAATTAATCACACCAAACTATCGAAAATTTGCATCTGTTTCAGTGTTTGAATACATCTGGAGCTTATCAAAATCACTTTGGTTGATTTATAACTTATTATAAATATTATTTTTAATGCAGTTGTTTTCCGACAAAATGATCTAAGACTGTGTAAATTATGTAAGATAAAAATGATTAGTTATTTTTCAAAAAACAATATTTTATCCCCAAACTCTACCTGTACTTTAGAGGTGCACTGTATATGTTGAATGATTCTATTATTTTAGATCCTTTTTAGATAGGTACTGTTTTCCCACTAATACATAGCTTTGTTTGTTTCTGCAATTCGTTAAATTATTAAAATAATTTTATATACATTTTTTTTTGGGGGGGGGGTTGAATGCATTTTAATACTGAGCCAAGAACAAGCATCAAATATTGATAGTCAAAATAGTCATATTTAAACTGTATTCTTTTTATTCTCATAAAAATATAATACACGTTCCAAAGTCCGGACTGTAGAAAACTACAGATAAGATATAATATACTATAACTTTGGTAAAAACACTGGGAGATACTTTTATAAAAATCTTAGAATAGTATTTTAGGCATAGCTAAATATTTTCCCTTTAGATTTCCTAAATTGGGTAGATAGTTTTATTTTTCAAGACTGCAACATGTGTTTATGTTGTTCAAGTTGTAATGGAATTTTTAAGGTCGAGCCTTATTGTAAAGGATAAAGCGGTTGTTTTAACAGTGATATTTTTTGTACGTAGTAAATTATATTACATATTTATTTACTGTTGTGTGGAAGCATCATTTCATAAGATCCAATTAAGTCTCCACAATGATTTTTCAAACACTTTCTTCCGCAGTTTTAATTTGGGACTTGGGCACTATTGTCTCCAAGACTCGGCATAGCTTTATTTGGTCAATAAGCAATTTAGCTTTGTATAATGTGGAATACATAAGTAGTGATCAGTAATACGTAAATTTTCTTACGAAAATACTGATTGTATCTGTCGTGACCATGTCTGTGACCCTCTGGACTTATCCAGTTTGCTGAATATTTTTGTGTAGTATCTTTTTTACCCTAGATAAATTTTTAAGCTATCGATAACTTAAAGAAATTTTTGGAGATAAATGGGTAAAAATTTATAACGATTACTGTTTGAAAAATATCAGTGGATGTATGTTACACAAAAAAGCAATCAAAGTGATACGTTGATTTATAATGAAAATATTGACAGTTTGCTGTCAGCTTTGCAAGTGGTCTAATATATGTTGGAACAACTACTAGATTATTTATAGTTTTAACTGATAGTATTTTTCATAGTATATAGTAGTTATTTAACAAATAGTAACCATAGTAAACATTTTATTGGATTTCGTGTTGTATGTAACGTTTTTAATACAAAAAACAGATAGACCCTCTTTTTACTGGTATCTTGAAATTTATACGATGGTTAAAGCATTCATAATTTTATTTTTTATTTTAGTAAAATGGGAATTAATATTTCATTTTTTCACTTTTGTGTTTTCATTTTATCATTTTATCTTATTTATCCTACATTTGGTATCATTATTCTATGATCTTTATCCTGCAACTTTTATAATCATAATATAGTTTAAAGTTTATTATCATTTTATTACCCATGGCAAAACTGCATTTTATTATTCTTCCGTGGTTTAACTTTAACGCCACTTTTATGAATCTAGAGAATTCTATTTAAAATCAGATTTATAAATACACAAATAAACAATAGAAAATTTGAAACTGATATGAACTGTAACGGTAAGTTTTATACAGCTAAGTATTTTTTTCCAGTTTCTTAAAAAATAATAAAATTAAAGTGTTCTCGTAGACAGTCTTTCTTTGGTGAACTCCGAATAACTGATAACAGAATAATTAATTAAATTTTGTACTATTAATATATTATTTCAATAATAAATTTTTACATCTTCGTCCTTCTTTAGATATTCGTAAAGTCTTGAAATGCTATTTAGAATTCAGGGGTATAGGTATTTCCTTTTCTCTTACATATATATCTCAAATATTTAATTTAACGCAGTTATCCTTTATCTACTACTACAAAGTATTTCTACTCCTTCCCCTGAAATATAACTGACTAGTATTTTGTCCCGATGGCTCCTCTCGAAAATCCTTCTTGTTAAAAAAGGATTAAAATGCTGTTTAATACCTTATTTGCCTTCAAAACTGGGTCTTTTAGCATCTTAAAAACTCATTTCTTCCGATTTACGGCTGTTTATTTATAATAAATATCTATACCTTTAGTATTGCGCTAATATTTTGTTTGTATATGAATATGCATTTGATTAAAGCATATCTGCAGAAAATATTCAATTTAAAATCTAGCATTAACTGTAATTTTTTACCTTTTCTGTAAATAAAGGTTACGTGATGGAGTGTGTAAGAATTTTTTTGTGAGATTTTCTTTATTGTGTCTTGCGAAAGTGCCTGAAAATAATATTTTATGCAATATCTCTTTCATATAATCCAATATACATGAAAAGTGAGAAGAGATGTATAATTGATGGATTTCAAATATGATTATTATACAAAATAAACAATATGCTTCTTATCATTACAATATTTTTAATAATAGATAAATAGATTATTGCTTATAATTCTAACCTAGAATATTAGTAATATAGGATTTTGGTACATAAAATAAGATATGAACAGTCAGTGTTAAAACTGTACAGATCCTGGAGTGGGCAAAACCCACTGCTGACTTTTTATAAATAAAAATAAAGAAAAACTACCGTACAGAAACTGTATAAATTAAAAGAACACAAGCGGTAATCCACGATCAACCAAAAACAGATATTTCAAAGGACAAAGTGAACCGTCAGTAACAAGAGTGCTGACATTATAATATATGATATTCTTGTATATAAATTTATTTCAAATTTGGATTTAAAAGGAATGCATATCACTTACAATAGTGGAGAAAGAAAGTATTTTTATAGATTGTGTGGCAGACCATCAATTTCAGAAACACAGCAAACACAAAAAAGTTTGGTTCGGTTTGGTTTGGAGCTCTATGGTCTATTATTTTGCTACACGAGGACTTATGATACCGGAACTAACTTCTTAAATCCGATTCTGAACGGCTGTGAATATCCATGCCATTAATGAGATTCCAACCTGGTGCCTAAGAGAAGCAATCTACCGTTCGGCCATCGTTCGGTAAAACACATAACGGAAATTTATACCGAAAATGATGGTAATACTGACATAAGAAAAACGATAATGAAGGATTATAACCAGTAAAATAAAATTATTTCTCTAATTCGAGTAAATTGATACGGAGAATGGATGAAAATGCGAAACTACTAGGACTGTCAATCTCCCTTGGAAATTACCAAGAATGGAAACTCATTAAGCAGTGACGCATACTACTATGGGCATTACAAAACTTACAATTCACATTCAAGAGCCAGAACCATTCTTTACCACCTTGTAGGTGAGTTAAATATCGAGAAAGCTAATGCGATCCTAATAAAACACATAACCTAAATCTATTTCCATATTTAGCATCTCTCACACATGCACACACATACGCACACACACACACACATATATATATATATATACATAAATATATATATATATATATATATATATATATATATATATATATATATGTTATGTCTGGAAAAAGGGGTAATAAGAAATTAATTGAGTTATAAGCGATTTTAAAAAGGGAACATTTTTATAATCA
>CM063503.1:106546255-106601255 GCA_032207245.1 Pardosa pseudoannulata
GTCTCAAGTGAGATATTAAATTTTATAAAAATCCATATTATCTATTAATTTACAAGAAATATTGAAGATCGGAATGTATACCTACTCAATATTTATTAAAAAAACAGAAAAAAAGTATAAATGAATATAAATTGATAATTGAAATATATTATAGTTTGTACATTTTCAGTTCCTTCTTTAAGACCAATTAAATCTCCAAATCTATTACTAATGCATTTAAATAAAAAAATAAAAATTAAAATATCCCTACGCAATGATTTAATTGATTGCATCACTTATCGAATTAGGAAATTTCGAATATAAAAGGGTTCAAGAAAAACTTTCTATATCAAACAATTAAACAGAACAATTAAAGTAAATTTTAAAAATCATTAATTTTTCTTTATTTATTGCATAATCACTTTCTTCCTGTGAGGAAATAAATTAACTCAAATTGATAAAAAATTGCATTGAAAGCTTTCATGTGTAACGAATGAATACTTTTTTATTTTTGATATATAGTTTTAACACATAAAGAAATAAAAAAATCTCAAAAGCTTACCTGTTTTAAATTATACTTCTTTTTCGAGAATTGATATATTCTTCTGCCTTCAGAGTAAATCCTAAAAGACAAATAACGTTGAAATAGAAGAAAACGTAAATAAAAATGCGTTTGAAGGACTGAATAAAAATAAAAGTTTAAAAATGATACACTTGGCTTAAAGTTTATTTAATTGAGTCTTAATATGAAATCAGGTTGAAAAAAACCTATTTTAATTAAATACTATAAAACATGCTAAGCGATATCTAGTACTGAGAAATATTTCAGTCGTTAGTCATTTTTGAACTAAACTATTCTTTTGTAACATTTTAAACCCTGAAGACTGAAGTTAAATGTTATATAAAATATGTGTATGTTTACTCTATATTCGGAATTGATTGAGTAGACATTGGCGATATTTTGCACGGTGATTTAGGTAAATCCTGCAAATAGTTTAGGCAAATTAAATTAATTCTGGGTCCTCAGAGCTGGATATATAACACTTTGTGGTCGTTTTTGCTCTCAATCTTGGGATTATGTTTTTTCAGATATTTTAAATATTTCTCTTATTATTTTAATAGATTACTTCAATACATAACGTTTCTGATGTTTTTAATTTTTTTTTCTAAGCAGATAATGATGAAAAGAAAACATTGGTTGTATATATAGCCCTTTTTACCTCTTTTAAAAGGTAATTATGAGTCATCTGAGTGAAATTTAACTGAAAATTATATTTATATCTTATAGAATTGTGAGATATACTTATGGATAATTTACGTCTTCCTTTAATAAATGAAGTTATTATCTCTTTAAAACTAAAAATGAATTTTAAAACTTATTTTTATATTTTTTTATATTTCGAATTTCATGACAATATCTAACCATCATAGATCTTTAACTTATGCATTATAGCACATAAATTTAAAATTGGCTTAAATTAATGTGTTTTTGAATTTAAAAATCTCTCAATTTTGTACCGTGAGGCCCGAAAAAGACTGGCTGCTGAACATCGAGACTGGGAGCAACATGATTGCAGCCAAGTGCTGTTTACAGACTAATCCCGATTCAGTCTGGAGTGTGACACCCGACGTGTTTTGGTATGGAGGAAAAAGGGACACTCGAAATAACCCCGAATTCGATCGTGACATGTAGCAATACAGACGAGCTGGTTGGATGGTATGGGTGGAATAAGCATAGGGGTAAGTACGGACCTGCATAACATTCAGTACGGTACATTGACGGCCCAAAGGTATCAAACGAGATACTGAGACCTCATATCCTACCTTTCACTGCATCTATTGGAGTTTCCTTTGTTTTACAGCATAATAATGCCCGACCGCATACAGCTCGACTTGTGGAAAATATGCTTGATACTGAAACAATACAGCCTATGGAATAGCCAGCATGCTCTCCTGACCTCAATCCAATCGAGAATACTTGGGACATGCTCGGACAACGCATTGCTGTGAGACAAAGGCCTTCTTTTACTCTCCGAGATTTGGAGATTGCACTTCTTGAGGATTGGAACAGTATTCCCCAAAGTGTTATCGATGACATCATCTCATTTATGGAAAACAGGTGTGCAACAGTCTTAGCTGTTAGAGGAGACCACATGCCATATTGGATCATTTTTAAACAATACTTTTTTTATCGCTTACAAGTAACCAAATTGTTACCCTAAATCATCGTTTTATGTGTTTCCATATTTTCAAAGAATTAAAGCTTAGTTACATTTTTTAGTCTTTTTCCTTGTATTACATATTGATACTCTTGTAATTGCAGTTTTATAATAATAAGTGGCTGTCTCGCACGATTTTCTTAACTTCTTTGAATGCTCTCCTATTTTTTGAGCAGTGTAGTTAAATCTATATTAATTTTTTTAAGTTAAGTTGATTAAAAATAAAATTAATTATTTTGTCCACAATTAATTAATAAGTCCACAACTGCATGAAGTACAAACTGTGGAACTTCTCAAAATTCCTCTTGAAATGTTTAACTTTGGTGTACCCATGGTAGAAAAATTATTGTGAAACATTTTGTTGTAACAGCACTTTTTTTTTAAATTTTAATGAAGTGAATAGGCAAAGAAAGAGAATTTCCCACAAGATGTGTCATATTAACTTCTGGAAATAATTTTTCTTAAAGAAATAATGCACATTTTTAAAAGCGATAATAATAAGTTGAATATATAATTTTTAAGTCTTAGATAATTTTGTTAACAAATATTTTAAAGTTTAAATTAGAAGTTGTAATAATTTAGTATTTCACAACAACTTGCGACGTCGATGTCAAAAGGTGGTACGAAACAGTACCAGAATCTATGTGTCCAGACCTTCTGCTTTTATAGGTATTCTCCAAAATTTCTAATTTTTTTTAAACATTATTACTACACTCTATTGTAGGAAATGTTAATAGAAGAATAAAAATACAATTCCTTAACTCAGCCCATGCAAAGCTATGAACTAGGTCAGTTGTGAAAATACATCTCAAAATAAACCCAAGATATAAATAAGAGCAGACTTACTGTTAACAACTATTTTTTTTAATTTAACCCCTTAACAGTTTCATTTTTTTTAAGAATTCGATCCCAAAAATGTCATATTATTTTATTTCATGTTTTTGTTCATTTTGCATTTGTAAGCTGGAAAATGTTATTAAAAGTAATATTTCTAATTATTTTAAGCATGTATCACAACTTACGACTTAACAATTGTCTTTTTATTTCTTGCAAACGCCAGACAGGGAATTATGTTTACGGTTTTGCGTATAAAAAATGCAAATATTTTCAAATACAGTTACTGAACAATTATTTTTTATTCAAATGCTACAAGTACATTTACTTAACCTGTTTTTTCAAAGATCAGATTTAGTGCGATAAATCTTGAAAGAGGGCAAGAGGCATATTACTAAGTCATATTCCGGACAAAAATACCTAGCATCATTTCTGATTATTTTGCCGCTGTCATTGTTTTTCAGTGAACACACATAGCACTGGTTTGCAGGTGTTACTTTTCTGTCGTAGGTGGAATTACCTCTAAAGAGTCTCTGGTTCAGTTTCCCAAAAATTCGATCCAAAAACTTAAGGATAAAAACTTGCAGAGTAATGCAAAACCTATCAGAACCCTGCTTTTAAACCAAACAGAATACACTTCAAAAAATAATATCTTGTGGACATCATACGGCTAATTTGACATTAAAAATACAAATAGTGGGAACGACAAAAAAATCAGATTGCCCGTACGCCGTACGGGCAAATCATTAAAGGTGAGGTAACCGTACCCGTACGTTGTACGTGCAAAACAGGCAAGGGTTTAACCAAAAACTTAGATATTATTACATATACATTTGCAATAGTTTATCAATTTGTCCACTATACGTGATACTGCAAGGCTGATGTCATGGAGTCAGTGAAGATGGCGTCTAGGGGCCGTTAAAAATTGTGAAATATTCATCTCTTACCCTAAATCCTTTTTTCATCCTTCTTTTATTTGATCCCCTGATAAGTGCACTGAGGGGACAAATAGTCCAGCTCAATACCTCGCTGTGGGAAGGGAGCAAATCCGACTTGTCCAACCAGTGTCGGAGCAAAATAGGAAGATGAAAGCACTTAGATTTTGAAGCGGTGGCCCACTGATATCAGAGAGGGGATTTACTGATGTAATTTGAAAACAATTAGATATTTGTCTCATTATCTATCTCATTTTATATATTTACTGTAGCGCTTCAAAGAAAGAGGGAGCATATTAATATAGTTCATGACTACAGTCATAATAGCTTAACGTAAATGACGTGTCCGTCTCAGTCGGTGAAAAGATTGTGTCTTTTCAGTGCGGACTACAGGGCATTTTCCTTAAACACTGGATAAAAGGAACCATCATTAATTTTTCCATTAATGGTCTGTTTCACACCCGAACTTTCGTATGTGTTAAGCAAAGTTATTGTGGACGAACCTGCGAGAAAACTGAAGGTGAACTTTGTTGTCCCGGCCCAAGAGTACGTTAACTCTACGGAGGAAGGTCAAAATAGGAGGAGGAAAGGTGACAACCCCTGAGACCGAGATTTTCTAGGAAGGAGAGAAAAACCCTAAGGAAATTTGCTGACTATCTCTTGATTAAGAAAGGTATCTTTATTCTATTACGTATTCTCCGAATAATGCCGAGGAGTATTTTGGGAACTTTGTTTTGTTTCCTTTCTTGCGGTTTATGCCATAGGTGTATGACATGTATCAAAAATAAATTTCAATAAACTTATTGTTGTCTAGTTTTCACTATTGCTTTATCTTAAGTTTAAATGTAACAACAAAAAGTACTATATTATCTTTACAAATACTACAAGTTATAAGTATAAAAAACCCTTCTAGAAGAAAAATAAAACTATTTTCTTTAAGAAAAAAAGAATAAATAATACATATACATATGTGAGCAGAAACAAAATGCTACACATTTGTCAGTGAAATTGATTTTGATGAAATTGCAGTCACTATACAGATTAGTAAGACAAAAAAAGGATAACATGAACTTTTATATTTTATGTAGATAAAAATAAATTACTTCTAAAAACTTTATTCAAGACTTTTATATCAATGTTTTCCACCAATGTGAGTGCCCTCATTAAATACCATGAAAAAAACATGATAAAGCAGAAAACGAAAGATGTATTCATATTAATTTAGTGAAACCACTGGCAATTTTCTGCATAGTTGATTATCTGATCGCTATCAGTCTCCAATAGATTGAGTTGTCAAAGTATCGAAAAGGTTGTGGGTATTCTCAAGAGTTTTCGAAAGTAAGAAGACCGATCATTAACGAAGATACAATCTCTATTGTACCTAATGTTCAAGTAGAGCTCCCGACATTGATGAATGAGAACATTTGAAATCCTATCGCAGCAAACATTAAAGACACGTTTTCATGGTATTATACATACATAGTAGTTCCTTCTTTATTTTGTACAATTAATTATCGAAACTCTTTATAAAATTTTTGGATAGCATCAAGCTAAGTTTAGACTTTTACGAGAGTGAGATGAAAAGAAAGAAATTATATGTGTTCGAACACTTTATTAATGACAGAATAAAGACTCTAAAAGACACGATAAATTTTATTTTAATATTTTTAAACTATTTATAATATTAAATATAAAAGTTACAATTATCACTGGTAAATATTTATTACATAATAAGAAGCATATATTTTGATGGTATAAAATATGCATCGTATCTTCTTTATTTCTACTATACGTCTTCAAGAACCTGTGCATATTCTTCTATACTTTTGTGCAAAAATTATGATTTTCTAAAAATTGAACTAAATGAATAAAAGAAATTAAATTAAACAAGTTTTCTATTTAAAAAGGAAATGAAAATAATAAAATTTAATCAGTAACAATTAGTTTTTAAAACTCACGGATGTAAAAAGTAAACGATTAAAATTATTTCACTTCCAACTCTTGGAGGAACATTTAAGAGTTTTATAGCTACACATAAAAAAGAAACAGCTTTTATTCTTCATTTATTATTAAAATCTTTTGTTTTGTATTCCATATACATTCAGTTAAACCTCTTTTTATATATATTTATTATTATTAAATATACCTTTCAATACGTTTCCCTTCTTTGATTAATCAAAATTATAGTTTTCGTTTTATTTTCATAACTTTCACATCGTAATTCTTATTGTCGTTTAGTTGTGAAGATTTTTTATAGATTAATATTTGTTCTACCGTATAATTCATGACATTTCAATTTGTAAAATCAAATATATCATACTATATCATTCTTCCATGGTCAGTCTGTTAATATATGTTATTTTTTCACTATATTCGCTGAATTGAAAATTTTGAATCTTAATTTCATTCCTTTTATCTACGCGTGTTTTGTTTATAATCTTTACTGTTATATTTCTGTTTTATTTCTCTAAAAACTTTGTTTTGTTAAAGAAATGCATGCATCTTATGTATATATATATATATATATATATATATATATATATATATATATATATATATATATATATATATATATATATATATATATATATATATATATATATATATATATATATATATATATATACATATATATACATATATATATATATATATATTATATATATATATATATATATATATATATATATATATATATATATATATATATATATATATATATATATATATATATATATATATATATATATATATAATATATATTATATATATATATATATATATATATATATATATATATATATATATATATATATATATATATATAATATCTACAAGAATAGAAAAATTGTTTTCTCAAAATATTTACTAAGAATGAAGTATAATTCAAAGAATCACTGAAAAAACTTTACTTGTTTTATAATGCTTTTCAAATTCAGATTGAGAAACATAATTTTTGCTGGAATAATTTTAGTTGGAGAGAATTATCTTTGGCAGGATGAATATATGCGACAAATGGATTTCTTCGGCAGGCCTGTCTCCTGATATTTCAACACATTCTTCAGCATCCTTGGTTTTATCCCAAATATACGTCTGATTCGACTTTTACATATTTTTTCTTCAAATTATTCAGTTTTGGAGAAAATATAGTAAAACTATTATAACACATACTTCTTTGTCAATATAATTTGTTCATGTATTCTTGGATAACCATTGATAGATTTCTATAATTATAATTTAGCATACGTTTAATTACTGGAGATTTAGAATTTTTCTTAAAACAAAAATCGTATAGAAAATCATTAAAAAACACTTTTTACGTGTTGTCGATCTACCTTTATATGTTTATCAAACCGATAAGATAGCAGTAATACGTTATATAAATTTTAACTTTTTTTTAAATAAATATATGAGATCTAAATTATTTATGTATATTATTTATCAAAATATATGTATATTTGACAGAAACTGTAGTGCAAATAAATATAAATGTCAGTTTTGTTTGACTATAATAGCTCATTTTCGCTTTTCTGCTATTTTAGAAAAAAAAAGAGAATTTATAGAAAGATAATTTTAGATTAATTTATTGAAAGATAGTTTAATACTTCGTTTAAAAAATTCGTGTGGACGTAAAGTCATATAGAAAATGACAATGACTGTTTTGTATTTAACATTTCTTACTTTAATTTTCTTGTATTGAAAATAAAAAAAATGAAAGAAAAAATCTAAGAAGACTATAAAAATCAATCAAAAGAATTACATAGAAAAAACACTCTCTGATGTTTCTTGAATAAATAAATTTGATATCTATATTTTCTATTGATTACAAATATAATTATCAGAAGAGAGATTTTTAATTAATTTTAATATGCTAAATTTTATACCTTCCTCTTTGACAATCGATAAAGGGACTTTTATTGATATTTTAATCAGATTTACAATAGTATTGTGTAGATAATGCCCCTCTCAACTTAACTATTTTCTCGATTATGATAAGTAAGAAAAGAACTTTATTTGATTTCAATAAAATTAAAACGTTTGATATTTCTAAGTAGAAATATTGCGTGATAAGTAATAGCTTTTTTTTAATCATATAATTTTAGAAAATGTCTATAGTAAAAGAATATTTTTAAGTTATTCTTTTAAACATAACCTCTAACATGTGTGTTATTAAGCATGCATGAAGTACTACGTGTAAAAAATATTTATATGTGAAATGATTAATTTAGTTTAACACATTGATTGTTAGTGAAATTCATAAATATATTTTTTCCAGTGAATAATAATATTATTTTGAGAAAACAAAAGTATATCAATTTATAATTAAAATAAATTCTTCTCTTTAAACATTATAATACTGTTACGAATTTGTTTAGTGAACCGTAAGTTTAGCATGGGACTCTATGGGTATCTCGCCAATTCGGAGAGATATCGACTAGTTGGCGACAGTTTTGGCAACCAAGTTTTTGTCGCCAAGTTCGTCGCCAAGTGTCCCCAAGTGTTGCCAAATGAAGCCAAGCGTGTGGCGTCACGTGACAACTTCCGGTTCCGGTTTCCGGAATATTTCAGCAGTTTCTTCGGGCAAGCAGAGTCCCAAACAGAGAGAACCAGTTGTGCACTCTCCCTCAAATTGGATTGGATCCTGCTCTCAGGTTTCAATCCTCCTCTGCTGTAGTCTTCCCCCCCCCTTCTTAGTTTTGCTTGTAGCTGCTGCAGCAGCAAAACCTAGGGCTCCCTCCTTGGAGTTTGAAATCCTAAGATTGCCATTGGTCGACACTGCGTGAAATTCTACTGGTCAGTTGCCTGGCCGTTGAATCCGTCAGTCCCTGTGCTTGCTCAGTTCCTTGTGTTATATTTTCTCTAACTTAAAGTTTCTCTTACTTCCCTTGCTGATTTAATTAATGCTGATTTAAGCGTCTTATTTTTTATTCTTCCATCTTCTATCTTATTTTCTCATGTTATGCCAACTCATTTCCATAGTTTCAACATCACCAATGTTAGTACCCCAGCACTAGAGGGCTTGGCCCAGGAAGTGCTGTAGATAACCCTTTCTGTGAGCTTCTGTGAACAGAGAGAGTCGTTAAGTGGATCTCTCGGTGTAAGAAGTACTCAAGATGTGTTGTGTTTTACCGGTTCTTGTTGTTTGATGCGGAAAGAGGTATGTGAGCCCGTGGCATTGTGCTCGAGTTGTTCCGCGATGACATTGTATTTTTGAAGTGATTGCCAATAAATCATTATTTTCGTGCTGTAGTCTTACTTAAAATCCATTTAATCCCCGAACCCAGCGTTAAAGTTCGTAACAATACTTTTATATGATACAACTTTTCCGTAATTCAATTAAAGACCCTACAATTTCCCTTTTAGGAATGGTTTCGTTTAGTGTGGAGCATTACGATCAATATTTGGCTCCATGAGATCTAATTATACCATTTTGAGCATTGTGAATAAATACCACTATAATTATCTCCCAGAAACGTTAGAGACAAAAATCTTTTAAAATTATATGAATATCTTCAAATATATATGAATATTTTAAAATTATTGTTTTAAACATGACCTCTAACATGTGTGTTATTAAGCATGCATGAAGTACTACGTGTAAAAAAATATTCATATATGAAATGATTATTTTAGTTTAACATATTGATTATTAGTGAAATTCATAAATATATTTTTCGAATGAATAATAATATTATTTTGAGGAAGCAAAAGTATATCAATTTAATTAAAATAAATTGCTCTCTTTAAACATTATAATAGTTTTGTATAATACAACTTTTCAGTAATCGAGTTAAAGACCCTACAATTTCCCTTTTAGGAATGGTTTAGTTTAGTGTGAAGCATTACGATCAATATTTGGCTGCATGAGATCTAATTATACCATTTTTAGCATTGTAAATAAATACCTCTGTAGTTATCTCTCAGAAACGGTAGAGACAAAAATCTTCGAAGTTTATCATTAGATTTATATATTTAGTTCTAGTTTTAAAAAATTCCTATAGAAAGTCGATCCAAGTTATAGTGAACCCGGTACATATCGAAGTCTTGTATATAAGAGTTAAACTTTTAGTCGTAAACATTTTCCTATTATAATGATTTTAATGCTAATTTAACTTTTAAACAGAACCACAAAAATATTACAAATCGGATATAACGAAACTTTTACTGTGATATACTGATTTTTATTTATTAACTCACTTTTGGTTAAACAAATTTCACAGTCTCAAAAGCAGTATTTTGTTCTAACTTTCTGTGAAAAAATGTATGAAACTGATAACTTTTAGTTCGTACAAATGGAAAGAAATATTATCGGAGTCCTGTGTTGTATTGAACACAGAATTCCTGAAATTTTCTTAGAATCAACATTGTCAGCAGAAAATTAGTTCTGTATAAATGCAGTGAAAAACAACTAAACATAGAATACATTTTTAATTTGTTTTAATTTTTATTCAGTTTAATGCATGTTTAAATTTACTAAGGAATTCAACAATTTAATCTCTATATGATTTTAGTCATTGTAGGTCATTTTACTAGATATTTATCATTTTCCAATTACATCTATATAAAATACACTTAAAAACTTATGAGTTATACATTTTCAATTACATCTACATAAAATACACTTAAAAACTTATGAGTTATACATTTTATGACATTTAACATTTATCTGAAATGTTCGGATATAACGAACCTAAGCATTGATCACTTGAAATTCATTATAATGGGATTCAAATATACTGTACCTAGATTAACATAATCAGATATATCAAAAATGATTATTTTTGAAAGAATTAAATATTTCAAAACATTAGAGTTATTACAAAAATTAATGAATACAACTAATGAAAAATAAGTGCTATAAAAGTTCTAATAAATAAATTAGTATGATGTCAAAGTTTTAGTTTAACAGTGTAGGAATAACCATAGCACTACTATAAATAATTCTGTAAAATATTATTAAATAATGGCAGATATCAAAATAAAGCCTTTTGATTTTTAAACGCCCAATTTACATGTATTTGGGAACTTTATTTAAAATATTGCATTAAAATCCATCACGTAAATCCGTTTTTAATCCGACAAATCACTGAGAGATTTAGAGTTTATATTTTAATAGATATTTTAATCATCACTGCTAAAAACAATGCCATGAAATGCGTAAATAGTCAAAGATAGCATTAAATCTAACACCAGGGTGGCTGGAGTTTGTAATTTGGTCTGATGATTTCTCTTTTATTTTAGTTCACACCACAACATGGTGTTATGTTTCGCAAAGACATGCAAAAGCCTTCCACCTTGTCTACTTTTTTCTTGTTGTAAATCATAAAGTCGAATCGTTAAAAGTGTAGAGTATTAAATAATGTCTTTTTTAAGGTTTCATATTTATCCTAAAATGTCGATTAATATCCCAAAACTTTTATTTTCATCTTAAATACCTGCAATGTGTTTTCGTAAAATATTTTTATATCTTTCTCCCAATGATCATTTTATTCAAAACTATTTATAATGGCAAGGTTTAAACTTTGTAATTTTAATT
The DNA here is from genome assembly GCA_032207245.1 of Pardosa pseudoannulata. Classification (NCBI taxonomy): domain Eukaryota; kingdom Metazoa; phylum Arthropoda; class Arachnida; order Araneae; family Lycosidae; genus Pardosa; species Pardosa pseudoannulata. Next base: position 106,557,760 of record CM063503.1, read on the forward strand.
ACAAACGATAAAAAAATATAATTTTGATTCATTTATTTGTGATTTTTATAAATTTATGTCTATGAGAGTAATGTAATATCCATTTTACAGTTCGGGATTTTAAAAACGTATTGCTTAATTTGATGTTTTTAAATGTATGTATTCATAGAAATTGTTGAGTTTTGTTTTGTAAAAACCACCAATATTTCTGTTTGCGCCAATTCTGACAGTTTGCTTTAAAACCGCCACATCAAGAATTGTTGTTTTTAATGTTTGTAATATAGAGGGAGTAAAATGAGAGATGTGTTCGACCCTTCGCTTCCAGAAGACGACTGAATATTCGTCTGAGAATAAAAGTTTGATTTAAGAGCTATAGTCCATCATTTATTTTGTGATAATCATTACTATTTAAGAACCAGTGACCAAGCCTCTTCAGAAATACATGAGCAAAGTTGTACGTATTGACATAGATTTAAAACGATTAATAACTAAATATATGATATTTTTATACTTATTTTTTTCTACTAAGTGTATAGCATATTTAGGTTTTATAATCCAAACTAAAGCTCATCTGTCAGTAAAAATTACAGTTTACAAGTCTGGTATGAAATTCTCTGATATGGTGTTTTCTGTGGAAAGTGGGGTTTTTATGGGGAACTAGAAGTCGAGCAAAACATAAAAAGGTTTTTACCTGAAAAAGATACCCATAGAAAATACAATAAAAAATATATTAAGTGGGTGACGTATAGTGGTAATACGCGTTATGTCCTTAACCCAATATTTAATATATAAATTGAATTTGGCTTTTCACCAACTTACGTTTAAATCTTAAAATAAAAAAAACACAATAGGCATTAAAATAAAAGGAAAGGAGAATTTACTGAATTAATGGATTTTGTTGATATTAATATAAAATTTTAAAAATTAATAGAAGACAATTGGTTGAATTCTTTTTAAAGATAAAAATTAATAAAAAAGGAGAAAACAAAAATGGACTAAAAAAAGTAAGACGATTATGGAGGATGGAGCTCGAAGCTCCTTTTCTCGTTTCGGGATCCATGTCTCTCTCTCTCTCTCTCTCTTTTCCAACCTGTCTGTTCGGATGAGAAGTCTGGAAAGCAAGTCAAGTCTAAGTGCAAAATCAAGTCTAACTGAAGAGTATCTTTTGCGTCTGCAGGGCTGAAACGGCTAGCAACCGCTGATATGTGGAAAACTCATCAACATTCCAATGGCCTGGTGGCTCAGTAGAAAACCGCCAAGCGCAGGACTAAAACACACCAATGTGTGGAGTGGGGATATGTCATATTATGAAAAGGGAGAATTTATAAAACTAGTGCAATGCAGCGCTCGCCAAGTGACGCTCCTGGTATGTGTGATTTCATCTGATTGAATATCCAGAGCGGTTTATGCGATAAAAAAATAGGTTTTTCGACTCACCTACGTGATAATTGGGAGCATGGCAGGAAAGTTACAAGCAGGGAATTTTTAAGGGAACCTAATAGAATTAATGGAAACTAAATGGAACAGAATTAAAATTAACAAAATCTAACGTTATGACAACAAGTTACAAAAAACAACGTCCATTTAAGTTTGTAACGTTTTATTAGGAATTACACTCCGAAATATTTTCATCTCTTACTTTTATGTTCATAAACATCATTTATAGGTGTTCATGTTGCCTCATTATTGAAACGGCAAGTTAATTAAAATACAAGCAATATTAATAATTATAGAATAGAGGCACTTACACTTATTCAATACTGACTAATGGTAAGTTAAACTTATATTAGCACGTTGTATTTTGCTGTTTAAATATGTAAACTAAAATACCTCTCAGAGAACGTTTTTACTGACAACTCTTTTCTTCAATTCCTTGCCCCTATATTTATTCAACCCAAACATTACCCGTCCTGCTTCTAACAGTATTATTCTTTATCATTATTTATCAAAAGCTTTGTTCAAACAAAAATCCTTCCGGACAGTTATTAATAGAAAACCCAGAACATAAAGTTTTTGGGTCATACACTAACTTTTGTATCATAGTTCATATTCTTTATAATAATTCCATTTAAAAAGTTTATATAATTCAAAATGTTATAAATGTTTTCAAAATCAAAAGGTAACAGACCCCTTCAAATTTATTTTAAGGCAATTCTTTTCTACAAAGGACAGTTTTAGAAATACTGTCATCAATTATTCGTTTTTACACACTTAAATAAAATGTATTTTAGGAAATGATGTCAAAATGAATTTCGATAGTCATTAAATTAATAATACGTCTCTTTGAAAAAGAGAGAAAATTTTCGACTTGTTTTAATTATCAACTTTTAATGCTATCTGCTTATAAACGCATATTTATTCACTGCAAATAACAGAGTCATAAAGTCATTAATCATAGCTAAAGGAAATTAATTATCCTGTAGTTGCGAGAAATTCGGAAATGTAGAATAATTTATGAATAAAGTATGTAAATAAAACCAAAACCTTAACTTTATACTCTATTTTTTAACTACAATTTCCATTATAATTACCTTGTATAAAGTAACACTCTTACAAAATAGTAGATTAAAAAAGTTTATGCAATGTGGTAAACTTTAACACGTCGAGCATTATTTAAAAATATATAAATACTTGATAATTAAGTATATATATATATATATATATATATATATATATATATGTATATGTATATGTATATATATATATATATATATGTATATGTTTATATATATATATATATATATTATATATATATATATATATATATATATATATGTATATATATAATATATATGTATATATATATATATATATATATATATATATATATATATATATATATGTATATATATATATATATATATATATATATATATATATATATATATATATATATATATATATATATATATATATATATATATATATATATATATATATATATATATATATATATATATATATATATATATATATATATATATATATATATATATAATTTTTCTGTCCGTGTCCTTGTAATAGATCTCCTTCTAACGGGCTGGACTTATTTGGATGAAATTTTGTGTATTTAATTAAGTTGATTCAATAATTATTTGGATACACAATTTGATCGGATAGAAAATGTTTCTGTTAAATATCTAAAATGGAGTGCTCATAAAGATTATTATAATGCCGCTGGAAACCCTTCACAGGCAACGCGTGTGTGGAGAAGTGGTCAGAGTAACGGGTTTCAGTACAAGAAGTCCAAGGATAGTACTAGAGATGTGGGAATTTTAATTTAATCTAATTACGTTTGTGATGACTGCACGGGTGGTGATGTGAAGTATTTTTTTAAATATTTTTATTCCTTATTTTTCCATCAAAACAGTCCAATTTATACTTTAAATTGGACTGTTTATATTTTAAAAATTACAATTTTTGGATTTATAGCGCTAAAATAGGACAAAGTCTGTGGGGTCGTCTAGAGTATTATCATTGTTGAATGGTTGTTTGTTTTGTATTATATCAGTGTATATGCTTATCAAATTTCATTTAAAATTGGTCGTGTGCATTTGGATATATTTGATGAAATCAGATATTTCTTTTAATTTTAAACATGAGTATATATAGAATTCAAATTTTATTCAAAATTTTTTAAGGAAATGTTTTCAAAATGCAGACATCCTAAAGATTTTTAAACCAAAATATTTTTGAAAGATTTTAATCATAATATATTGTTTACAGAATCCACGGTCTTTAAACCTAAGTTTTTCCACACTTGAAACTCATTAATAATTTGTCTTTCTTTGTATTTTTCTTGGTATAGATTAATTTCTAAGCTTCAGTTCAATACTATAATTCAAAATATTTTTTTTTTATCTCAGGGGCCTAACAAACAGATCTAAATATTGCAAATTTTTCTAAGTTATTTTGACGATGAAAGATATTTGTACTGATAGCGGAGACATTAAAAATCTTCTACAGTATCTCACCAAAATGTAAGTATAAATAAATTTGAAACAATTATTCTAACAAAGCGTATTCTGAAATTAAATATCCTGAATCTTCTGATTCTTTAAACAAAAGCGGTCATGATTCAAGGTCAGAAATATTTAGACAAGTTTATTTAAACAAGTTTATTAGACAAGTTTATTTAAAAATAAACAGAAATTATAAAACCGTGTTACATAAAACTATATAGATACAGTTATTAGTTTCCTGAAGTCAAATAGATTTAGGTTTTAATTAACTTTTGATTTTAAGCAATTTTTATTTTATTGCTTTACTAATTTCAAATAGTTCTAATTTAGATAGTTTTCGTATCTCTTTATTTAGAAATAAAATACACATTTTTTTATTTTAAAAATAACCCTCATTTATCGATGATGAAATATGTAGAAGAACTCAGTTTTCTAAAGATTGAATTAGATTTTCTAATAAAACAAACAAAAATGTAAGTTAGATAAATATTAGTTTAATGCAACTTATATGTGTAGTGTATTTCACTTTTAAGTACTTAGTCTTATTGACCGCATCACAAAAGTTGTTTCTTAGATAGAATATGTCCACAGTAGCTAAATGTTAATAAATCATTTAACTATTTGATTTCAATAAGTACTCCTATGAAATTTAATTAATACAGAAAAATCAAATTGAGATTGTTTATTTAAGAAATTTGAACACTCGTCTTTTTAGGACTACAATACATCGGTGTCAAAAATAAATTTATTCAGTGACGGGCCATGACAAGATACGTGAAATAGGAAATTCCAAAAGATATATTCCATGAGAGATGTAGAATAAAAAAGGGATAAAATCCACAAGAAGAATTAAGACTGGATATAAAATCTGACAAGAAGAAATGAAGTACGTGGGGAAAACTACGATGAAAGAACTGAAGTCTCGAGAAGAAATAAAGCTAGATTGAATGCCAACACGGGAGTTAAAAATAAAATCGCACATGAAGCTGAGCATGTAGGATATTAAATTAGGAGGATATTTGGAAAAAAATTGTATTACCGAAAATTTGAAATTAGTATGTGTTGAAAAAATTTACTTTAAGAAGGATTTAAAAATATCCTGTGATCTTATAAAGCTTAATAAAGAATGATAACAAAATGAATGTTCATAAAGGAACAGCTGTATATATTCTCATTAAAATAAATGATACTAAACGTTTTTCACATTTCTAACACTAACAATGATGATCGAAAGCATGTTAATTTAAAAATGGGGACTGGCAATTTTTGTTATTATGTGCTACATATGAGTGGTCATAAAATAAATGGTTATAACAAAGAGATAAATAGGGGGTAATTAATGATTTTTGGTTTGGAATTCAACTGTAGCAAGTTAGTCTACAGAAAGGTTAAAACTCCGTACAAGAAATTTTACTTAAACTATGATGTTTTGTTATAATGATAGAATTGTATTAAATTTTAAGACATCAAAAGAAACATTTTAAAATAGGTCAAGCTTTACCAAATGTCTTATTAACTAAAATCAAATCTATCCGTAATTACTTATTTTTTTAATATCTTCATGTATAAAAGTTGGTTGATTTTTCAATGAAAAATTAGTTGTTATTTAAGGAGACAATTCAGTAAAAATCTAGGAAAATCATTGTTTTTATTAATTAATATAGATTGTCTTTCTGCCTGACAACCATTTCTATCTGATAGTTCTTCAAAACTGTACTTTTAATTTAGCATTTGATTTAAATTGAGTAATTTAGAAAAAATCATTGAGGGGATTTTGTCTTTGATTACTGAATTCTGAATGTGTTATAACTCAGTTTCAGAATAATCTATAAACTTTAATCCAGGAGTATCTACCTCAAATGTTTGTTGAAGACTGGAGTCCAAAAGATAAGCATAATTCATAAAATGTGTAAAGACAAGAGTAAATTGTACAAATTGTTCAAAAACATTTTTAGAGAGTCATTATTCAAAAATAAAGTCGATGTTTTCATGGGCAAGACATGTGAACACGCCAAAATGAGTATGAAACAGACACAGTTAGAAATAGGAGTCGGGTTCTGTGCAGTTGTTCTAAAAACTTATCAATGTGCCAAAATATTATCAATGATAAAGGGCAACTGGAAGCAGAAACAAAGGAACTAGACATGTTTTTTAATGGAAGAATTATCATTATTTGGGAATCTGGATTATCTCAAACCTACGTGTATCGAAATCTGGATGTGGCTCAATGTGTCCTGTCAAGAACCTGGCAAAGGTTTAAAAGAACAAGAGTTGATATCTGACGATCAATCTGCACAAGGTAAATCAAGATAATTAAAAACCTGGAACTGATGTTTCGTAATAGTTACGCGAATATTTTTTAACAATAGTCAGCGCAGTTCTCTTGCGAAACTGTATCAGAGAACTAAGTTTAGAGCTCACACAAGCTACAATTGGTCCAATGTAATGTTCAGAGGAGTGTCCTTCTTTGGACTGAACATAGATTCTCCATGGATAATATAGAAAGAACGTGGACACTTTCATCGAAGAAGTTTTTAATGGGAGTCAAGCACACCATTGAACCAAGGTCTGTTACTGCTACTGTACTAGTACTTAAACCTTATGTTACGTTGTTTTTAGGGTTTTTCACACCTGTATTTAAGAAACATAGGTGATAACCCCTTTTTAACACTGTGCAATGGTGGTGGGTGTTTTTCTTGAAAGTGAAGATATGCACCACATATATTGGCCCTTAACACTCCTGATCTTAATTCTATCAAGCATATGGGGGGTATGTTCACGAAATAACTTGAAGTTCTTTCGTGCCCACCAAACTCTATTTTAGAAATAAAACTAGCTCTCCTTAAAGCTTTTTACTTTCTGAAACCCCGATTGTACAGAGAAAATCATTGTGAAGCATGCGTGGATGTCAGAGGCAACTACACACCTTAATAATCTGCCATATAACAATTTTAATCTTTTTTTTTTAATTTAAGTGTAAATTCTTCGTCTGTGCTTTTTTTAGACTTTCTCTTTCACTGATAGAAGTGTAATATGGATGTTCGTAGCCGTTCGAAATATGCTTTAACTGTAGATCCCGATCTCTAATGTAACAAAAACGTAGATTTTAAAGTTTCAAACCAAGCAATTGCTTCTAATAGGAAAGAAGTTGTTGTAAGAAGTTGTTAAATGCTATGGAACTATTAATATTAGACAATGATTATCAGAGTATTGACGACTATGCCATAATTAAGACTAGAAGTAGACTTATTTCAACTGTGCCCAACTGTATGACTTGTCTCACTTATTTACGAAGTTTAAATCTCCAATCAGTGTAGGACGTTATAATGTTTTAAAGTTGATTAATAAAAATGTAGAAATCTTTTCAGAATTTAATATGAAAGCAAAAGTTATAAGTTTATTTCGGATTTTTATGGGTAGTAGGTTCATTTACATGAAATGTTCTCACAATTTCTGTAGAACCATCTTGGGTTCAAAATTTTCTAATAATCGAAGTACTTTTAAGCGTTTTGGTATGATTACATAAGATTAGTAATACGATTTATATCACAATTTCTCTCTAGGAATTGTGTGTTTTTGCGGCATTTATAAAAAAAAATGGAGTTTGTTTTAATGATGTAAAAAAAGTTAGGCCTCGTTTAGCCTTTTTCGTTCAAATAATTATTGTATTGGTTTAAACTATGTAATAAATCCAAAATTATTTTTCTTTTAAATTGCATGTTCCAAATCATATACATGATTTTAACTGAAATGTAAATCTTTGTTATGCAAGTCATTAAATTTCACATAAATATTTCCAATTTTAGAACGTATTGTAAATATTCAGTAACGGAAACGTATTGTTATCTTTAGAAGATGTAATTATAAGAGATATATTACTTGGTCAATTAATTAAAGATAAGTTCTAAACCCACGCTTAAACACTTATTCTAACTGACTCATAACTCGTATTCTATTAGCTTATTTTTGTGCTTTTTAGATTAACTGTTTATATGATTGATTAGGATTCGATCTAAAATATTTTGAAGTGGAGATTCAACTATTATTTTTTACCGTGTTTATCATTTCCTATTAACAAAAAAAGCTTTATTTAAACATGAAAAGAACTTTTCTATATCAGGAAACTTAAATTATAAGTAACAAGAGTCTCAAAGAATGAGTTATTTTCGAACTAGTACAGTTTACACAAGTATTTCTTAACATTTCCTCTAGATAAATAAACATTAATAACTATTGAAAAAGTGTATAAAGGCAAAGGATGCTATTTTCGATTTGTTCATCATTTATATAGGTTTTCAGAAAATATAAAAACTCTTATGTCTGCTGTTATCGAATAAACTACAGGAATTGTTTTTTAAATTATTATGCTAGATCTTTAAGACAAGGTTTTGCTCTTTCAAATACAGTGGTGGTCTAGAATAGCAAATAGTTTTTGTTAAATATCTTAATGTTGTTTTTATTTTATAAGTTACTCTTAATTTTATTTAAAGATATATCATCCATTTAAACTTCAGCTTATAGAGACTTGAATTTAACCTATTAGGGCTAAAATGAATTGATACTTTAAATTCATGAAAAAGTGTAAATAAAATTAACTAAATATTTCCTCTTCTGAATTTTAAAACTGGAATATACCCTTGTTTAATTAGTTCTTTTGTTGAAAATAAGTTTAGCGTTCAAAAAATCCACTTCATATAAAATTAAAAATAATGTTTCAAATACTCAACCATGTCAGCATTTTGAGCAGAAAGAGTGTATATATAAAACTGGTCTTAACTTATTTTTGTTTGATGCTTACTATAACAGGTAAAATACATTGAAATACATGGAAGTTATTTTATAAAGGAAAGTGACAATGCTATTTGTAAATGTATTGGTCTATGAATATTTTGAACACTCTATATGAAGCTTTCCTTATTTAAGAAAATCGAAAAAAATAATGATAGATATTGTATCTGTTTCAAACAAGAAAATCAAGTGTATTTCCAAAGTCTTTTGAGAAAAACCTCTGATAAACGTGAGCGTTTAAGTGTGGTCCAGCATTTATCAGTTGGTTATTGGTTACCATTGGTAGGATAAGCCTACCCTGATGCTGGTAGCATCTTCAGAGATGTATTGAACCGAAAAGAGTTGTGTTAAGAAAAGGAAGTTAGGGCCTAAGTGATTCCCATCATTGAGTTTCAGATTTCTCGTGCATGGTTCCTGTCTTTACTGGTTTGGTTTGGTTTGTTTGGAGTGCTACGGTCTACTTTTTGCAACAGGAGGGCTAATGAGACGGAGACTTACAGCTTAAAGACGATTCCGAACGGCTACAAACATCCATGCCACAGTGGGATTCGAACCCATGAATTCCGGTACCGAAGCCAGCACCCTAACCAATCCACCATCATTCGGCCTTGCCTTTACTGAAAACTTCTTTAGGTATTAATCTTTCAATCAAACACTGCATTTGATCAAATTATTGCTCTTTCAACTTTAATTTGCTATGAAAATTTGAACTGTTTTTACCCTTTAAAAGAGCTGGAAGATTGCCGAATAAGAAGGGTGTTGCTTTACAGAAGCATTTGGTTGTAGTGGTAAGGGATATTGTTTTTCTACTCGAGATCTAATACAGAAGGTGTTTACTGATTAATGCCGATTCCGAACTTTTTTCAATAGACATGCTAGCTGTGAAATTCAAACCCATGACTTTCGGCAATGAAGAGCAACGCCCTACCCAATCGGACATCGTTCGACATTTACGGTACTGAGTTCATGGTTTCGAATCCCACTACTAACATAGATGTTCATAACCAACTTGAGAGCTCCAAGCAGTACTTCCCGGTCTCGTTATCCTTTGTACAGCACAGTGTAAACTGTCGCATCCAATTCAAATCCTTCCTGAAAGTTTGTAAATAATTTACACGAGAATTATGACTTTTTAATAATGTTTTTACTCTTTTAGATATACTTTGGCAAAAGCTTATTAACATCTTTACAGGTTATATATTTTCTAATTTCTTCATGAATCTTAGCCCTGTATCTGGATAAACATTAATATATTTTCAAATATGATTTTTCAGACGCATCAAACAAGTTTTAAGCTGTGGACCAAATCTATATCTACTTAATTTAACAAGCTACAAAATTACGAGGCTGGTAGGGTATTGACACAAGAACCGCGGGAGTCTCGGTATACCTAAAGCCGTGGACTGCGGCTTACCCAGATTAGTATGAATCTGTTTTGCTATTCAAAAAGTACACTGTATTTATACGCAATGAGTTTTAATTATTTTTAGGCATTAACCCTCCAAGTGGAACACATCTAGGAAAAAGTATCCAAAAATACTCTAAAGGTTTACTGTGTCAGTGTACAAAGCGTTCTATGATTATTTCCTTCACCTTTTGTCTACTAGAATGGAATACGGGAAACCCACCCTCGTTATTGTCCCTGTACTTCCGGTTATAAATAGATATATAAATAGATATTATAGATTGTTAATTTTTAAAACACATAAAGATCGTTAAGTCTCGAAGATCATCCCATAAGAAGTAATTGATTTTAAAGTACAAATAAAAATATTCTTTGAGAGACTTATTTATATTTTTTTACGAAAGACATCCAAGATATTTAACTGGTGCAGTTAGAGATACATCTGTTACCGCAAATGAACTGCGAATTAGACATTTTTAAAACCATGAAAAGCTATCAGCGTCTTTGAGGCTGAGGTGGTAGGGGTGCATCCCTCAATAAATTCGTCAAAGAGGGGTGCAGTTCTTAAGCAATCGACCTGACACTATTGCCTCAATCTATGGTGCAAAGAACTAGTAGAAATGTATATTACATCTATTTTCAGAGCTTTTTTAGAGATTGAAAATTGTACGTGACAACCGCTTTGAAGACATTATCGGTTTGACGGAATTGTACTTGCGAACCACTTAGAGGGTTAAAGTGTTATAATAATTGATAAAAAATGAGATCAAGCAATATCAAAAGTATATATAGTTAGTAAAATATGTAGACAATTTTAATAGATATATTTAATTTTGTACCAGTCATACATCTTACACAGTTGAGGCGCAGTTTGGGGAATTTTTTTTATAAATATTGTTCATATTCTACATATCGGTATTGTTGTTGTTGTTGTCTTATGCCACTTAGTCAATCCAAGCTCGATATGAGCCGGAGTCTACTTGATTTAAGGCGAAGGGGTGCGCCTTTCGTTTCAACGAGAACTTTGTTGGAAAGGCTTATCGATAAACATATCGATACAATTTAAATTTCGGTTGTAACCTCATTTCCTCCTATGCAAATATGTTGTGTTAGCCGTGGTATAAATTGATTTTCCCAGTTAGCTCCTTGGGCCTTGTCTGTTACTCTGATTGTTTGGTGTTGATAAAAATGTTGATAAGTCAGTCGTAAATAAATACGACGTAGTATGTAGAAAACTGCTTGTTTTTATTTTAATACATTGTTTTTATTTTTATCGTTTATCTGAACGAATAAACGTTTAATCCATGAACTGTGTTGATGAACTGTGTTTTGGACTTCTTACGTATCTTCACACCACACGCATAACATGACGCTGGGCACTCTGAAAATAAGTTAAATTTACACTAACATACCCTAAAAAGGGTAAAAGCATGACTTATGCTTGATGGGTCCTTATAATTTCGAAGCAGGGACCAAGTAGAAGATCCACAGACTTGGACTGCCACCCCCAAAGGTATTGATTGAGAACATGAAGGACATTGTGACCACGAACATATTTTACTTGCCCCAGTCACTTTTAGCGAACACGGACATATTGGTATTTTACAGTTAGAACAAATATCTACAGTTTTGTTTCCTCTGTTTAGTAATGAGCCATTTTTCGTATATGCACATAATCTTCAATGTTATATTTTCATAGATTTTTAAGAGTATGATATTAGGAAAAATCAAAAAATTTATTTAAATTTCGTTAGTAACTTTTTGACAAAATTAGACAAAAGTAGTTTTTGGGTAAAAATGATCTATCCCGTGGTTTGAGTGGTAAGGTTACCACATATAATGATGGTGGGGAATTAAATGTATCTTATTCGACTTGAAACTATTAAATGTTAAGTATTCAACAGTTCCTGATTGGATATTCCCGAATATAGAGTCACGTATTTAATTTATCAATTTGTATACAATATTTTTCTGCGGTAATTTTTATTGGGTATTAATGATGTACAATAGATAATTTCATTTTAGAGAATATTTTTACATACATATTTTTCCTTATATAACAGTTTATTAATACATTTGTCAATTGGAAACCAGGTCATTTTTAAAATATTTCCTCATCCTTTTTATACGTCACATTTATAATTCAATACACATCTTCTACTTAAAAATATAATGCTTAATAGGTGTGCTTAGAATATAAATTATTATATAAATGTGTACATAAAGATAGAAAATATATAATGTAGAGAAATATTAAAAGTCATGCACATCTAAAAGGTCGTCACATTATTTCACAAAATTGGTTTTAAAATATATTATCTCGCATAGACGATAAATATTACTTCTCTAGATTTAGCGCAATCTCCTTTGTTTTTTAAAAGCATTTATCAATTTTTTAAGTTACCTTAACAGAAGCATTGCATAAAATTTAAATCAAGTTACGGAAGAATCTACGAATTTATAAAATTTTCACTTTTCAGTGACTTTGTAAGGAAATTTAATTAAACCGGAAAACTAAGAAGTAAATATTGAGTACGAATATTAGGTAAAACAAAACTGGAATCTTAGGACAGGTGTTAGAAAATGTGACCAAACTTTTGCTTCCCTTACCAAAAGAGTTTTCTAAATTTTTATATATATATATATATATATATATATATATATATATATATATATATATATATATATATATATATATATATATATATATATATATATATATTCGTTCTCACTAAGTTACAAATCATTGTTTAAAATGTGCTATGTAAAAATATTTCCACACATTCTCACTCATATATTTTGATACATCTACAGACACTTATATACACATACATCACACATACGTTGACTCTAAAATTTGTGAAATTGCATCATTTAAAAATTCATATTCATGTTTTGAATTAAAGTAAGGAATACAATAAAAACAACCAACTAACAAATAACATAATCTATTAGACGTAATTATTCGGTGACATTTAAACAAAGGGATGATGTCAAAAAATGTTTAAAATAAATAAAACCCAAATAAAGTTTTAAAATTTATTCAATTTTATTTTTATTTATCTGTTTATTTTTTAAACTTCCCCAGTATTATTCTAAGGCGTCTTTGTTGATTTCAAAATTTATACTACAATATTTTGAAATTCATATTAAAGGAAGTAGAAAAAATCAGTTTATTTGAAACCTAAGAACTTTTGGTGATTTCTCTAATAATTTTCTTGTGTCAATTTTTTTTTCTATTGACTAGATCATGGAAGGTATATTGGAAATTACGTTTAATAAATATATTTACAGAAATGTCTTCTTTTCACTTTCAAACTTAAATCAGTTATGCAATTTATATAATTTTAAATCAAAGTAGTCAGTCTAGAACATGTAAAATTGTAAAAAAAAAAAAATGTGTTTCATAAAGATTTTCAAATTTTGTTGTTTTTGATAAAGTTATTTATTAAGTATATTTATTTTAAGATACTTCCTTGTTGGGTATTTCAATATTGTCTTTAAATTTACAGGATATCTGCTATACACATTTTCTTTTCTAATTTGATTGTAGGTACAGCAGCTGTCATATTGAGAGCATTTGTGTAAGACTTGCTTACTTCAACTAAATTGGTTTATGTTAGAAAATTCATATAGACCTATTTGCAGACACAGTATAAGAAAACAATGTCTATCGGAATAATTTCAATAGCATTACATCCACAAAGTAATGTTCTAGATGCCTTTAAATTTTGATTAAAAAATATTTTTGTGATAAGAGATAAAAGAGCATTTCTACATATCGCATATGTTTAATATATCTACAAACATTTAAACAATTGAGATTAACCTCGTCAAGCAGTCACCTTCCATTCTTTTTATGGTTATCCTTGTTAAGGTATATAATAAAGGAGAATTCAAACTCATAACACTATAATACACTATAATAAAATTAAGTTAGAAAAGATTACATTGACGAAAATTATTAACTATATTCTTGCAGGATTATTTCTAGTGTAAGATTAGAGATAAAAATAGTTAAACTTCATGCAGCATATATCGACAGCAATATTTATTTTCACGAGAAAGAACATTGTATTTTATTAGATAAGAAATATTTTGTTTGCCAGATGTTAAAAAGTCTAGTATATACAAAAATTAATATTTTTGCGAGTTTGCGATAGCAAATTAAGGGACCACATAGCTTTCATAAATAAACCAACAAATCTGTACTTTAGTGAATGTTTTCAGTGACAGAACCTTTAATTCGAAGAGAAAGTGCACATTCAAAGTGGGAGACCGCATCAACTATAAGACAATTTGTCACAACGTCACGAACTACTATAATGATCTTCCCATTCATTTTCATGTTTACAAGAACCAATAGACAAACAAAAACTGCCCTTTTGTTTGAAACTAAAGCCAGAATTTTCACTATTGCGTGAAATCCCCTTATAGCCACATAACCAGGATGGCAGACGAGATGGTTGACTTAACAATGGGGATTAAAAGATGCCGTAGAGTACCATATTTGAAGTACTTTTCCTAATTTTGAGTTCATAGTAAGCGCCGGCGCCAAAAATTATACACACGCATAAGCATTTCGTGAACAAGCTATGCTATCTTTGGCCTGCAATGAAGTATTACACGAACATTTTAAACATTTTAAAGACCGTATATATCACACGTATATTATACACACAAACAACAAATTAGTAAAAAGGAAATAAAGATACACAAAAGCCAAATTAAATTAAACATAATATTTTAAAATTTACGGGATAATTGCAACCTTTCAAACACCTATTAACCTAGCTAAATATGTGTTTATATATATAAATATATAAAGTATGAAAAATACTATAAGAAAATAAATACTTTCTTGGGCTTTTTCTCCTTTTTTAAAGCAGAAGCTCTTGATTCTACATCATAGTCTTCCATACATCGCAGTTGTATGAGATTGGAGCCCTAAATAATTATAAAAATATAAAATAGTAACAAATTTCATAAAAACTACAATAAAAAACGAAAACATTAAAACATAAGCAATATAATATTTAAAACATTCAAAATAAAAGAAAATATGTGTGTATCGACTGCATGATCTCCCGATATCAATTGCAGAGGTTTTCCTCTCCCAAAGATAGACACATTGCAAGGTCGTCTTTGTCCATTTCAAAATTTGGTTGCACATAGTGCACAAGGGGCTATTATGCATGTTTATACAGTAAAGGTGTTTGACAAGGGAATAGTGACGTCTCTAGACAAAATGTTGCAACTGAGATGGATCTATCAAAATATGGGATTTCACGAATCGAATGCCTCTAATTCTTATCCTTCCTCTCTAAAGTTAATTTAGCGTCATAATTTTCCTCGTAGTATCTTTTTTATTCTTTTTATTGATTTAAATGGTACATCACCATTATCCAGTTGCAAAATTTTTGTTTCCTTTTTGGATAATATTTCAGCTAATTCATTCCCAGTTATTCCAAAATGTGCTGATATCCATTGAAAACTGGATATCATTCTGGCTCTTAGATGTTTATCCAAAAAGGGAAGATACTGGATAGTATTTTTCCCTTTGTAGATAAACAACTGAGAGCTCTTCGATATAGTTCTTTCTTGTATAAGAATAAAAGCTAATATTTAGTGTCGTATCATTTTTTTTCAACGTCCGCTTCTATTTGTCGAGCGATCGATTCTACTAGATTTCTGGTAGTGACAAATAAGTTAGTCAATTCAAATAGCGATAGATTTCTCACTATATTTATTTCTAATATAATATTTTAGTACAAATTTAAAATCTCATTTTAGATACTATTTTATTGGGCATTTTTTAATAAGTTAATGCAGAATAGTCTAATATCTTCTAAGAAGATATTTAAGCAAGCATCAACACAATCCAGCCAGTAGTTCGGCTACAATAACCCAAAAGTCATAATTGATGGTATTTCCGAAACTATTTAATATGCTAATAACTCGATACATAATAGTCTCATACCATCTATTACTCTATTTAAGCAAATATAAAAACGATTCAGCTAGTAATTGTGCTACAATAACCTAAAATTCAAAATTGATATTTCCGATTCTATTTAAACTACGTTAATAACTCGATACCGAATAGACAAACATCTTATAAAATATTTATGTAAGTATCAAGACGATCTAGCTAGTAGTTAGGCTACAATTACCCAAAAGTCAAAATTGATTACGTATGTTAATAACTCGAAACGGATAGTCTAATATCTTATAACAAGCTATTTATCCAGTATCAATCCGGATAGTTTTTTCTCTCTAATTTAAGAAAATGAAAGGTTTTTATAGAAATTTCAAGTTGAAAAGTTATTTCGGAACCATAAACTTCTATACTTCAAAATAGGTTTAATTGTTGATTTTCCATGCTACCCCACATTGAAAAAAATATGAAAAATCACGTTCCCTGCATTTTAATAAAAAAATGTTTAGGACAGTCTTCTCTCGATTGTTTCGTAAAACGAACATTTCAAATTTTAAATTTTCAAAATGATTTAGGAATCAAACACTACCAGACATTAAAGTGAGTTAAATCGTCGATTTTCCCTGCTACCCTGTATTAGAAGAAAGTAAAAAAAAATCAGGTTCGATTCATTATAAGAAGAAAAGGGATTATGATGGTTTTACCTAAGCCTGTAAAGAACCATGTGTCTATATTACCTAGACGACATTACCGTATTCTCGAAGACGTTTAATGACCAACTTCGGCGTCTGAATGTCTTACTCAATTATATCCAGGAAACCGGGCTCTTTCGAAAGCCAAAGAAATGTCAGTTTGGGGCACAACAAATTAAGGTTTTGGGTCATCTGGTTTCAGAAGGATGTGTCTGACCAGATAAAAGAGGTGGAAATTCCCAGCGACCAAAAATATGTACCATGTCAGATGTTTCCTAGGACTCAATTAATATTTCACCCATTTCACCAAAGATATCTGTGAAACGTTTTCTTCATAACCTTTACAACTGTTGCTGAAAGGTGATTCTAAATTTCACTGGGGACGTTAACAGGCAGATGCATTCCAACGACTAAAGTAAGCACTGAGGTCTGACCCTATATTAAAATTAAGCTATATTCAGAACAAAAACTCAAAAAATATATTAAAACGTCATATTTCGAATTTTTTCACTTAATATATCCACCTGTTAACACAAATAACTATAGCTATGAGTAAGGAAAACAGAATTATTGAAAGTCTAAAAAATGTAACAATTTATGAATTAAAATTTTTAGTCGGAAAGGTTTCATCTAAAGTAATACAATTCTTGCATATGTTTCAAAATATTCTCCAATTTTAGGAGAATTTGGTCTTCAAATTAAGCTTTTATAAACTGACAAGAGGAAGAACATGAAAATATCAAGGTTTAGAAAAAGTAAATATATTTGTGCACTTGATAAAATTTTTAAACTCATACCCGCAGTTATATATATATATATATATATATATATATATATATATATATATATATATATATATATAATGCCAAAGTAATATAGTTTTCCGTACTTTTTACAACCAAATAATTAACAATCTTAGAGAGAATTTATTGAATTAAATATTTGAATTAAATCTTTGATTTTTTTAATTATAGATTAATATCTCTGTAACTTCAGTGAAGGTAGGACAACATTTCTTAATCTATAAAATATTCAAAGCAAGGTAGTTTGTCTCGAATTTTGTTACAATTTAAAGTGGGATATCTTTTAAATGCACGCATTTCATATTTTTAAAAGCTTGAAAATTCTAAAACTTAATGTCAAAATAAAGTAAGTTTGATAATTGTTTAGCGCAATGCTTAGTTGTTCTGAAGAATGTGAGATAATATTCGTATCATGCATAGTACTTGTAAAGTAGGGAGAGTAAGTAAAAATTGTTCTTAATTAGGCATGTGTATCTCGTTATGTACTCATTGTGTTTGAATGTTATGAGCGGAATGATGAAAGTAAATGCAGAGGGGTCCATTTCGATACCAGGGTTTATACATTAGGATATTGCCAGAGACATGGGTAGTGGTAGCCGATTTAAACAATATTTCAGCAAAAATATCCCATTCTCATTACCTCTCCTGTTTGACCTTGTCGACGTTAATAACCTAAATTAAATATAATGTCTGAAACGTAGTAGAATTCAGAGTATAAGGAATATGGCCTAAACAGATTCGTCGACATAGTTTTAGAACCTTAATTTGAATATAAAGTACATAGCATACTAGTCACTTCACTATTACTGGTATACATAAAGCAAATAGCCTGAGTTTTCCTTTACCTCAATCATATTCAGTTGTCTACAAAACGTCAAAGTAATATTTCAGAAAAAAATGAAAAACTTGAAATCATGGAGTAATAGTATTAATAAGTTCTTGTAAGTTTTAATAAATAAATGTAGGCAAGTATATATTCTTTTTACGCAAATGTACTTTTGGAAGATACAAAGAGTTGTTAATGATGGAAAAATAGTATATAATCTATTAATTTTGTATAATATTAATGAAATGGACGATAAATAATCGTCTCTTGATAAAAATTTGACTTCTTTACAGTTGTAAGATTCTTTTTGATGAGAATAATCTGAACATAATTTTAAAAAAAATGTCCTCTACATGATACTCTATTTTTCATGTTAATGTCAGTATTTTCATATTGGTAGAGTTTACTAGATCTCCAGTATAGTTATTTTTTCTTAATACTATGTTTGGCGAATGTAGGAAAATTAGAAATCCAAATTACTTACGGGCTGGTAGCTTATTTTTTTCATTTAGGATTGAGATACCGTTTTCTATTAGGTTGGATATTTTCTTGGAATTTAATATTCTAATATAATGTTTTCTAGAATCAAAGCTTAATCAAGTGAAATGTGCTTTGGGCATTTTTCCTTTTGTGATACGCAATACAAGGTTCTTCTGCACATCTCTGTATTTATCAATCTGATGCTCTGTGTTCCCATACGTCTTAATAATGACAGTAGATAAATCTTACATATAATTCTTAAGATATTTACCTCCTTTCAGGCATAGTAACTTTAAAGTAAGACAGCAAATTGATTATATATCATATTTTGCGTGCTGGAATTTAGGTGTTTATCACGAAATGAAATGTTTGAACGCCATTTGCATTGGTACTAATTAGTTCAGATTTACATTATAATTGTACCTCACTTAAATGACACACATATAAATTGAATTGTAACTAAAAACATAGTTTACGTTGACTTTAAATTTGCATCCTAAAATTATGTGAATATATGCAACTATTAAAACAAAAATAATTTTTTTTTGTAAATAATTATCTATGTTGTAGTAATACAAAATTGCATATGGATACCATATGCCTTTTTTATACGCCTATATTATAAGAATTATAAGTCTTTTGATTGGGAAATAAGTCATAAGAATTTTAATGAGCACATTATCTTAAATGCAAAAAATTCAACTTCATGTGGTAAAGATGTGTCTGAATGGAGCTAAAGTACTGCCATCCTGTGTGACGGGTAGCTTTCATTTTCCTCCTACTAAGGATTTCTTTTATTTACAGAGTGCGCTGTTTGCAATAAATAGTACAGAATTAGATATCACAACAATCCTAAATACAATAATTCATTTTTCTAAAAATAATCAGTTTTCCTTTTTGCCTGGCAGCATTAATGTTATTTAGAAATTTTGAGTTAAATTGAGTGCTGAATGCAATCAGAAAAGGAAAGATCACAACGAGATATTACAATAGTTCTAAATATAAAATCAACATTCTACAGCTAAAAGTTTTCATCTTTTCAAAAATGTTTCGACACCGAAAATAGTGAAAATGCATTCAGGAGTCAAAATTTATATTAAAAATTTCAAAGTTAGTTTACAAGTATGTACATATAGGGGCAAAATACTAAGTTTTAATAAATACTAACATCATTATTGGTATTATTATTATAAATAATATTGTTAGTAAATATATATTTGTTTTCACTAATATTTTCTTTTAAGATTAAGTGGTTGAAGGAAAAATATTTTAAATGACAATTCCTAAATAATTAAAAAATTAATAAATAACTATAAACAACTTAAACTTTACCGTTATTTCATGTTTAGATTATTTTCGTATAAAATATATATTTTTTGTTACGCATTTTTTTACTGGAAATCGAGGACATCAAAAAGATAAGAATGCTTTTTCGTAAATAAAAGCACCTGTTGTATTTTGGGTTTGTTGAACCTTGATCCAAAGAATATTTTAATGTCATCAGTTCATGCATTTGCTGGAGAAATTTAGTTTTAAGTAGACCTGCCTGTAGAATATGTAAATGCTAAACAAAAAGGCAAATTTGTATTTTGATATACGTAATTGATACTGCATCTAAAGTAACTGCGTCTCGTAAAGGAAATATTTTGTCCTTTTTTTAGCTGACTTCGATTATATTTCAATTCCCATGGATCCTTATTAGTATATCAAAAATTATGTTTAAATATATTAATCTTATATCCATACCTTGACTTTATCCCCAGATGAGTGTAAATAAAAATTGTTCTGAATGTTTGAACAATTATTTAAATAGTTCCAAAGTACATCAGCTTGCGTCCAAAATACAACAGCTAATAAGGTTTTTCCTTTTAAAGATATATATCACTTATTCTTGTCAGCATTTTATTTTAACAATAATAGTTATTTGTTATTGGAATTTGATAAACCATATGCCTCGGAACACCTTCTACCTAAAACGGTCCAATAAATTATCATTTTGTTTGTATTGCAGTATATATTTTTGGGTAATCTCGTTAGTTTCCTGTTTCACTGTTATAGACAAGTAACTAAGTTTTTAATGTCAAAAATTGCATAAGAGAATACTGTTGTCAAGGTACATAATGGCATTGCTCTTTTAATGGATCAGAAATATAAAATCATATAAAATTTAAAATTAAATTATATATACGCAGTAATGCACTATAGTATCAAATAATGCATCAGATATCTTTAACGGCAATTCTATCTTGTTAAAATCAACAATTTTAAACCAAAACATACCTATATAGGTAGCCTCGAATTTTGGATTTAATTTATCTGTATTGAAACCACAAGATATACACCGAAAGATATACACCAAATCTAGATTTTTTTCTGTTGGAGAACTGTGTCGATACTAATGACGAAGAGGTTTACAATAATTCTGTGAATCAAAAAAATAATACAATCTACAGTTTGAAATGCTTCGGATCTCCTGTGCAGCGATGTTATAACTGTATACCCTTGACGTGTAGTTACATAAGTAAAAACATGTATTGAAGAGAACAAAGTTAGAATATATTTTCAAATTTTTAATAAACTTAATATAAATAGATTTATTAATATTATAATGGTTATAATCCCGAGTAATATGTTATATTAAAATAGAGAACGATATTTTCCCAAATTCTACAAACAGTATAATTTAGTGTTGTTAGATATGCCACCCTAGGAGTTAACATACAGAAAAACATACATGCATAAAAACCAACAGAAAGAAACTAGACCACTTTTAAAATTTTAACAAAGAAATGTCGTAGTATATGATAAATATATAACATTTCATCATAGGATTTCAGGAAAAACAAATTACTGCCTGACATTCAGTTACTAAAGACTTTGAGTACTTTTAAACTTCAAAACCTATATGATCTGATAGAATGTTAAGCGAGAATAATTTCTAGAATAAACCGAATTTTTTTCCAAAAATTAGATAAAACCAAAACCCCATAAATGGTAACGTATGAAACAATGTCTTTTCTAAAAAAAGTTTGACATGAATTCCTTGCAGGATTTACAATTCAGCAAAAATTTATCACATACTATAAAAGAAACTCAAAAAAAAAAATGTACACCGAGGTAGGAGATACACGTTGCAAAATAGCAGAGATCAAACATCGTTGGCGAAACAAAATTGCAAAAAAAATAAGCGTGTCAAACTATTACCATATTTCACAATAAGTACTCTACGATTGATCGGAAATGTCTGCAATAAATGTTCGACCCAAGAGTGTCATGAAATGGATTTTCATCGCACACGTTTTCCAATCACTTCAAGTGAAAAAAGTACTCTTTGAAGAATAAAGAAGTAAAATGTATAAAAAGTCACCAAAGGTTCCTCGTTTCAAAGAATTTTGCACGTGAATAGAAGCAAAAAATGTCCACAGAATTGTCACTTTCAAATATGTTTCGAAATAAGGGATCTAAGCAGAGAGGGTGAAAAGTAATTTTTATTCATTTAATCCGCCAAAATGGCGTTAAATCTAGAAAGTGCTTGAACGCTGCGGCAATAGCCGCCATACTTCCTAAGAAGACGTTCAATTTCCAACATACTTTAACTGGATTTACTATTTCAAAGCCTTTCAAGTGAAAAAATTTCTTATATAGGAGTTTAAAGGGGATGTACTAAGATAAAATAAGTAACATTCCACCAAATGCAGAATACAATGAAAATATACGACTACGATATCTTGTCTGAAACAGTGAAAATTGATTATCCAATGTCAGGAATTGTAAAAAAGAAAACGAAATCGAAAAGATTTTACAAAGCTTTATATATATATATATATATTATATATATATATATATATATATATATATATATATATATATATATATATATATATATATATATATATATATATATATATATATATATATATATATATATATATATATATATATATATATATATATATATATATATATATATATATATATATATATATATATATATATATATATATATATATATATATATATATATATATATATATATATATATATATATATATATATATATATATATATATATATATATATTATATATATATATATATATATATATATATATATATATATATATATATATATATATATATATATATATTATATATATATATATATATATATATATATATATATATATATATATATATATATATATATATATATATATATATATATATATATATATATATATATATATATATATATATATATATATATATATATATATATATATATATATATATATATATATATATATATATATATATATATATATATATATATATATATATATATATATATATATATATATATATATATATATATATATATATATATATATATATATATATATATATATATATATATATATATGTATATATATATATATATGTGTGTGTGTGTGTGTGTGTGTGTGTGTAATATATAAAATTATTTACTCTAATATTTCTTTGAAAAACCTCCTCTATTCCATTCTAATTCAATTAAATCTTTTTCCCAGCCTTTAAATAGTTCAATCAACTGAGTATTTTCCACTTAAAATTCTTCATAAAACTGTATATCCTAAAAACGTAAACTTTCTGTCTATTACGCACGTCTCCCAACTGTTGGCGTCAAAAGGTTTCGCGTTTTGATGATATTGATTTAGTTTGCTTATTAAGTTGTTTTTTACTGTGGGAAATTTCTTTCTCTCATCGCTCTTGGGTGTACCTCTGTTCGATCAGAGTGAACACATTGGCTTTTCTTTGTCTGTTGTTCAGTAGTACCGATGTGTGTTGTGGCAGCTCTGGAATAAAGTTTGAATTTGACTTCTGCCGTTCTCTTCAATGTCGGCCTGACTGCATCTTTATTACTGCTAGCTGTAAAGCTTTCTCCTTTTTCAAAGAGTTTAAAAAAATAGAATACATACATATATATATATATATATATATATATATATATATATATATATATATATATATATATATATATATGTATATATATATATATATATATATATATATATATATATATATATATATATATATATATATATATATATATATATATATATATATATATATATATATATATATATATATATATATATATATATATATATATATATATATATATATATATATATATATATATATATATATATATATATATATATATATATATATATATATATATATATATATATATATATATATATATATATATATATATATATATATATATATATATATATATATATATATATATATACATACAATTTCCGCTATTGAAATAATATTTATTTCCCATTAAGAAATATTAAAGCAATGCTATTTAACTGCAATCGATATTTGACGATAAGTTAAATATGTTCCTTTTTCACTGCGCAACAATCTGTTTATAAAATATAAAAGAATTAGATTAAATAAGAACACTTTCCTATCTAAAGTGTATCCTTATCTGATCTCTAATGATTACATATTGAATGAGCTATTTAGCTGAAATAGCCACCTATCCGGAATACCTTGCATTAAAAGATCTTTTGCAGAGAATCTGATAACGAAAGAGAGTATTGCAAACGAGCTCAGAAAAAAATGAAAAAAATATATATATAATGGGCAGAAAATCTTGATCAAAAACAGCGTAGTGAGTCGTGCAAAATTTAGATATTATCAAGGAAGCGAAAACAAAATGATACAGCAATATCTTTATATGTTTCAACATCTGTATTATATTATATTTGGAATTAGAGAGAAAAGGCAAATGACAATTAAAGACTCTTAATACTGGGTATAAATTGTTCGCTAATCATTAGAAAAATCCTAGAAATGCCGGTAAGGGAATTAGTAATTGAAAGACAATATGGATAGAAAGAAAAAAAATGGGTAATTTAGTCTAATTTGAGTTTTTTTCATGTGTAAGCTAGTTGTAAATATTCATGAGTAATAGAAAAATGGAATCAAAAGAAAGCGTGGAGAAAATAAGCAAGTTGCAAATTTGTTGTTTTGGGAATTATTTATTATTATTTCAGTTATGCTTGAAAAATACTTTTTGTTTTGCAATATCCTTTATTCCGTGATCTGAAATTATGTACATTTGACTGTTTTACCATCACTTAAAATAAATATTATTTAAATTTCAAAATGTTACTTGATTCAAAATATTAGTTGCAAACATTAATTGCTTGTTAACTGTGTCACTCCTTTGATTTGCTTTCCATTGCATGTCAGAATAAAGAAACTTTGACTTGCATACTAACAGGTTTGAAACATCTAAAGTTGTTTCCCATTATGTTACATGGTTTTTTCTTTTTATCAAATTCTTCAGTTTGTATTTTACATGTAGTGGGAACATCGCTTTCTTCTTCAGTACCATTGAACGCTATGCGTTACGATATAGAAATACAGAGCATAGTAATTCATATTACGAATGTAAAATTTATTAAAACAATAGTTTTTATATAACTCGCGACAATAGATAAAGTATATATATATATATATATATATATATATATATATATATATATATATATATATATGTATGTATGTATATATTGGGCTTACTTAGCTTAGATAAACTGTCTTCTGATGAGAGCAAATGTAAGTGAAACAATAGCTTCATCTTACCCATTATTTCGCTTCTCTGTATCAAGTTATAAGCATGAATACCCAATTTAACCCATTTTATCCCATTGTCCTATTTATAGGACAGCTGAAAAATATCACGTGGAAAACACTATTTGATTGTTGCGAATATTTTATTAGCTGGAACATGTAGAGGTATGTATTAGCTTCTACTAGCATGAGTTACGTCTTTCGCCCCCTCTTCCTTCCCCATGGACATTTTCTCTGTACATCGTATTAGTGGGCTTGGTTTGTACCATCTCTTTGCGGTTGCATAATTCTTTTTCAGTTTACTTTGGACATTTCACTAGATATTTTTTATGTGATAGTACTCTTTCGTTATCATCTTGGTGGTGAATTAGAGTTATATTATTCTTAGGTAGGTTCTAGCTCATTATTTTTTAACTGTCCTCTAAATAGGACAGGGGGACGATAAGCATGCAATTGACGCATTCTTTCTTCCTTTCTAACTAAGAGTAAATAAAATAGTTTCCCTTCTAGTGTTTTACCCCTGTTGTGTTATGTCAGTACAAAGGTTTTTGAAGTTAGAGAAAGTATTGGATTTACTAAATAGTTTTGATTCAGATGAGATCGATGTTGAAATTGTTGTGTTACCACCAGATGCTAGTGAACTAACTGACGAAGATGAAGTTAATGAGAATCATGTAAATACTGGTTATATTATTATAAACGATGTTCCTGGGTCTCTGGATTTTAGAACTTGAGATACTTTCGAGTCTGAACCATTCACAATCTCTAGTGTTTCGACAACAAAGAACAAAAAAGGACTAAACAACTTCAGTCATCTTGGATAAAAAATAAGTCACCACAATACACAAAATGGAAAATACAGGCTTAATCAACTGCAAGTGACTTTCTCAAACAAATGGAAACTGCACTGAAAGACAAAACTCCATCAGAGCTTTTTGAGCAGTTTTATTCCAGTGAAGTTTACGATCTCATTGTAAAAGAAACTATGCGATATGCAACAGATGTAAAAAATGAACACGATTTCTTTACCACTGCTGATTAAATACGTGTTTTTGTAGAAATTTCGCTCTTAACTATTTATCATTCAAATACCCGTGAACGTGACTACCGGTCAGATGCCGAAGACATTGGGATTACCCTGGTGAAAAATGCCATACCACGAAACCACTTTCAAAATTTGAAATCTTATTTACACTTTGTCGACAATGGAACTGTATGTCAGCATGCACAGGATCGATCCTTCAAAGAACACATTTGTTTGTCATATTCAACAATAATTTTATGAGGTTTGGACACTTCAAGTTAACGTGAAGATGCCGAATTTGATAAATTCTTACAACAAACATATTGGCGGTGTGGATTACTGGTTGGCTGGACTTTATTGTCCAGCCAACCAGTTCATTAAAATTCCATTAAAAGTCCATTAAAATCGTGGTAAAATGTGGTACTGGCCACTTTTTATACATTCATTGGATATGGCTATGGTAAACGCATGGATAATTCACAAAACTCTCAACAAAACTGAAACCCTAAAGGAAGTCCTTGAAGGAGTTCCGAAGTGTTGTAACAACACTTTATCTAAAAACATCTGTGATAAGAACAAGCGGTAGACCTAGGATCTTGACTTACCTTCTGGTGCAAAAGGAGATGACCGAAAAGATTGTGGTGACCATTTTTACTAAAGCGAGAAAAACAGCTTCATTGTCAAAGAGAGGGCTGCAAAGGAAAACCCAAAACATACTGTGTGAAATGTGACAAAACACTTCGCCAAGCTTGCTTTGGAACCTTTTCACCAAGATTAAAGGGAATTTCAACTGAAAATTGAACTATTTTGTAAATAAGATATTAATATTCAAATAAAGTAAAATTTTGTACTCGGAAATCACTTTTTATCTTTGAAGAAAACAGGAAAACATGTAAGTGCAAATTTTATTCCCTTTATCCCAGTGTCCTATTTAGAGGACGGGTCAGATTTCCTATATGAAATGTATATTTTTTTCAAATTTTGTTATATTTAGTTTATTTAAGTTGAACTAACTTTAGAAAACTTCTCAAATCTGAACAAAATAAATAAATTGGGATAAAACGGGTTAATATGAAATGTAATTGTTTGCTCAATGCATTTAAATTGCTAGCAAAGGATAGAGAAAGATTGAAATGTAAAAATTGAGTAAATTATGACATCTTTAAAAGTGTACTTTATCTTACTTTATAATGAAACTGAGTTGATAATAAGAGGAGCTCAAAGAAAATATAATAAAATTGCAATTTTATAAAATCCCCTTATTTTGTTTAGTTATCTGCAATATGTATAAAACCTGGATTGCATTTTCTTACGAATTACAATTTTATTTATAGTTAGTAACATATAAAGAATGAAAAGTAGGAATATAATGTATAAACATATCTTTAAAAGTGTATTACATGCATTTTGTTCGAAAACTCTTGAAAAGAAATCTGATCCATGAAAAAACAACCAACCTTATTTAGGTTCGAAAAAATAATAGAATTCCTACACTGTAGCGTAATAAAATCATAAAAAATATAAACAAAACAAAGATAGGCATCTAAATCCCAAATCTTCCGTCTTCTCCCAAATGGTGCAAAAGAGGAGACATGTCAGATTTCGAGATCGATTACTTTGCGCTATGCAAATCCGAACTTTGAAATCCCCTCTCAGAAGCGAAATCAATATTCCATCATTGACCGCCCTCTTGTCTTTAATCATTGCCAATAACTGACACATTTACCACCTGCTATCCACTGCAAAATGTTGAAAAAGAAGATTTTAAATGTTTCATTGGTCTATTTGTCCCTCATGATTTAAAAAAACACAAAATAGAGAGAAAAAGGAACCTGTTACATTCCTCAAGTGTATATGTTTTTCAATTTTAAGTGTTTGCTTATACCTTGGTTAGATATATTTATTATTTTTGGTTGAAATTATTTCGAAATGTGACATAGATCTAATTATTTAATTTTCCTTAAAATATTGAAGTCTGAATGAACATTCAATATGAACTACAATATGTCACCTATAACCAAATTAGTATATTGGTTGTTATATTCTTATCTATCTATCTATCTATCTATATATATATATATATATATATATATATACTTCTATACATTATTATATTATTAGTATTATCTATTATCACTAATATCAATATCAAAAATCTACCTGAATGTAGTAAAATTATACATGTAACATACTCTCTTTTGTTTAAGTTTCTTGGGGATTGTAGCAGCCGATGACCAAATAGGGTAATTTGGTAACGGAGTCTATGCTTTGAATCCTCCCGTCGGTATAAATGGATGTAACCAAAGAAATGAATTTAAAGTGACGGTCACTTATTCGGCAAACTTACATAAATGTAAAATTCAAACCACAGTCGAATGGTCTGATAGAGCGTTTTCATAGACATTTAAAATGGGCTTTAATTGGATATGTTTTTGAAAATAGTTTGGTAGTATTTCCTATGTATGCATTGTTTTACTAGATATTCAAACTGCCACGGAAATGGATAAAAAAAAGGTTAAGTATAGATAATTAGTTTATGGGACGCATAGACTTACAATCTCCTACTATATTATCCCAAAATATTATAACACCTTCCAAGATATATATTTCAGCTACGTTAAATACTGCAGTCTATTAAACCAACTTCAGCATCATTAATAATTCAGATTATGTTAAAGCACCATTGTATAAAAGTTCTTGTGAAATTTTACTCCATGATATCGAAAACCTCTCTTTATACCACCTTACACTGGTCTAAATCCTGTTATTTCGAAAACGAAGAAATATTTTACAATAAAATAAATGAAAGAAAGTTACCGTTTCAATTGATCAAGTTCTCAGAATCTATAGATTGTCCGTACTTTCGGATGTTGTTCAATAACCAGAAAAAAAGTTACAGTTTTTCATATACAGTTCCATTCCTGTCTTCGTAATGTATGTTTTGCGGATAGGTTTGAGGTGTTATCTAATATAATTTAGTGCTTATAATATTTCGTTTTTCAGAGTTGTTTGACTTTTTGTACACGTTTATTATATAGAGTAATCAAATATAAACTGGTCTGTATCAATTTTTTTAAATTTCTTCATGCCTGTACTGATTTTCCTCTTGTTCACAATGGGAGGAACAAGGGTGCTATGTGGTGATAACACTGTGTAGCACTTAGTCCTAACAACACAACACGAGTCGAATTATATATATATATATATATATATATATATATATATATATATATATATATATATATATATATATATATATATATATATATATATATATATGTATACAGAGAGAGAGAGAGAAAAGAAATGTTTCTAATATTTTCTATGGAGGAATCCGAGACATAGCGTTAATATTCTACAAGGTGAGGATAGAAAAATAAGAAAAGAAACATACCAAAATACCGGTTCTCATTTCAGTGTAAGACAATATGATATCCTTTGAAATAATGTGATATGCATGAGTAATTTTATTTTTTAGTGACAGGAAGAATCTTAATTGCAACGAAACAAATACAGTTTTGCTGTGTACAGGATAGGCTAAAGTGTTAGAACTTTTTTAAGTAAAAATTGGTACAGTTTTAGATTTCATCTTCATCACTGAAGTAATCACCAGTGTGTGAAACCATTGACCAAACAACAATTAAATTGAAATATGTCATTTGATGCAAGGACCAGGGTTCTTTAGTCCATGGAATTTGTTGATTTATGAGTCTACATGTTCGCATTCACTCAGCAAATGGAACTGCAGAATATATTCACCCCTGAGAAATTGAAAAATTCTTCTTCAAACTTATATATTGTCCTATCAGGTTTCAATATTTTCTTGCACTGAGGCCAGAGCTATATGTGCGTCTGTTCGTTTGGTTCTTGGACATTCTTTGGTTATTTGGTTTCTTATAGTTCTTGGGTAACAGATTTTACAAGAAGGTGTCTTAAAATCGGCCTTTATAGCAATAGAGCTATATACATGACTGTAGTAGCTATGTGTAAATTAGCCTTATATATATATATATATATATATATATATATATATATATATATATATATATATATATATATATATATATATATATATATAGTCACATTAATGTGACCACTTGTCAAAATTCAAAATAACTATTTTTGCAGAGCGGTCGGCTGCGAGACGTAAGTCAAGTTCTTGAAGGTGTTCAATGAGATGTTGAGCCATGTCGAATGCAGTGCCGAAGCCAGCTGCATTAGTCTGAGAATCCATGGTGTAAACAACCCGATCGAGGTGGTCAGACAGTTCATGTCCGGATAATTTGATGGCCAAGGAAGTATAGTAAACTCATCCTGGTACACCTCAAGACACTGCGAGATTTATAACGCCTCTTTGTT
This sequence comes from Pardosa pseudoannulata, assembly GCA_032207245.1. Classification (NCBI taxonomy): domain Eukaryota; kingdom Metazoa; phylum Arthropoda; class Arachnida; order Araneae; family Lycosidae; genus Pardosa; species Pardosa pseudoannulata. The sequence continues at coordinate 106,588,657 of CM063503.1, forward strand.
AATGCCATCAACTTTGAGGAAAAACAATTCGCACATAGGGGTGAACAGGGTCTACAAGAATAGATCATACATGTGTTGATCCATCGTACCTTTCACAATAGTGCGTGAACCTAGAGAATACCACGAAAACATTCCCCAGACCATAATTCACTCTCCTCCAGCTTTGACCCTTCAATTCTTCAATCATGGTGTCGTTTTAAACTTTTCAAGCCGTATGTGCTAAGCTGCATCGGTTCGAAAGATTATAAAGGGCAATTCATCGGAAAAATCCACCTATTTCTATTCAATGGTAGTTCAGTTGTAATACTACCGTGAAAATTCCAGCTTTCGTAGCCGATGAACAGCAGTTAGCATAGCTGCATTAACCAGGGATCTGCAGCGGAGGCCCATAAACCTTGGTTGTAGAAATGCATGTTTTTCGAAAGTCTAGAACACAACTTATATATCCACCGAACTTATATGTACCGACCAACTTATATGTACCGAAAGAACACAATTTATATATCCACCAAATTTGCTGAGAACACGTGCCTTCTGACATTGGTTATTTAAAGTTGACGTGAAAAAGGCTGCTATCACATTCATATGACTGGATTGTATATATATATATATATATATATATATATATATATATATATATATATATATATATATATATATATATATATATATATATATATATATATATATATATATATATATATATATATATATATATATATATATATATATATATATATATATATATATATATATATATATATATATATATATATATATATATATATATATATATATATATATATATATATATATATATATATATATATATATATATATATATATATATATATATATATATATATATATATATATATATATATATATATATATATATATATATATATATATATATATATATATATATATATATATATATATATATACATATATATATATATATATATATATATATATATATATATATATATATATATATATATATATATATATATATAATATATATATATATATATATATATATATATATATATATATATATATACATATATATATATATATTTATATATATATATATATATATATATATATATATATATATATATATAATATATATATATATATATATATATATATATATATATATATATATATATATATATATATATATATATATATATATATATATATATATATATATATATATGCATCTTTAAGGGAGGAATGGAAGTGTCAAAACTTTTATGAAGCATTCAATTTATAAATTCATATTCTATACTTTAAACCATATTTTAAATTGAAAATATATATCGTTTATATGGAAAATGTTTTTCTATATATCTTGATAATTATACAGCATTTTTATCCCCTACAAAACTGTGATGTTGGAAAGTGTTTGTTAAAAGTCCCAACATCTAGAAATAGCCTTCAATTTTAAGGAGTTTTGTACTTCAAAATATTCCCCAGGTACATCAAGTTTCCCGAAGTTTAAGCCAAATATATATATATATATATATATATATATATATATATATATATATATATATATATATATATATATATATATATATATATATATATATATATATATATATATATGTATATATATATATATATATATATATATATATATGCATACATATAAATACACATACATAGCTATATAGATATAGATATATAGAAGGAGAGAAAGGGGGAGAGGGAGAGACGAGAAAGAAAGCAATAGAGAGGTTGAGAGAAAGTGAGACAAACGGAGAAAAAGATCTAATTTTCTTTAAAAATTTAAATTTTTGTTATGTGATTATCATTTATATGAAGACATAATTGTGTATACAATATATTTATGTGAAATAAAATATATTTAAACTTGCACAATGGGTTTTAATTAAATAGGTGTTTGGTAAATAGATAAGATTCTAAAAAATCGTAAATACCTTCCTGCATTTTTAAACACTTCTTCATATTCACTTATTCCCTTCCTTCCACACACACACACACACACACACACACACATATATATATATATATATATATATATATATATATATATATATATATATATATATATATGTATATATATATATATATATGTGTGTGTGTGTGTGTGTAATATACATGTATGTACACATACTTCCAAAATCATTTCACGTTTTTAAAACTGAATCATTTTTTTTAATTACATTGACTTATTTTTTAATCTTCATAGTTATCTTCATAGTTATTTGTCCACTTTGATAATTTTGACGTCATTTTTGGATGATTTCAGGAAACTTCGAGTACACTTTCTGGGTAAAGTGTTTTTGATAAAACTGAACTTGCTTTAAATAATATCTAGTATCTTACCAAGATAACGATTGTGAAACACAGGCAAAAAACAAAATGATTAATTAGAAAAGGGATAATATTTCAGTCAAACGTTTTTTTTCTGGTAAATTAAATAAGAACTCTTTTACTTTAAAATGCTTTACTTTAAAAACACTTCATTTGATCATTTCAGTATATTTATTTACAAGACATTTAATAGAAAAGTAGAAATGCTCTCTATTTTTATTACATAAATAACAAGAAGTGTTTATAATGTAAAAGGAAGATTTTAGATATTTTAGAATCTTATCTTATTACCTATTCAATTATAAAACAATGTACAAGATAAATTATATTTTATTTGACATAAAAAAAATTCGATACTGACTTATGTCCTTATATAAAGGCTAATCACATATCAAAATTTTAAAGTTCTTAACAAGCAAAGATATTTACAAACTTTATTTTTGCTTACTTAATTTAAATAATATCACTATTTTTGGTCATATTAAGAAAAATTTAAGTATTTGATAAATTCAATTTTGTGATTCCTTAAATGTATATGCGGCTTTATTAAATTTTATAAATCTTTTAAATAAAATGTCATCATTTAAACCTAGCAAATTAATTTTGCATAATACCTTTAATAAATTTAAAACTTACTAAAGTTGATATTAAAATTAGCCCTGATTAGTAAAAATTTGTAGGTATATATAACATCTTTAATATTTTAAAAATAAAAGTGTTTTTCTAAATATTCCATAATCCGAAAGAAAATACTGAATGTATTCCATGAAAACACTTATGAAGATTTGAAACTCATAAAAATGTGTATTTTATTTTAATAAAATTGTACATCTTTGTAAAAGAGATGCTAAAGTACTAGTTTTTATGATCGGAAATATCGTTGCGTTTAAGTTAAAATTTATTGAATATAAATACAATTCTTATACAGCTAAAAATTTGTTATTTATATATTACATCTGTAATTTGTTGTGATTAACGTTATCGTGATTTGTATAACTGTTTTATTATTGGGATTTATATATTATAACTGTAATTTCTGTTTGATTCATATATGATATATATGTATAAAATTTCATGGTTTTATATCAAGTATGTATCACATTTTGTAGTTAAAGGGCTTCAATAAGGTCATATATTTTTATATCTATAATTTTCATATTTCTAAAATTTGAACAAAAATACATTCATACATTCACATACATACACACATATATATGTACACATACACACATATGTAACACTTTTTAATTTTTATAACACATTTTTATGTTGATTTCTAAACAATTTCCATGAATCTATATTTAGAATGTTTAGTTGTTGACTTGGTTGTTTGCCGAGTGCTGGCCCAATGGTTATTGTCCTGTTCTTCGGTACCGGGTTCGAATCCAACTCTGGCATGGATGTTCGTAGCCGTTCGGAATTGCAGTAAGTCCTTTAAGCAGTCCCGGTCTCATTAGCCGTCGTGTTGCAAAAAAGTAGACTGTAGCACTCCAAACCCAACCAATCCAAATTTGGTTGTTTACTTTAATCCAAGTATAAATATCCGGACTAATTTATCCTAAGGTAAAATAGATCGTTTTTCCTTAATTTTAATGAAATTAATTAAACTAATAAGGAAAAAACTCAAACTATTGTTAGTTTCATTTATTAATATTATTTAATCTCCTGAGATGAATCCAGGCGCTTTTCTACACGTTATATTAGTATGAATAAGTATATACTCATACATACCAGTGTTACTCTGAATTTTCATTGATATAAGTGTAAAAAAATATAATTGTTCTATATCTTAATGATGTATGTTTCATGATTTTGAATAAAAATAGCATATGTGAACATCACGAAAAAACAATTTTAAAAATTTTACAGTAAGCTTTTTAAATGCTGTTAAATTTTGTTAAAGAAAGGACCTTTCACCAATAAGCAACACTTATTTTCCTAATCAACATTGATGACCGTCATCCTTTTTCTATGAGATAGGTGGGATGTCCATTAACTGCACTAGAAACGACAGGAGAGGTTAAAATTTAATTTTCACTGTAGGTGTCTTGAGACTCATACGTTTTTTTACGATTTTTTAAATAGTAAGTCGGGTTCTTAAATAGACGGTAGGGAACAAGAAAAGAAAAAAGGTGATCGATAAATTAAAAAGTATGAAAACTATAATCAATACTTTAAATATAAATTTGCGAAATGGAAATTTTGCCAAGAGGAAATCCAATTATAAAAGATCCTGTCAGATTTCTATAATGTTATAATTTAACGATTACCACCAATAAAGTTTTGTGTTCTAATCAAAAATTTTGTCTGTATGGGGAATTGACTCTTAAACTTTTGTTTTCTAGGATAATACCATTTATTGTCAGCACTATGTAATAATTTAAACTTGGGAATTTTTTTTTATATTTTTGATATCTAGATTTATAAAATATTTAATCTTGAGATGTGATAAAAGAGCTAATATCAAGTATATGTAAAAATCAAATTATTAGGTTTCATTTTACTTCTAAACTGGACCAACATTATGGCAAATAATACGTAATGATTTTAAAGCTTATAGTCATTCTTCCCTATGATGTAAAAAAAAATACGAAAACAGGTTCAGTGATAACGTACTGTTCTCCAATTCTGCAGTTTGCGGGTTCAAATTCCGCTGCTAGCATGGTTGTTCAAGGAATTTCTGAATCAGCTTTAAACAGTAGAGATATCTCTTAAGTGTTCTTATCAGTAAAGTCTTCACTGGACCACTAACAATCTACAGCAATGCAGAATTAACTACTTACTGGAAATCAGCATGTCCGCCTCGCTTTTTTGTTTCTATAAGTTCTTTTCTAGCCATCTGCAGATGGACGCAGCAGAGTTATTCTAATCTAATATCTAAGTTTTGACGTGAATAAAACGAAGATTTGTACTAATTAGTTCACCGACAGCATCATTTTTGAGGCACCTAGCCTCAATAAAACAAATTTGGACAAATTGCTTTAAATTTTCATTTTCTGGATTGCCACCGAAATTTTGAGAGACCTTTGCCAATTTATGTCGTTTGACATCGACGCTGATTCCAGAAGGGTAACTCATATTCAGACCCTAATAGAACTTTATATAAAAAAATGAAGGAGTATAACATTGTGTTACATTTTCACAGCGACCACTAGACTTATATCTTTGACTTTAAAATCGAAGCAAATCATTTCACACAAGGTCAAATGCTACACGCTCACAAAAACTCCGTGAGTTAAAAAATATCTTCGGATTTTTGTGTTCCTCCAGTATTAGAAGATGGAGCATTGCAGTTCTAGACGGATGATCAAAAAGAGGTCAGTGAAAAAAGATTTACTATATTTTTACACCTATTTGAGTCTCTTGAAGCAATGTCACTTTTATCCCCACGCGTTTTACCCATGTCTCATACCATCCCCAGCGTTTGGTATGATTATGGTTATATATTAATCAACAAAATTGTAATATGTAGTTGAATATTTGACCAGTCTAGATATACATACATACCTATATATATAAAGAAGAAAAAATTTGTAATAGAGTTATTTTTTGTGAAAAATAGTACTGTAAATGAGTAAGTCTTACTCATATTTGCTTATAGATTCCATTTCTTTTAAGATTTATATGCTACTTCTCAACAAACTTGGAGTATTGCTTAACGTTTTTGTGTTATGTGATTATGGTTTTATATTTCCATTAACCTATTTTACCATACAGTTTAAAAACTAATATATTTTTTCATTAATAAACAGGTTAAAATATACAAAATAAATAATATAGATTTGCGAGATAGATTTATCAACGTCTCCATTACACATGATCTATTACAAAAATAATCAAATGTGTTTCGTGTCTCCATCTGAGAAAACATCTGTCTTCTTCACGATATTGCATGCAACCTATGTTTATTGTAGTTTTCTTGCTTCTAGTAAAGGAAAAGAACTTCATTATGTGTAGTGTAACTTCTGAAATACGTAATGTAAATTTTATCCGATAAATTATTTTCATATATTTGTTACTCTATATTACATAGGAAAAATGTTGTGTTCAATGATATTTGAGATGAAGTTCTTCTATAACAATTTAATGTAATTTTTGTAATGCAATTATTATATACACGTACAGATAAAGTGTAACTGGACACTAAAGGATCTAAATATTTTTACAAAAATCTAAAAATCAGATTTTTGAATTAATATCGATCGTTAGCGATATAAAAATACACTTGAACTCTCGCATGACTCTCACATCATTCCAGTAAAGATCAAGTGTAACTGGACACTAAAGGATCTAAATATTTTTACAAATATCTAAAAGTCAGATTTTTGGATTAATATCGATCGTTAGCGATATAAAAGTACACTTAAACTCTCTCATGACTCTCACATCATTCCAGTAAAGATTTGCTCTCGTATTAGACAACCAACGTTACAAAAAATGCCTATAGATAGAAATATACACATATCTAATTACAGTTGTTGCATGAATGTTGTTTAAAATATTTCATATTTGATAAAATGTTTATTGACTTTAGCCGTGTTTTCTACAGGAGTTTTCTGGAATTTCTTTATTGGTAGATATGTGACATTCATTACCTCTGGTTGTGTCAGAGAAAAAAGTAAAAAAGCCCTATTAACACTACAACAAAAAACGTAATTATATAGTTTATGCCAATTTGTAAACATTCTTCCATGTATTTGTATCCCTTTGAAACTCTTTGATGGATTATCGAATCTGTAGAATGAAATAGATTGCAAAATAATTGCTTTTTGTATGATATAACTTTTCATGAATATTTGAAAACTGGAATGCCCTATCGTAAAATTTAAATGTGTCTAAAGCAATTAAAAATTTAGAAATATTGAAAATTATACTAGATTGTAAAATTTAATTATCTTATAAACATTTTTAGTCGGCATACATACGCACGTAACAGCATGTGTGTGTAAAAAAATGTTTACAAATATTTTAAAATTATACATTCTTCCCAAGCATGGCCGAATAGAAGAGGGTTGCTCTTTGGTGCCGGAGAGTGCTCTTTGGTGCCGGTTTTGTATCTCGCAGCTGGCATAGATGTTCTTAGGCTTTCATAATTGGCTTTAAACAGTAGGTCCCTGTTTCAACAGCCCTCCTGAACAAAACAGTAGAGACTGTAGCAATCAAAAATTAACCGAATTATAATGTTTATCCTAAAAATTAAATGTTTACCCCACTTCAGACTTAAATTGGTAGGTCCCTGTTTCAACAGCCCTCCTGAACAAAACAGTAGAGACTGTAGCAATCAAAAATTAACCGAATTATAATGTTTATCCTAAAAATTAAATGTTTACCCCACTTCAGACTTAAATTGAGAAAATGCAACACGAATTTCTAGATTTTCAAAATTATTATTCTAGGTATTTAGGGCTTTACTATTGTCACTTTATTTTTGAAGCTGAAAATTTTAACTATAATTTAATTATTCTTTACATTGCAATATTTTCAAAACTAGTTCAAAAGACTTTTTATGGTTTAAAAAACTTGTATTGTTTTTCTTATTTTACCTATCACAGTAATATTCATCAGAATTGCTTAATAAATAGTATTAATATGATGATAATTACATGTAATCAATTTAGGGAATAAGTATGTGTTTGATAAAGAGTAAAAAAATCCTACAATTTATGCCATAAAATTTCATACTCAAACTAAATTTTTTAACAGCTAACCTGGTTTTTATTTTTAAAAATACGACTATACAAGTCTCGGAAACTGCAAGTTTATACCTTTAAAATCATTTTAAAAACGTTTACTAGAGTAACAAAAGTATGTATTTTGAAAAATCAGCAAAAAAACTAAAAGCTTTGATAAATTTTCCTTTTAGTGGCTTAATTGGATTTAAAATTTCAGTTAGTGCAATGAAAAGCAACATAAACAAATTTGTTTTAGAAATAAATTTAATCACTAGACGACATATTTACTTACATGAAAATAATAATTCTTTTCATCAAGCAATTAGTTAATTTGACTCAACGGCTATTTCAATTGTCTATCCCAATTTTTATCTCTATGAATTAGAGCTTCTATGAGTTAAATTCAATTAGTACACAGCAGAAGCTAGAAACACTAATGATGACACTTTACCCATGCTGAATAAATAAAACATGTGTAAGAAAATATCTCAGTTTGAGAAAGGCTATTGCTATGTACCAGCTCTAGAAATTTCGATGCTAGAATTTCTACTATAATAACGTCGGTATATGGATGTTCCTGACTTTTAGATATTCATTAGACTGTGTCCCTCTGAAAAAAACGACCCCTTTCCTGTATTGAGTTTCAGAGTATTTATAGTAAGTATACAGAGTGTATGGTGTGTCTCTTCTATCACCTCAAATGCTCGTGAAGAATTCCCGTTTTCTTACATTTTTTTTATTTTTTTCAAGAGCAGTACTTTCAAAAGGTGATATAATGTCAATGTTCTTATTCAGGCACCACCTGGTTTCGTTGGAACGCTTGTCTCCAAAGTGATATTATAAAACTTTCAATATATCGTTCTTGAGGTAACAATTTTCAAACATTTTAAGACATTTAAATCACCCATTTTTCATCAAATGTGTCATTACTTTAAAGAGTATATGTCCAGCCATACATTTGGCACCTTCAATTGTGAATCCTGGGGAAAAACATATATTATAGCTTTGAGCTATATATAGTGATATTCCCCTCCTCAAGACTCGTTCACAACATCTGCTAGGTGTAAAAGAGTATTGGCCCTTTTAAAGACGAAAGAAGGTTCAACTCCACTATTGAACAGTTGGGCATGTTGTAGAAGGATGTGGTTTCAGTAGATCTGGCTACTATTATTTTTCCGTTTAGTAAACATACATGTTCGATAGTCCTATCAAAAAAGCATGTGGCTAATAGTCCACATTGTACCAAACGTCTGTTAGCTTTATAACTGTTTACATAGAAACAGAGGTTTGCAAGCCTGCCGACAGCTCTCACGTAAAATGTTATGGTGTTCTGCATCCGTTCTTTTGGGAGTAATTTCAAGTACTGTAATATGAAACTCTATCATATTATTCCTTACTATATTTGTAATTATCTTCCATGGGTATTTCCAGCACTGTATGATTCTGAACTATCCTTAGTTTATAAGCATAAGTTTAGTATGTTACCAATAATAGAGAGGTATATTTTAATGTATTGAGGGATATCAGAATAATAAGGTTTTTCCTTTCTAATCTATCTTAAGAGAAAATATTAATAGGGTAATATATAATATATTAAAAAATAAATATTAGCTAAGAAATTTTATTTTCAATTGATATAGCATTATACAGTTCATTTCTTTATATAAGTTTCCTAAATTGTATACACAATAGTATTTGTGTGATTATGAAAATAATTAAGTAGAATTAAAAGGAAGTTAGATTTTAAAGCATACATTTCATGCAAAATTTAGATTTAAAATATATTTTAAAATATATACAATGGTTATTAAACTTTTATTTACATAGTAATATTTCCGTGATCTTATTTCGAATCAAGCACAAATATGTAACATAAACTAATGTAACATTTAAATATAGGATACAGTTATAGTTAAAATCACAGTTCTAAAAAAATTTGTTTTATAAAACTAGATAATATTAATGAGAATTACTTGCATTGCTTATCAAATACTCTTCTGTAAACCTATTATTTAATGTATATTGTTTTCAGCTAGAATTTTTTTTAACAGTGGGTGAAAATGATTTTGTACCTCTCCGATGTGTTTAGTGTGTCTCCAGGACATTTTAGAAATTATTAAATCCATATTTACCTCCGGTTACAAGTGTCTGGAATTCCAAATATTCGTAAAAAATGAAATTTCTATAAGATTAGTCACTGCTTATTTGCTTATTTACTACAGTACTGTTTCTTAATTCTTTCATTTTCTCATAAACAAAGATATGTAACTTCAGTAAAATGTTTTTAATTGAATATTATTATGACATGATATTCATGATAAAAACTTTTCCCGTTCCATAAAATTTGAAAATGCAAATGAGAATGATTCCTAAATATTGACTACAGAATATATATATATATATATATATATATATATATATATATATATATATATATATATATATATATATATATATATATATATATGTGTGTGTGTGTGTGTGTGTGTATGCGAGTGTAAAAGTATAAAAATTTAGACACGTATATTTAGGGAGAAAAGACGCCCTATTCCTAATTGATTTACTGGGCCTAGCTACGAGAAGAATTTAATTTTTTTCTTGTTAAAACATTAGTGTCAAATAGAAGTCCAAGAAGATAGTTTTTTATAGGAGTTTATTTATTAAAAAAGAATTCTAGCATCTTCTAAAGTAGAACAGACTGCCAACAGCATTCCTTCTGAAAATGTTTGTACATTCGAATGCGGTCTAAGCGTCTCCATTTATGTATTATATTTGTAGACGAGAATTCAAGTAAATTCTGTGATATCAATAATTTTAGAATAACATGTGTTTTTGCAACCAGTTAATTAGCAACCAGTTTAAGAGGAAATGTGGAATCAATCTACATGCATAAAATGATTTATATTTATATAAAGATAATCATCATAGATTTTATCAGGTTTTTAAAACCCTAATTGTTATAAAGGAAAATAGTATAGCATGTTTTCACATATCATTAAAGAAAAATGTGTTAACATTTTATACCATTTCTCCGTGCAACACTATAACCTAGTAGTCTAAAAACAAGGAATCTATGAAAAATAAGCTAGAAAATCAAAAGTTACTTCTGTTTGCAAGTTTATGAAATATTACTCTCGAGAATTTTTTATTAAGTATAAATCATTCTAAACGACACTATTCATTTATTTAATCTAAATATAGTATTTATAAGCGTTTGTATACAGAATATCTATTACATTTAACATTTTGCTTAAAATTAATAAAATTTATTCAGTCACCTTAAGCTTCCACAAACGGGATTCACAAAAAAATTAAAATTTTTATGAACACTGGTGGAGTAAAAACTCTTTTCCATCTAATTATTTTCAAATAACAGAAGGTATTAATATATTGAGTAGTATAAGATAACACATCCGTATAAAAATCTTTTATTCTCAAAATGTTTTTACCTCAATAATTAATTATCATTTCATTTATATCCTTCCATAAAGTAGTACATATCTTTAAAATTAATCGAAAGTGTATTAGGCAATATCAGTTTGAAAACAAATAGGAAACTTTTTGTTAGGTTACTTTTTTTAGATAAATAAAAATCTATACTATCTCAGCAGTAGGCCGTAGATTTTACATTGCTAATGAGCTCTTTTTGGTGATTTTGTGCGAGAATGGAGGTTACGCTTCTAGAAGGTAATTTCCTTCTTTATTTGTATGCTGAGCAACTTCATTTCAGCTATAAAAATAGTCTTATTTATCTACATTTGCATTCAAAGCATCTTAGATATCCAACAGCGAAATGGGTTATTTAATAATCTTAAAGTAATTATACACTTGAAATTTCTCGTTTACACTTTCAGTTCTTGTTATTAAAGTGAAGTTGTAGTCTGCTATAAACTTTAGAAAAGTAATTAGAATTTTTGAGTTCATTATATTTCAAGTCAAATTTTATTTCAATGGATAGAAGGTAAATATTTCTTTGAAGCAAATTCATTTATTTTATTGTAATACATTCATAAAATATAGTTTATTATTTTCATAAGTAGTTAATAAGTCAAAATTGTTAAATTTTCAGTAATAAAAAAATTATCCATCTTAATACATGATTACTTGCATTAGCAATTTTGAGTTATTTTTTATATATTTTGGAAATGCAGTTAACAAATTACCCAGACAAATAAAGACAGTATCTTATATATATATATATATATATATATATATATATATATATATATATATATATATATATATATATATATATATATATATATATATATATATATATATATATATATATATATATATATATATATATATATATATATATATATATATATATATATATATATATATACATATACATATATATATATATATATATATATATATATACATATATATATATATATATATATATATACTATATATATATATATATATATATATATATATATATATATATATATATATATATATTAGGCGTATTACAGATATTTTTAGAGATAATGTTTTCTAATTAACATCCAAATTTATACTATTATAAATTATTTATTAAATTGTTGATATCTATAGTTAAAAGCT
>CM063503.1:106608755-106628755 GCA_032207245.1 Pardosa pseudoannulata
TTTGTCAACTAAAGTGAAAAATAGAGCGTAATAAGATTTATGTCACTTTAAGGAAGATATTTCTTCTTATTTATGAGGAAAATTTATTTAATATTCAATGGCCATAGCACGAATGAATAAAATCAGAAAATACAGTTGAATAAAATATTCATATTTACTTAAGAGATATTTGTTTATGTTTCAGTGGTCATCAAACGAGTGAATGAATACAGTAAATTATAGCTGAAAAAATTCTTTCTGATATAGTTAGAGAAACACAGTATTTAAGATTTGATGCTTATCAAGTGAATGAAAATATGCTATAAATTTCCATTCTAAAACAAATTAATTCAATATATTCAGGAGAACAATATATTTAAGATTCAAGGATCATCAAATAAAAATCAATTGTTAATTACAACTAAAAATATTATACATTTAGGGAACTATTTCAGATTCAGTGGAATACATTAAATTATAAATAAAAACCTATTTTTCTTATGTATTTAGGGAAACAAAACTGTAATAGCTATAATAAAAATTAATAATACAGTAAATTTCATTTGAAAAATAATTTTTTTTCAAACATAATTAGAACAAATGATAGGTCATCAAACAAATGAATGGATATAGTAAATAATACTAAATTTGGTATGCTTTAGCAATATGTTACATTACATTATTTATATTAACTTTGTTGAAATTCTCTATTTCAAATATGGTTATAAAACAGCGAATGAACTTGAAATAAAAGTTTTTATTAAAAAGAAAAACTTTAAATTACATGATGTTTCGTCAAAACTTTAAATTATATGATGTTTCGTCAAAACTTTGAACTTTACATAAGTGTTTGAAGAAAAGATTGAATTTTCTTTTAAATGAAGTATTCTGCTAAAAAGATGTCACCATATATTACGTAAATACAATGTAACTACAATTTCCAGTTATTTAGTCAAACAGAACAAAACCTCACATACTTAATCCCAAATTCCTCCGTCCAATATCCTGAGGGACTTGAGTTTTTCGAAGCATATACACTTTCTTAAAGTTTTTATCTGGTAAACTCTTACAAAATAAGAACATGGAATTTGTACAGATTCCTCCGATGATATGGATGCACAGTAAAGGAAAATTAATATTGTGTGGTATACAGGAAATATTTACGATGCATACAAATTAAGTTGATGTTAAACTTCTTCATTTGTGTAAGAAAATTTCATTGCGTCACATATGCAGTATAATTTCAATGACTATTTCCTTTTTACCAGCATCTGGAAAATTACACTTTTTCTCTAAGTTTATTCGTAAACAAGTTTTCTAGATGCTATCTGATAGTTTTCAAAGAAATATACACTAGACCAGGTATATAAAGAAGTATATACTATATATATATATATATATATATATATATATATATATATATATATATATATATATATATATATATATATATATATATATATATATATATATATATATATATATATATATATATATATATATATATATATATATATATATATATATATATATATATATATATATAATATATATATATATATATATATATATATATATATATATATATATATATATATATATATATATATATATATATATATATATATATATATATATATATGTATATATATATATAAATATATATATATATATATATATATATATATATATATATATATATATATATATATATATATATATATATATATATATATATATATATATATATATATATATATATATATATATATATATATATATATATATATATATATATATATATGTATATATATATATATATATATATATATATATATATATATATATATATATATATGTATATATATATATATATATATATATATATATATATATATATATATATATATATAAATATATATATATATATATATATATATATATATATATATATATATATATATATATATATATATATATATATATATATAGTATATATATATATATATATATATATATATATATATATATATATATATATATATGTATGTATGTATATGTATGTATAAAGAAAGAGACATAGAGGATAGGAGAAAAACAGAAATTAATTAAGATTAATTGTGTTAAACCAATGGTTTCTCATTTATTTGTAACTTCAAGAAAAGTAAACATTTATAAAAATTTAGGCAGAACACTCATTAATTAATCACTAATTACAATGCAGTAAAGTTTTGTAACTTCTAGAACTGTAAAATTTTAATTTAAAGACAAAGTTTAATTCTAAGAATCCATTATACGAACTCTAAAGAAATTAAGACTAATGCCATTAGTGAATTTAAAATAGCGTAAGTAGAAAATTAGCTTTTACAAGCTTACAGGTTAGGTGAATTTTGACCTTAAAACCTTGTTTTCTAAAAGTTTTGAGTTATTTAATGTTGCGATATTTTAAGTAATTGAATCCTTTTCAAGATTCAATCGATTTGCCTTTAAAAGAATTTAATGTTTCCTATTCAAATGAAAGCCATGTTTTTGACACTTGAATTTTTTAACTATTGTTTAAATTTTGAATAATTAAATCTTAAGGGGATGAAATGAGTATAAAGTAATTATTGATAAATATGAACTGTAAATGCTTTAAAAACAAATTTATAAATATATATAGAGAGAGAAATAGATATTCTAATAGTATATAATTTACCTTTATATCAAAACCTTTTGTGAAATTCTTTTAAGATAAAGTTCAAGGAAATGGACTTTTAAAATACTCATAAGCAAATATTATTTGTAAAATTTACATTTTTGACATACAAAGTTTTCTCATATTAAGTTGTTTTTTATAAATTTTAAACTTAGAGTATAAAAAATTAATTTGTTGATTTTTCTTAATCGTAATAGCGCAATAAATTGTAGAAATACATAATTATAAATATATCTGAAATACAGGGTTAGCAAAAAATAAGTTCACCACTTCTAAGGACTCTAAAATATGTTCTATTCGTCCAAAGGAGATGCAACTGTATCTACAGATAATTCAAATGATGCGCTAGGTATTTATTACATAAAAAAATTAGTTCAAAAATCTTGCTATAGTTGACGCTGTAATACACATGGTATTTATTTAGTTCCATTCAGTTATATCGAGTATGAGGTTCTTGTCTGCATATCATGCCTCCGTTTCAAAAATAAGAGCTACTGATAAAACTGTTTTACCAGAACCAGCAGAAGTCCGTTGCAACTATAAAATAATGAAGAGGGTACGAAGATATCTTATGTCTGCACCTGCCTTACGAAAGATGACCGTTAACAAGATATACCCTTTTGCGGTTTTTGGTTGTAGGGTTTATTAGACCTACCGTCATATGCAATCATCTGTGCCTTATCTGAAGGACAGATTTCAGTGACGTTTTCTTGATCATTCGGCAGTCTCATTCCTGTCAGCTGTGCAAAATATGGTTCTGAGAATACAGCATATTGTTGAAGATGAAGTGGGACATACTTAATGCTTTTAATGCTATTTTTTAATATTTTGTAACATATTTAATCTACTTTACATAATGTTAACATTTAACATTATGTAAGGTATATTAAATATGTTTTTATGTATCACAGCGTCATATTTTATGCAATAAAGTCAAGCCATCATTTGAATTATCTATAGTTCCAATTGTCTCCAATTGTATTCCAATTGTATTTAAACAAATAGAACAAATTCTAGAATCCTCAGAAGTGGGGACCTTATTTCTTGCAATCCCTGTATAATTTTTTGATTTCAATTTCCAGGACATTCCTGTATTTGATAACTGTCCCTGCTTTTAGAAAACAGTAGTGAAGTACAAGAGGGGGCATAAATGTGGTCTAAAAATGAGTTTAATAATTTTGACAGAATACCAAATATGCCAATTTAAAATATTTTTCATTTCATTTGAGTATTTTTACTACCAGAATAATTCGTGAGCTTCCTATACATACATAGTTTCTAACTGCATCTTGTCCAAATAGATGTGGGCTAAAGTCAAACGGTTCTCCGGTGATTACCCTAATAACCAAATCCATATACTTGAACAAAATAATCAAACCATATCATCCATCACAGACAATGCAAATGCAATTGCTTCCTCTTTCTCAAGCATTTCTGATTCTTCCAAATACCCTCCTTCCTTTAAAAGAAACTTTAGGAAAAAACTAAACTGAATTTCCAAACGAAAAAAAATATTTCTTATAACAGGGAAAAGAGCTCTGCATAATACTATAAAAACTAATGCTGGTTCTGACAATATCTCTTATGTTATGTTCAAATATCGCTCTACCTCATCTCTCTCAAATCTTCTCTGCCTGTTCAACTGCATCTGGCAAGAACGCACCTATCTTTGGAGAATGGCTACAATTATACCAATTCTGAAACCCAAATTCTACAGGTGTTTAGGTGCTTATATAATACATATTTTTTATTGTTTTATTAATGCCAGTGTGACATCCATTATCCTTGTTTTATTAATGTCGTTTGACAAAAGGTACTTTTTTAGAATTCAGTGGCATTAAAATGTAAAACCAACCAACCACACCCTTTCATAATTTGTTCAAAGGGTCATATATAGCCATAACATATTCCTTTAAATTTAAAACAAATTATGGTAGTATAAACTAAGTTATATATTTTTCTTCATAATATATTTATCTTTGTTCAATTTTTAGTACATGAATCATGAATATTTCTTCAATAATTGCTTGGTTTGGTTTGGTTTGGTTTTGGAGCACTACGGTCTACTGTTTTGCACACGAGGGCTAATGAGACCGGGACCTACAGTTTGAAGCCGATTCCGAACGGCTTCTAAAATCCATGCCAGAAGCGGGACTCGAACCCGCGAACTCCGGATCCGAAGAGCAGTGCTCTACCATTTCGGCCATCGTTCGGCTCAATAATTGCAAATATATTTACTTTTTCAATCATTCAAGGTAACAATCATTACATATAATTATATTATGTACTTTAAATTACTGTATTAATAAAGATTGTAAATTAATATGATTACACAAAAGGTCTAATTTTAAAATTTAGATTCTATAATTTTTCAACATATATTGCCTTAGTTTGAAAATAGTAACAAAAGAGTATAATTTTAGGAATAGGACAATAAATGCTTGAATCTTGTAATAATTTCCATTCTTCTATATATTTAAACTCATATTTGAGTTATTTATCCATTTGCATTCATAACAAATATTTAAAGCAGCAATAGGTTGGTATTATCAGTTGTGAACCAGTTAATTATATGTTAAATGTTTAAAACATTCTAACCCATATTTTCTTAAATATTTTATAGCATACTTCTAAGCAACAACATTTCTTTTGAAAGAAAACACAAAAATTATAGAATCTAAAACAAAATTTAGATTCTATAATTTTTCAACATATATTGCCTTAATTTGAAAATAGTAAAAAAATAGATTTATTTTAGGAATATGACAATTGATAATTGAATTTTGTAATAATTTCCATTCTTCTGTATATATTTAAACTCGTATTTGAGTTGTTTATCCATTTGCATTCATAACAAATATTTAAAGCAGAAATAGGTTGGTATTACCAGTTGTGAACCAGTTAATTATATGTTAAATGTTTAAAAAATTCTAACCCATATTTATTTAAAGAAATATTTTATAGGAAACTTCTAAGCAACAACATTTCTTTAGAAAGAATATTTTTATACATTCTAAGACTACTATGTTTTTAAATATTTTATTTATACCTATTTTACAGAACAGCAAAATTGAATGTTAGACCGAGAAAGCAGAAATTTAAAATATTTATCTCTTTATACTTAAGCCTCTGCAGTAAATATATTTTGCTTGCGTCTTAAAAAATAAACGTATTCAATGAAAAGAAATCCTCTCTGTTCCGGATTTGGAAATATTATTTCGTTTCAAATTTAAGATAACATCCTGGATTTCTAAATCTGTACTGGACTGTTGCTAGAACAGTGCTGTCATATATCATTGCTTAAAGGAGAAGAAAATGACTTTCTAATCATTTTAAAGTCAGAATCGTATTCAGTTGATAGCTTTTCGAAACGTTTGCCAAGTTCTAACAACAAAATAGGATTGTGTGCGTTGAGGACTTGAAAAAAGAGTTGCTGGAGTACATTCTTTTTCTCTTTGTGTATCATTGCATTTGGTGGTCATATAGTATGCCTACTGACATATTTGGAGATCATTATTCTTAATAACAGCAGTATTTTATCTTTTTTACATTCAGAAAGAAGAATTAACTTCTGCTTATTTGATTTTAAAGAGAAGATAGTGACGCTATATAAAATTTAGTGTTTTATGATAGCATTGCCATCATTACCTTAAGAATAATTACTCTAAATACCAAATGCTATGCCTATTTAAAAAAAGAAACATTTAGTGATATAAGTTTAAAAAATCTGCTATTGTTTTATGTTGCAGATTGTTGTGTTTCAATTCCTTTATTCTACATAAAACACTTTAAAACTTAAACAGCTTAAAACTTTTCATCAGCCTTGTCGATGGGATAAATACATCGTAGAAAAGAAAGGACATTAGGCCTGAGTTCGTCCATTCAAAGATTCGTATTAATAGAAATCGCTCTTTGAGTCGTTTAATATTATACCTATTCATGTATTTAAAATTTATTTTAAGTTATTATCTAAGACTTGAATTTTAATGTCTCACAGTATGAGTATTAGTGTTGTATTTGTTTTCAGAGGTAAAATCCGCATTTAATAGGCCTGCTGTAAGATTTCCCCAAGAAATTGTAATAGAAAACAAAATAAATAGAGAAATTAAAACTATTATTAAATAATTGCAGACAAAATCCTATAAAAGTTAATCTCTAATACTAAATCTCTTGGAAATCCTTCAAAATTTTAAATACCATTACACACACACACAAAACACACACACACACACACACACATATATATATATATATATATATATATATATATATATATATATATATATATATATATATATATATATATATATATATATATATATATATATATATATATATATATATATATATATATATATATATATATGTGTGTGTGTGTGTGTGTATATATATAATGTATTTATAATTCTTTTATTTTTTCTCGCAATAACACTTCAGTAAAGTATGCATTTTTATAGTTTTTCTTTTATACATTTCAATTGCAAAAATAGTTTCTAAGAGATCTAAGTTTTATTTCAAAATATCTCATATCCAAATTAGAAGAAAATTGGTTGAATTGCAAACTACAAAATAAAATAATAGTAAATAATAAATAAATAAAATAAAACAAAATTAAAATTAAAAAGTTTAAAACTTCAATTTCTAACATGGCTAGGTTTTGACTTTGGGTAACATCTATTTTTATATTGGTTAATGATAACTGTTTTCAGAAATAATGTCTACAGAAGGGTTAATTTGTAATAAAATACCACTCTAAAAATATTTTAGTGTCTCTTTGATAGTAGATTCTGTATTATATATTTAGGTTAAATAGATAAATGTATTTGCCTATTTTAGTTATTCTATAAATATACATTTTTATATGTTGATTATCAACAAAATTATCTATTACACTCTTTATAGTTTCAAATATTTACCCTTAGTCTTGTTCAGAAGCTTGAAAAATGTTAAAAAGGATATTACTTAAAAATAATTTAGAGCAACATTTATATTTTCATCCATAATATAAAAAATTTCAATAGCGATTTCTAAATATAATCAATACTTAAAACAAAACCATGTAAATCCTTAAATAATTCATGTTAATTTACACGTTTACGATATAGCAGAATATAAACATTCAATAAAGGACTTTTTGGTAATTAATTTTTATTATCTACTTTCAATAATGGTAATACAAAATCTGTGAAAACAGGGCCGGGAATGAACAAATATTTGTTTTCTGGAATAAAAAAAAATTCCTTGGAGTAGAAAATTTGAAATGCCAACGGAAGTATGTTTGCCAATCCATCTACTAACTGTCACGGCTTTGTCTTTGAAGTTC
Source organism: Pardosa pseudoannulata (assembly GCA_032207245.1). Taxonomy (NCBI): domain Eukaryota; kingdom Metazoa; phylum Arthropoda; class Arachnida; order Araneae; family Lycosidae; genus Pardosa; species Pardosa pseudoannulata. The sequence continues at coordinate 106,616,756 of CM063503.1, forward strand.
AGTAAATTTCCATCAGGGTAGAGTCATGATCGATCAACTTCCAAAAATTTACTCGACCCCGGTCCGAAAATTAAATATTCTAGACCAGCTCGAGTGTCGTGATTAGTCTTTGAAGGAAGCAAAGGTTGAGTAGGACAAATATTTAAGAACCACTGACTTTTAATCAATAAAATTTTAAACGGGTGTACGTCGAGATTATTCTAGTACCAACATCTTTTTAAAAAAGACTGGAAATTTAGTCTTCTTTCTTTTGTCAGAAATGATTAGAGATTTTTTTTTCATATGCCGTATGGCATTTTTACCTAAAGTAAATTTTTGTCCTGAAAACTAATTGAGCTAAAAGCAATAATATACTCAAAGAGATATTTGAAAATAAATGAATGTTTGTGTATTTTTAATACGCTTAGTATTGAAAAAACACAAACTGCACTAGCAATGTGTAAAACCTCAAGAAAGCTATAACACAATTTCTCACCTAACAAAATTTCTCGTGTTTATTATTTTCTCACGTAAAAAAATTAACAAAATCTCTGTAATAAAACTGCATATATTTATTTTCAATCAAATTCTGAGTTAAAATCATTGTAAATTGAAAACGGACATTAACTACGACATTCCACTATTAATAATAGTTCCAACTAAATAGAATTGAATGAACTACGGAAGACATATTTTAGGAACAATGCAAGTTACAATTGAAAAAAAATGTGGGAAATCAGTATATTCGTATCGTTAGCTGCACAGTCCAAATGCTGTAAGGATAAATCAGTGAAATAATTGTATCAAGATTCAGAATGTTGTAGGGAACTAAATATTTGTGTTGAAAATTAACTATTTGAAACTGCAAAGAGCTTAATACTTCTCTTGAAAACCATAGCATACATCTAATATATAGAGATTTTTATTACTGGAACAAAGAATAAATGTAAAAGTTTATAAATATAATAAAAAAAGATATAACCTAGTACATATTTTAATTTAATTATATATATATATATATATATACATATATATATATATATATATATATATATATATATATATATATATGTGTGTGTGTGTGTGTGTGTGTGTGTGCGTGTGTGTGTGTGTGTGTGTGTAAAAAATAAAGATTTATTTTTATAAATATGATAAAATATTGTTTATTTTTCATTGATGGTTAATAATTTTTTTAAATATCATTTAAACGCATAAAGAATAAACACTGAATGTACTTGAGAAATGGTATAAACTGAGATGAAAAAAGTGCCTGTATAATCTAAGGAAAATAAAGAAATTAAAACAATTCTATCATGAGCTGAAGAACATGTGGTTTCAATTAACACATGTCTTATTATTTGTTTTGCCTTGATTGTTATATTTCGTCACAACCATGGCTTCATAAAGAAGATTTAATATACACTACACATTTACAACGTTAAAAATGCTTTTTATAAAAGAAACGTTACAGTGTATATAAAGAATATATCGTAGTTGCCCCAAATTTGCCGAAGATATTATGTGATTTAAAATGTAAGCAACTGAAGTATTAATACAGTGAATTAATACACATATGGGCTCGGAAATTTATTTTGTTTTTTAGATATTCTATATTTTCAATAATGAAATTTTATTTTTAAGCACAAGAAATAATATGTAGAGTCTATTAAAATCTACTAAAATAGATCATAGAGATAAATTAGTTATCTGGAATATACTTTACGAAATTCTATATTAAGTGCAATTTCTTTAAGATATTTGTGCATTAGAACTGAACAAATTGAGATAAAAATGTTCATAACTCACATTATAAACAATTGTTCAAAAGTTAAACGAGTTTTAACTAAAGCTTGGCAAATTACCACTCCCGTTCAATTTTTAACCTGAAATTTTGTATTCCATTTGATTTATATTTAATCAAAACCAATATTTCTTATATGAACAATCTATTCTATTAATGAAATATTAAGATTTTAAAACTATTGACAATTGCAACTCTTGCGTAAATCTCATAAGTGTCTAACGCAGGTAATTACATGTATTTTTTATCTTAATTCATTCAATTAAAGACAGTTTTTAGGATTTTATTGAGTATATCTACTAGCGAACTTTAAAAGCTAACCTTAAAAAATCTAAACTACTGTATTTAACAGTTATCTCTATTTTCTTAATTTTTTTAGATTAATATTTATTACAGTGCATTTGGAAAGATATAAATTTATAATATAAGATGTATATGCTTCAGCAACCAACCATTCTACTCAGGGTCATATACTAAACATCTTCAGAGTGACATTTTTTGACCAGATACTTAATAATCATTATTCTTGACTGCATACTCGAAATAGTCTAGCCCTATTTTTATTTTCCTACATTTCATTTTTTGACTTTACCATAATAATATTCCTCAATTAAAATTAAAAAGGATAATTTCCCAAGAAAAATATAGATAACTGTTAAATATAGTAATTTAGGTTAGATATTTAGTACTTAGGTAGTTCTGTATTGACATTAATTATTAAAGCCTAAATTTATATCGATTAATAATACTGATAATATATTATATCAAACATTTATTACCTAAAGATAAATTAATCATTATTTGTGTGCAATGCCGAAGATAAATTAGCATATTACTAACCTGGTGGTATTCATAAATCAACGTTACTCTTTCGCCTACCGTTCATTTTTAAGAATTTTATGCGGAATATAGAGTATTCAAATAAAAATGTAAGAAACATATTCTTGTAAATATATTTACTAATATACTTTTTAATTGAAAGCAAAGTATAAGGTAAATAAATAATCTTTTACTTACCATTTTCTTCTATTCTTTCTTAACTTATCATCGAATTTCGCAATAAAATGCATACACTACCAATTAAACTCTTGTTGTATGCGGATACTTAAATAATATAAATGAAATAACTCTTGAAACTTTTTCTGAATGATATCCATACTGAAAATGTAGTGTCTTTGAGTTTTTGGTACGGTTTTAGAAGAGTTTCTAAAGACGGACACCAGGCATGATTTAAACCCGTTGTAGAACACTTAGAAATAGCCATGACATCGAAGTCCAAAATCACTGAGTCTGATGGCATGGAACCATTTTACTAAAGGTAGAGCTGTACCTCTTTTGCTAAATATGTCGTATTTCATTCCAAAGCTAATTAAATTTCAATCTCTTAGATGTACTTTTGCCTGCTTTTTGGCCTTATAATGACAATGTACTTATTTTGAAATCAATTGAGAAAGTTTGCATTCTGAGATAAAAAGCCATCCTTGTTAACCTCTTGCCTGTTTTGCCTGTACACCCGACGGGAGTGATTACTTTGCCTTTAATGATTTGCCCGTACGGCGTACTGGCAATCTGATTTCTTTATCGCTCTTACTATTTTGGACTAATCTTTTGTATTTTTAATGTCAAATTAGTCGCACAGATGTCCACAAGATGTTACTTTTTGAAATGTATATTCTATTTGGTTTAAATGCTCAGGTTTTCTGATAGGTTTTGCATCAATCCGCGAGGTTTTACCTTTGAGATATTGGTAAACTAGCCTAGAGAGATATATTTGAGATAATTGCACCTACAGATAAAAAACTAAGACCTGCAAACCAGTTCTATGTATGTTTTTTGAAGAAAAACGAGGTCTGCAAAAGTGTTAGAAAAAAACCTGTGTGTTTTTGTGCGGACTGTGAAGTTTGGACTATGCCTCTTGCCCTCTTTCAGGATTTATCTCACTAAATTTGATCTTTGGTAAAACAGGGTAAGTAAATGTACTTGTATTATTTGCATTCGAAAATAATTGTGTAGTAATAATTATAATCGAAAACATTTGTATTTTTTACATTCATAACTGCAAAAGTAGCTTCCTTGTCTAGCATACATGAGAGAGAAAAGACAACTTCCATTTAAAACATTATTTTATTTCCTGTAAAAAGTTGTTCTACTTGTTTAAAATAATGAGAAATATTACTTTTAATATCATTTTCCAGCTTAAAAAATGTAAAAAGGAGAAATATTTGCAATAAAAAAATGTGACATTTTTTAATCCAATTCGCGAAAACAATGAAAGAGTTAAGGGGTTAATAAAGCATTATAGAGACTGTCTAAACATTTATTTACAATTGTAATGACTATCATAACCCAAAATAACCTATTTTTCAGCATTTTGAGAGTGAATATCAAGGTATAAGTTTCAGTCTGGGAGGCGTTCTTAAAATCTCACAAGCTAAGAAATCATTGCTAAAATCAACATTATAAGGATTCTTCATGGATTAATCATACTTTTACTCTCTTGGAGCTTCGAGTTATTTCAGTAAACATAATCCGCAATCTTCTGCCAGTACTTATATTTTATAAAGATATGTATACCCACGAAATAACACAATTTGAGCATAACCTCAACAACAGGAACACGGTTATAAGTCTCATAACAAAAGAGAAAAGTACGTTAATCTTCTTAGTGATAAACAATGTGTGTAAGATATCATGACCAAACATAACTGCCAGCAACTGAGATTCATATAAAATTATTTACAGTAATTTATTTAATAAAAGAAATCTATCATTTATATGTAATGAAAAATGGTATTTTAGTAAAAAAAACTATAGAAAACAAATGTGTACATCATGCAACATTCTTTAAATTAATAACGTTAAGAAAAATATACCTTCTGTTTATATTATCTTTTAATAGAAAATTACGTGTATTTACAGCATAAGCCATCTATAGAATTCAGAAAAATAAAAAATAATAAAATAAAAAATAAAATGAAAAAAAAATATTTTTACTATTAATATATTCTAAAATAAGCTATTATAAAATTTTTTAATCTCTCGAGTCATTGTCTGAAATAATATAGAGAAATATATTTTTATTTTTAATTTAACACATTATTACGCAAACTGTTAAAATTTATTATTTAAGTGAACATTTTTTTTAATTAACAAAAATCATAATATTCAGACATGATATTTTTATCATTTATCTTATTTTTAAATAAACTATTATATTTTCATTATTTATATGAGGGATCATTCTTGAAATTCAAAATATTGAAGAATATAATTCGTTTTACTTGAATATGTACTCAAAAATCAAACTCAAAAATACTCAAACTACGTAATCTAAAATACGTACTCAAAAGATAATGGTAGTAAAAATATGATAGAAAAATGTGATAGTAATTAAAGAACAAAATTACTTAAGTACAAGTTTAGTAAAAAACTGTTTTATAGCCTACTGAGATTTTTAGATAAAAATATAAAACTAAGAATGGACTCTTAGCTAAAAACTTTTATCACCGACAAGTATTTATAATAAAATATGCCTTTATCATCGTTTACGTACAAAATTTTTAAACTTATATGTCTCTAAAATCTGTTAAAGTTTGTGAATAGAGATCAAATAAAATAAAACAAAATTTGCTCATTTTAAATTTATACATATTCAAGATTTAAAAAATTATATATATATATATATATATATATATATATATATATATATATATATATATATATATATATATATATATATATATATATATATATATATATACAATATATATATATATATATATATATATATATATATATATATATGTATATGTATATGTATATGTATATATATATATATATATGTGTATATATATATATATATATATACTCAAAAAACTATAAGAGAAAAATATTTTGATCTTCAACACTCTTAAAACTTAGTATATTAGGGACAGAATAAGTTTAAATTTCAATAAAACCTTTAAAATCATTTTACAACTAATTTTCCCATTCTTTAATACATGCATATAAAACACTTACAAAACTCATTTTCCAAAAGCCCTCGTTTAGATATATGCCAGATACGAGTAGATACTATAGGCTACAATACTTACCGTAAACATGCAAATGAACGGCTTTTAGGTATTCTTAATCATGTGTATATAAAAATTAAAAAAGATGGATGCTATATAGTGGGTAATAGTTTTGACATAGTTAACAAAGTTAAACAACATGATAATCTTGTCAATTTTCGAAGTTTTGATTTTTCTGATCTTTTTAATTCAATTAACATTAAAGATTTATATAATATTATTTTAAATATGTTTGAAAGGTACGATCTATTAGAAATATAAAGCTTTGTTAATTTTGGTATTAAACGAGACTTATTTGTTTAATGGTAACGATTTTTACAAACAAATTCATGGTATTCCTATAAGAGGGGGATGCTCATCCATTTTGGCAGATTTATATCTTCACACCTTTGAAATGGGCACTCCACTATTAAAGGAAGTGCTTTATTTCAGATAGGTGGATGATATTTTAATCGGTTTTTTTTCAGATATATGGATTTGACACTAGGTTTTTATCCAGATGGATTAGAATTAATTGAAACTGTTAAAACTGAAGATGGCGAGTTAAATTTTTTGGATATAAGTTTAAATATTACTAATAGTAAAGTTCAATTTAAATTATTTGATAAACGCGATGGTTATTTATTTAATATTAACAAAATTTCTTCATGGCAAACTTGTTTACACAAAAACATTAAACGTAACATAATCATTAACTTTTTAGTTAGGTGCAATAGACTTAACAGCGACGTCGAAGTTATGGATCAACATATAATACAATACATACAACAGGCTCTCAGTAGTGGATTTCCTCCTCGTTTTTTGATCAACATATTAAACAATTATTTCAATTTAACTATAACCGAATGCTACAATAGATTTTTTTCTGTACAGCTGAGTGGTATTTAACGATGAGTAGCAGTGTTTCGTATGCTGATTCTGGCCTTTTGCTGTATCATTGTTTTTCTGGATGTTCTTCTATTTTGTTATCTCATCTATAAATGGCTTACTTTTATGGATTTTGTGTGATGTTTCGACGTCTGGGAGAGTTGATGCATCGTAAAAACTAGTTTTAACCAGAGTGGGGGGTCTCAACTCCCCCCAGTCATTTCGAAACATCATATCACTGGTTATTTATGGTCCATATATGAGGTTCTAATTTTTATTTTTCTATTTTTTCTATTTTATCTATTTACAGTCATTTGTACCTTTTATTATTTTCCCATTCTTTAATACATGCATATAAAACACTTACAAAACTCATTTTCCAAAAGCCCTCGTTTAGATATATGCCAGATACGAGGTTAACAAAGTTGCATTAAATGGTTCTCCTAGATGCAAATACTCCGATAACAAACGTTTACCAATCTCACTCATTCATGAAAATCGGGGTGCCCCATTTTTGCAAGGATCACTGAAGTCATTGTGCTAATATTAGGAGTTTCTTATTAGGGAATGAGGAAGAAATAGAGATGCTTCGTTGAATAACCCGAGCTTTAGGAAGGCTTTTAAACAAAGTGTTTTTCCGTACAATGTTTATAGACGTAGGTGGAATGTAATAGTGTAATAATTTCGGGTAAATGGTGAGGAAAAAGGGTTTTATATAAAAGATAAATTACTCTAATATTTTTTAGATATATACAATTTAAAATGTTACAGTTTTATATTATTGTTATTATTGTATATAATACAAATATTTTTAGATTTTTCAATAGAATGTTTAATATCAAACAAAAGTTTTTAATCGTAAACGCTTAAATAAAGATAATGGTTGTAAAAATATGATAGTACAGTCATTTTAATTGAAGAACAAAATTAAATAAGTAAAAGTTTAGAAAAATCTGTTTTATAGCCTACTGAGACTTTTAGATAAAAATATAAAACTAAGAATGGATTCTGAGCTACCAATCTTTATCCCTGATAAGTATTTATAGTAAAATATGGCTTTATAATCGTTTAATATATATATATATATATATATATATATATATATATATATATATATATATATATATATATATATATATATATATATATATATATATATATATATATATATATATATATATATATATATATACCTGTGTATGTCTAAATATATTCTTCTTCAATTTTTAAACATGTATTAACTTATAGCAAAATTAATACTAATATTGCTTTCAATAGTTTTTGATATTTAATATTAAAGTACCAAAAATAATTAAACTTTATAGCTGAAAGTCTATAGAAATATATTTGGTATAAAAGATAGCTGTCCGCTTTTGTATAAAAATTACATTAATAAACATGATCAAGTGATTTGCATTTGTTGATTTCCTTGTAAAGTTTTCAAAACTAGATGTTTCGAAAATCAAAGTAAAATAATTGTTTTATTTTGCTAAGATTTTATCTCTTCTGAAAAATTGCATGCAATATATATCGAATAATTATTTGTATGGTAATTCTATCCTAGAATACTTTATTTTAACTTCAGTAAAATATCTATTTTAAAACAAATTAGAAAAAATATATATAAATGGCTTATTTGATTTTCTAAAATCTTAAATTACAAGTATATCAATAGACATGCTATTTGACTATAATTTGCAAAACTACTACAGGATCCGACTTTTGTATATCATACAAGTCAATGATATGTGTAGTTGAATTATTGGCGATATCTACAGTGATTGTAACATAATGAAACTTAACGATCTACAATAAGTTATTCTAAACATAATTTCATGGAATCAATAAACTTTTCAAGTGTCTGTAAGGTGTCTCCTACTTGATTGTTTAGTGCCGAATACGCGTTTTATTTGTTGTATTTATTGGACAAAATTAATGGTTTAGTCTATGAACAAACTAAATAATTGTTCAGTTAGTGAAATGCCTGAGTAATAGTCATAATATTTGGTGTCTCGAGGAAATGGTTGATATATAAAGTAAGAAGTATGTGGACAACCGGTAAATGGTTGGCATATAGAAATATGAACATGGTGAAGAAAAAACATGTTTTAAGCTTCTGTAGTCAGCTGGAAATACAGTCCCTGTTAAAACATCCCTAAAAAAAGGAGATGGTTAACTTTAATTTTATTCTCTAAGGTCATTTTATAGTAGAGAACTCCTCCACACATTGAAAGACCCGTAATTACAGTAATAAGCATTCTAAAAATGGAATCATTTTTAGAGTGGTATTAACGTTGGACCGTCTTCCACTGGGTCTGCGTAGCAGTTGGTTTATAACCTATTAACCAATTACTGCTTATAATACAGTCACATGTATGTCAAAGGAAGACCGGCTTCTTAAATGGAAAATTAAAGTAAATATCTCTAATACCATACAACTTATTTTACCCACACGTATAACCCCCCCCCCGCAACAGTATTTACTCGATGAGGCAACCTCATAGGTAGAAACAGTAAAGTACTTGGGAGTATCTCTAGATAAAGAAAAAATAACCAGGTAAGCCTCACAGCACTAATGTTAGAATGAAGATAATTAGAAAACAGGAAAATTTAAAAACCATCTTTAATATGAAGCATCTTAATATGAAATATAAAATCATATTATATAGACCTATCATTATTCCTACTGCGATCTAAGAAATTCCTGTTTGGTGGTTTGCAGCAAAATTAAACATCCAAATCGTTGAAACAAACCAGAATAATGGGAGATTAGAGGAGCACATCGACACCTATTCAAGGAAGTAATGAGACGAGATTTTAATATATTAACATTTCAAGGAGCATGCATCAAAATATATTAAAATTTTACAATGACCTAAACCATATCCCTAAGAAAATAATAACGGAACTCACAGATTATGATTACAATAGCTCAAATAATTTAATCGGCAACGCATCGCAATGCTAACTTACAGCCTTACCGTAATTACCTCTAATGACCTCTTATTACTTTACTTTTCCACCCTATATAAGTTGTCTGTGACGTATTCGTGTAGTAAAATTTTTAAAATATATGTATTTTTTTATAATAATGTACATCTTTGTAATGAATTTTCAATTACTATAAGCGTTTTCGCAATGTGTACATTAACCGTCTTTTCTTATTCAGGGTATTAATATTTTTTATATTTACAAATAACTAGAACTACACCTATTCCCCATGAATTTCTGTCTTTTAACATTCTTACGACCGGTAAAAAATTACTCCTTTTAAAAATGGTTAAACTTAATAATAGTAGTATTAAAAATATGCACTTTAATTGCTCAGTATCAGAGATAAGGGCGTTTGGCGAAGATTGCTAATAACTATCCATTGTTACAATTGAAGGCTTTAGTCAAATTGTAGGTATACGTAATACACGAATAAATAAAGGATTATGATTAATTTAATTGTACCATAAAAATAAGATTAATATTTTCCAAGACATTCTTTCAGGAATATTAAAAATATCGAAATGTTTTAAGTAATTACTATACAAGAAAGTACATTTTTACTAATTTAATATAATCAGGGCTTTAATATCGCATGCTTTTATTAATACGAGGGATTTTCCGTTAAAAATAAGAATTCATTTAAAAGATACCGCCGATTTTTCTTTTACATAATTTTGGTAGGGATTAAGGTATCCTATGTACTTAAATAAATATTTATGTACCAAAATATATTTTATTTTAAGGAACATGAAAAAAACTTACATTTAAAACAACCAAATAGAATAAAATTCCATAGCTTGTATCTTGCTGTAAAAATTTATAAACAGAATAAGATAAATTGGAATAACTTTTAACATAAAATCCCGAATATGAAAACAAAATTAGAAATTTTATGCATAATGTATGCATGGATAACAGTATGTATAGTTAAAATTCAGTCCAGCAACAATGTCAACATAAAGCAGGACCTTATAAACTGCAGTAAGCCCAGTCCTTAATAAAGAATAGTGGTCAGTATTTTTGGTGACAATATTGATTGTACCAGTAGAAGTTTTCATATATGTTTTAATGTTAAAAGTTCCTAAATATTTTTTTTTTACCGTGAACATAATTTTAGTAAGAATTTGTACAGATATTTTTAAATAAAATACACTAAACCTTAGTAAAAAAATTTGTTTTTCATAAAACTTTTTAAAAATCTGTTTCCTGCAGCCAGGAAGTTCTAAGGCTTACATCAATTAAAAACAAGATATATGGGACTCAAAATCTTTATTAAGTTACAACATAGAAAATACATAATCAGAATATCAAGACTATGTTATGACTGACAACAAAGTGTCCTATAATAATATATCATAAGAAATCCTAACTGACTGGTTGGTTTGATCTACTGTTTTGCAACACAAGGAACAACTGATTAAAACTGATTCTGAAGAGGAAAAATCACAAACATGCTGAACATTGTGTCAGTGACCAAACTATGATTTTTACTTCACCCTTGTCAAAAGGAATAAAAACACTCTACCTATCCGGTTATAAATAGATACATAAATAGACATTAAAATTGAAGCACATAAAGTCAAGTCTCGAAGATCACCCAAGAAATAATGGGTTAAAGTACAAATAAAAATATTCTTTAAGAGAATGATTTTATCTTTTAGAGTCATAGCTATTTAAGTGCAATTAGAGAAACATCGTTACCGCAAACGTACTTCGAAATAGAGTTTTACAAAGCCATGAAAAACTAGGTTGAACCTCAAAGTATTTCAGTTCCTAAAATCGACCTGATTTACCTCAAAATTAGTAAACATTGAAATGTACATTAATATTTGACGTTTTGGAGGTCGAAAGTTGTACGTAATTTTAAATTTTTGAATTGTACGTATTTTAAAACATTTAGACTAAAAATATGTGAAATGGTATAAACCCACAAAATTCCGGTACCAAAGAACATCTAATGGTACGTTCAATTAAAATTGAAGAACTCTAAAAACATCAAATGTAGAAATGAAAATAGGATTGGTTTGGTTTAGGATACTATAATCTGCTGCCAAACTACGTTCCTTATAAGATACACTGGAATAATTGTAGGTTGGAATTTCAAATTGATATTTATTATTATTTGAGAAGGCCTAAAACCTTTAAATTTAAATTCTAATAAATATAGTTACATTCTTTTGTTGTTCGAAGCTCAATTTTAAATTTTTATGGGTATTTTATTTTAATTTTTGAACAAAAAAAGAAACAAATAACGCATGTTATAATAAAAAAGGAGTATGTATATGA
>CM063503.1:106633755-106661255 GCA_032207245.1 Pardosa pseudoannulata
ATATATATATATATATATGTGTGTGTGTGTGTGTGTATTTATCTATTTATTTATCTGTTTATAAATATGATTGCATCGTGCATGTGTTGATCAAAAGTATATGAACTCCTGGGTTTGCTGAGTGAACCTATTGTATACTCCCACCCTCTGCTTAGGAAGAAATCCACTTACCGGACAAGAATTTGCATACATCATTCTAGTTTTAAAAGGGATAGAAAATTTTTGTTAAATAAAATTGCGAATTGTATATGTTGTTAAAACAATGCAAAATATGAAACTATTAAAAATATTTGAAATTGTTTGAGAAGGTACAAAATAAAATTGTCTTGTGAATTTTGTTTGAGTTTTAAGTTAAAAGTCAATGGAAATTAGTTAAAACTGCATTATGTGATATCTTGGTTGTATTTTTCTTTTATAAAACATCAAATGCTTTTAAGTTTCATTTCACTGTATAGGAGCTGAGAGTATATTTTAAGGAGTATAAGAATCTAACGAAATTATCTCACATAAAGAAATATTTGTCATTTAACATTATTAGTTTCATTTCGACAAGTAGTTGAGATTGCTTTTTCATTATCCCCTAAACAATAAGGAAAGTAAGAAAATGGCAACATGTATCCACAGAGACACACTTTTTTCGGAAACTCTTTCATAAATCTGAAACTGTAGATAAGAAGTTTCAAAGAGAATAACAACTTTTTAAACCTTGACTATCAATAAAAGTTTATTCTCCTAGGAAATCCATGGACTGGAACATTTTTTGCAACATTTAATGCTCCGAATGCTTTTGTATAAGATATACAAAAAACGGTGTTAGTAACATACATTATGTAATCTCTGGTAACAAATATTTAGAAGTTATTGAAGTAGTGATGAACTGTATTAAACATTTACTTCTAAAACTAAATATTTCTGAAGGAGTTGAGAATAAAATATTTTAAATGACATGGTTTGATATCAGTTTAATGATGGGTAGCATGTAAAAGTTCAACATGAAAGAAAAATCAGCCTACATGTCTTTTACAGTACTCTGTTTTATAATTAATATAAAGAAGGTGTAATAAAATATCGATAATCAGCTAGTGACTAAAGGAGCGGCATGAGCTAGTAGCTTGTGAAGCTCCCTCTATTTACAAAATTTATATTCTGAGTAATAGAAAAAAAGCTTGTTATTTAATGTTTTAATAATTACTATATAATTTGTGATTACCTCAACCTTTAAAATATATAGCTTCAAATCCACATGTTTTCTTAACAGTTGTAAAATTGTATTGTTAATAAATGGGAAATTAGTAAACTACTTATAAATTTTTAAGAACTGTCAGAATTGGGAATACACACGTTCGCTTATTCAAACCTTAAGATTTAATTTTATTTATCCTCTTAATTTTAATAAGCTTTATATTTGTTTATTTATTATGTTTGATTCTACTGTACGAAGATGTGCATGGATATGGAAATCACAATTTTACACTGAAAAGCAATAGGAAAAAGCCACTAATGCCAATCTACAAATTTTCATTCCATAAAATGTTATTTTAATTAGAATTCAGAAATGTTATGTATTATAGCACGTGAGATTAATTTAATTGTCGGCTAGCAAACCTACCTAAACACAAGCGAAGGAGGTAGACACGCAATTATATTCACGTGTGTATATTCGAGCCCTTGTTAATATGAGTTAATGCCACTAGCGATAATATTACACCTGTCTCAAAGACAATATATTAAAAGCTGTTTGCTGTCAGATTGTTCTCGTTATAGCAATAACCTGCATATTACATTTTCAACGACTATAAATGATTTCTTTGAACAAGAGATGGTTGTCTTTGAGAAAAATTTAGCAAAAGTTAATTCTAAATAATGATATAAAATAGCACAAAATGAATATTGAAATTTGCTTTAACCCCTTCCGGTATGATTTAATAATGAAAAACTGTGCATGAAATAACCATTTAATTTTTACTTAAAAAACTTGTTTCATTTTACAATTCTTACATATTCTTAATTAAAATCCACTTTTTACATAGTGTTAAATAATATCAGAAACAGTAAAATTAAGAAAATACCAAAGCAAAACATTAATAAGGTATACAGATAATAGTCTTCAAGCTAGTGGTACTTTTCAAAACAAAGTGCAAAGGAATTCTTAATTGTTTACACCGCCAAGTAGTCTCACTTTTAATTTGATTCTTGTAACCCACACGGCATTTCTTAGTAGGTTTTCTTTTATTCTGACTCATTAATTTGGCAATGACTTGTACCAAGAAATTCTAAGTAAACAATATGCAATAGTGACTTGTGATTTTCACAAGTGATAAAAGTGTTGCCAAATTCAGTACACTAGAAATTTTAAACTAAATTAATTATCATATTTAACAGTAACTTTAATCGCATGACGAGTGTAGCTCGTCATTGTGCGGTATGGAATGAAAAACTAATGACGAGCTAGACTCGTCATTTTACCGGAATTGGTTGAACTCAAATATACTCTTTTATTGTATTTTTAAAACTTTCATATTGTTTTAAGGGAGATTTTTAAAAAGTTATTACTTTTTCTAAGTATGGTTTTTTATAAATTAAACGTTGATTACAGCCAAAAGTCCATTTTAATAGAATTCTGATCGTTGCTACAGAAAAACCTAGTTTTATTATTTCATGGGTTGAGTAAATGTCCCTCCTAAATAACAACTGTGATATTCCCATTCATCGTATCTTTAAAGCTGTCAGTTAAATACAATAGAAATTCACCATGCACTTCATTGGCTTGGTGAGTGGTGTTGAGAAACAGTGAGAAAATTTAGCCTTCATACCAGTTTAAGGATCTCTGTTGATTTAAGAAGACGTTAGACTTTCAAACAAACTTTCAATCGTTTTTAATATATATCCTTTTAAAACGTAGAGACGAGGTTATCATTTCATGGTAACATAATATTTTAGAAACTTTTGATTATTAATTGCCCAGAAGTCACTTCAATAAAAATACAATCGAATATTGAACTTAATAGCACATAACCTTTTAAAATATATTTTAAAATATTTAAAACTATACCATTTCGGACTGTATGTGCAAAACAAGTTCTATAAAGTATAATAAATTAGCTAGATATGTTTTGTACTAATTATGGACCAAAAGGTATACAATACTAAGCACGTAAAATACATATATCAACAGTATATATATATATATTTGATGGTGCATTCTTTAGATAATAATTTTCAAATATATTTATATTCATACATATTTGATATAAATACAATTTTTTTAAGATTTTGTTAAAGATTCTCTAACTTTTGAAAACTTTTATTTTGCATATATATATATATATATATATATATATATATATATATATATATATATATATATATATATATATATATATATATATATATATATATATATATATATATATATATATATATATATATATATATGTATATATATATATATATATATATATATATATATATATATATATATATATATATATATATATATATATATATATATATATATATATATATATATATATATATATATATATATATATATATATATATATATATATATATATATATATATATATATATATATATATATATATATATATATATATATATATATGTATGTATGTATGTATTTTTCAAATATATTTATATACAGACATATTTGATATAAATGCAATTTTTTAAGATTTTGTAAAAATTATCTAACTTATGAAAACTTTATTATACTATATGTATATATATATATATATATATATATATATATATATATATATATATATATATATATATATATATATATATATATATATATATATATATATATATATTATATTTAGATCCACATTATATACATTTTAGTTGATGGTTTTATGTATTATTTTCACTGGAAAAATGAATTATTAACTATAATTTTTTATGAATGCTTTAAAAAATATGCGTCTAGGTTAGGCCCATATCTTAAAACGGTATTTGGTGTACTTTCATTTAACAATACATAGCTAGAGAATTTAGATATTTACTTATAAATCAAATTCTTTTCCTTTTTATTTTACTAATATTTTCTTTCTTTTAATAAGCTGACATTTTAGAATATATCTAAGTTTATTTTTACTGAACCCATTCATAGACAGAGAGGATACATTAAAGGTGGAAGGAATAGAATGTTCCTAACTTCGTTATAATACAAACTATCCATTTAACAAACTAACCACTTATTATTCTGCATAAACACAAATATACTTCTTACTGAATCGACAATTTTATTTTAATTATTCTCATGCTTGGCTAAATCTATTAGTATCTAAATACAAAACTTTGGAATCGTTATATGCAAAAGACTTGTGAGATGTTATGTTCAAAAGTCATTTGTTTGCATGCGGCATAAATCATCAGTAACTAATCATTTGATGGGTAATTTGCCGAAATCTTGAGTTATTTCCCAACATCTATTCTAAAGTAGTGGCATCGATTACTCTGTAGCAGTGTAGAAGGGGTGTAGTCAAGCATATTCATAAATGACAAGGATAAAAACCACAAAGCGATTTATAGCACTCATTGTTTGTATAGTGACAAAGACCGACTACTTTAAGGGTCGTCAGTGATTTATCAACAGAAGCATATGTTGCAGCTTTAAGAGGTTCAATTTCAGAGAGGAACTCTAAGATAAGTTTATTGATATAACAAGAATAATTTCCTTGGAGTTAAGAAGAGCTGGCTGGCCTTCAAAAATTCATACTGGCAATGCAAATGACAAAGTGATTGTTTACTACTTATTAAAGTCAAGCATAAAATTTCATTTCATTGTTGCTTCACATTTCGAATGATTGTTAGAGACTGTGAGAAAATCAATAAAATAGCATCTGAAACAAATGATGGAAGAAACTTTACTAAGATAGGAAAAACTTACAACTTAAGTGACGCAAACTGAAACTTTTCTGAATTCTAGTCCACTCTCAATACTGATTGATACGAATGGTGGACTTCAATTCCTGACTCAGGCATATTTCTTTATCAGGGATACCTTATTTAGCCCTGTTGGTGTTTTTTAAACTTATAATAATTCTCTTTCTTTCAGATGGAGCTTATTCAAAGATATAAAAAAAAGTTTGGAAGAGCATTCAACTGCCCAAAGAAGTTGAGAAAATAATGCTCCATTATTCAAATTTATGGTTTGATATTGCTACTGGACTACACGTTGCCAATAAGTTCTTGATCATTGAACCGAGTACCAGAGGTATTTTTTGAACAAGAAAATACCACACGCATCTGTAAAGAGATATGCAGGAACTGTTAAGATACCTATCACTAAAGATGAATTCCTTTGTTCTCTCAAGATTGAGTCTTAAGTTGTACAATTTTAAGGTAAAAAAGTAAGTTAAAATAATTAATGCTATATTCAAGTATTATAGTTTTACAGAGAAATTTTATAACAGAAGTTATTAATCAACCAAGTAATCTTCATAGCTGTCAGATTTTTTTATAATTAACTTCAATAACACTAGATTCATTTCTTTTTGTTTTTGGAACGGAAATATTTTTTATTTTGTATGAATTCTTTTCGATTTTTTTACCTGATAATCTTGTAAATTATTTTTATTGAGCAAGCTAAGTATAAATACTGTTTTATCCTTAGCTTGTTGAAACGAGCAAAAAACAGAAAATTAATTTTAGGACAGCATTACATTGTTTTTATTAGCTAGTGTTTATACCATGCAAAAAAATGTTAATAAATTGTTAATTAGGCCTGTATTTTCATATGAATTTATGGGTGATGTAATAATTACCGTAATGGTTGTTTAAATAATTTCAGCTTTGTGCTAACTGGTCCTGATGCATTCCTGAATAAAAAATACTTTACAAGATTATCAAGTTAAAAAATCGTAAAGAACTCATACAAAATAAAAAATACTTCTGTTCCAAAAACAAAAAGAAATTATTCTACTGTTATTATAGTTAATTATAAAAAAATTCTGACAGATATGAAGATTACTTGATTGATTAATAGCTTCTGTTATAAATTTCTCTATAAGACTATAGTACGTGAATATAACATTAAATATTTTAACTTACTTTTTGACCTTAAAATTGTGCAACTTGAATGAAAATTTTCTAATGTGTTAAAAAAAGTGTCTGTAGTATTACCATCTTTTTAAGTACGGAAGAATTATAAAACACAAAATAGTCACCAAACGTTTTCACTTCATTAACTGTCGTTGACAAGCAGGGCTAAAGAAAGAGTGTGCTTACTTTCCAAGGAAATACTAATAGCTTTAGAAAACGAAGCTCATTAATCTACACTGGTGAAATTAAAAATATATATATTACTGCTAATTCTCTGCAGAAAATATATTTCTTTGTGTTACGGAGACATTTATTATAATTTTAAAATTTCTTCTTTCATTATTAAATTAATTATATAAAACCATGTGATTTAAAGAAAGCAAGTGGACTTTCCATACAATAGACTAGTTGACACAGTAAACAGGTGCAAATGATAAAAAGCAAAATTCTTGAGAGTCACATATTAATTCTTAAAAACTGGTTTAAAAACAAGGTGTTATCTAAATTTGAAAAAGAACTGAGAGAACTGAATAATACAAAACATATGGACCTTTAATCAAGTAGATTTAATTTTTTGTAAGAAACACTAATCTATTGTTTTCTCATTGGAGATAAATATCCATTTGAAAATATGATTAAATACAAAGTTTTACAAAATACATTTATTAAAAAAAATGAGGTAAAATTGTTAAAAAGTAAACTGAAAGAAATAATTCAGATGTAATTTTAAAATATGATTCTAAATATATTACAAAAACAATGTAGATATATTTTTTCTATTTAGCTGTTCATTATAAATATGAAAGATTATTCCCACACAATCGTAAGCTAAAATATTTTGAATATTTACTTCTAGATTTTACTTTTATTTAATATATATAAAAACTCATCAAGAAAAGTTTTATAAAATTATGCGTCTTTACAACATGATAGTATCATAAGTAAAACTACAGCATCTTATTAATCTTCAACATCGTAATTATTACACTTTCTAGAGGAATTGTTTTTATTATTGAGGAATTCAAGCTGTAATACTTAATTATTTTCTAGGCTAAACTAATTTTCTATTTATAATTTATACTATAAAAAAGGTTCAGGAACAAATTAAAATTTTTGTCATTTTTTAAGAAATCTTAGAAGCACTTTAGTCAGAAGTTAAAGGAAAAAAAATTTTTTGACTATTAATATTTATGACTGACAATTTTCAAATAGAATGGATATCTTTATTTGTATTATTTTTCTATTATATATATATATATATATATATATATATATATATATATATATATAGAGAGAGAGAGAGAGAGAGAGAGAGAGAGAATGAGAGATTATTTATTTATCTATATAAGCATAAATATACATATACATATATATATATATATATATATATATATATATATATATATATATATATATATATATATATATATATATATATATATATATATATATATATAATTTTGAAATTAATATCTTTGAAAGGTTTTTTTATTCCCACTATTCTGCCTTTATTTAGGATATTTTTTTCTCTTTTAAGAGCATAGTGCCCTGAAGTGCTGAAAAACTCAGCAATATTTTTAATTAGATATACATATACTGTTCTTTAAAGAACTTACATGGATGCCATGTTATGTGGTATTATTCGATTATGTGGTATCGGAATACTTCTACATTTAACAGAGTTCCTTTAGCTCAAGAAAATGTTCAATCAATAAAGAAAATTAATGTCAAGCAAATGATAATAAATTTTCAACAGTTATCAGATGTTATACATAATTTCTCGTATAGCCTAATGATTATATTACGGGTTTTACTTGAAGTGAAAGAAATATAAGTTTTTAAAGTTAATGTTATGTGTTATTAATTAAATATTAAATACACTAAAATCTGGAAAAAAATTTTAATATCTTAAATTAATATTAACTCTTTCTAGAAAAAAAAGACAATATAAAAGGTTTTGTTACTGAAATATATTTTAAATTCGTTGCAGTTAATAATTTTATATCTAAATTGGCATGATAGTTCATTATTCTAAAGATTTTAGTGTTTTAATTGCAACTAAGGCAAAGTATCAATTTAGAAAAATAAATAAACAGTTATGTACACTGTGTGATATCAGAACATTTATTTCACAAAATATCTTGTAACTTCAAAATTTCAGTGATAATAATTTATAACAGTTATTTCGTATCATATATATTTTCTCGTTTATACTAATACTCATATTTACTTTTTTTAAAGTTAAATTAATATGATATATCATATGAGGCTGACTTTATGACAGCTTATAACTGTTATAAAATCAACATTGTTTTGATTCTGATATCTTGCAACGATTTTTATTCCAAATTCGTAATCATCTAAGAGATGAAATTTGTTTATTGAATTTCTGTAAAGTGGATGTCTGCTTTCTTATAAACTTATGTAGAATATAGTATATGATGGATTTAGGATTTATAAAGAAGTTAGACTCGATTATTTTTCCATGCAAAATTTGAGATAAATTGTTGTGACATCAGAAAGTGCAAATATAAGAAGTTTTTAAATCACTGAATTTCATGCCCAAAAGGGGAAGTTTCAGAGATAATCTTTCCAGTATAATAATAAAAAAATTTTGAAGCTTAGAAACCTGACGCTTAATTCGAAGGAAAAAGTCTTCGAACAAGCTCAGAAGGGGTAAGTACACAGTGAAATCTGGGGAGCCGTGAGGGCTAAGCTATTACTTTATTTAATGTTTAAGAAGAGCAATTGAAGACACTGGATATACTCTTTTCCCCTGAAAGGAAAATAATACGTTAGTAAAAATATTTATAGATGTAAAGGTGTGCATATGCCTTAGAGATACTTAATAAAATCTACTTTTAATTCAACACTCATGTTTTTATTTTGAATTTTGTGTAAAACTACAAATTAGAATGACATTTAAACATAGCATTCTTTAATTTTCAAATTGTGCGAAGTTTTACACAGATTTTGTAACCTGTACGCGACTTTACAGCCTATCAATTTTACATTTACTTATGCCATGAACTAAAAGATTGTCATTGATTCTAAAGGTTATTAAATTTTTTGAAAATTTGTACTTTTTATCATTTGAAAGTTCATGCAGTTAGGTATTTGATGAAAATAGCTCCGTATAATGATTAACTTGTTTATTTTTTTGGGGGGGGATTTCTTATGATTCGGTAGTAATTAAGTTCAAAATATCTCAAAGACATGATATGAGTACTAACGATAGGGGACGAACAGATGGACGGCTCAAACCAAAGTGTCAATATAATGGCTACAGCAATAAAAGTGTTAAAAAGTGTCCTTTCGTGATTAGGAAAAGGTATTGAAGGTTTCGGACAACTGAAGTGTCTGCTATAGAAGGAAAATATTGAACGTATGATATATCCTGTTTATTCCCGGTACTTACATCTTATTTGTATGCATGGAATTCTTTTGGAAATGTGTTTATAAAAGAAACCAAGATTTTCCCAAACTACACCAAAATGGAAAAGTTTCTTAAGAGAGGAGTGAAAGAATATACCTTAAAGACTCCTCAATAGTTTAGTATACATCTCTAATAGGTATAAAACATGGCTTAGAGTCTGAGAAGGGCATACTCCTTTCTGAGAGACTGATATCTCTCATAATTTCATCAGGAAAGCATATTTTTATGACTCCTAATTTTTTCAAAGGAAGTCTTTGTTGTTCTCTTTAATTTCGATTTTCATGTCATGAAATACTGAACTATTTTGAAGTATTAATATAACGCATTTCATATTTACTTGGTTGCATGTTTTCAGTCATAGAATGGAATTGTTTATTTCTGAAAAGTTTCTGCTCCTAATCAATTGTCAGAAAGGGAATATTTTTATATTATTGTCAGCAGTATTATACTTATTGCTTAATAAGGCATGTTAGATTTTAAAATATTTATAAATATATATATATATATATATATATATATATATATATAGTTACACACGTTACATTTTTATAGCTCGCTTATTAGCAAGAGAGCTATACCATTTAGAAGCACGCATTATAAAATATTATTTTTTCTTCCAACTTATTATAACATAAATTTATGAAATTTTCATTACTAATTAGATCCCTTGAGCTCATATTTTAATTTAGTTATCGTAAAATGGGCCTTAATCGGTAGAATGAAATACGATCTATTGAATATTCTTTTAAGTTCGAAATTATACTGATATAGAATATTCTTATTTTATTGTTTATCACATATTAAAGTAGGTGTGAGAATGGATTATAAACACATCATGACTTCAATATATATTTCAAGAATTTGGTATTTGAACATAGACCACAAAATAATAAATTCAGTAAATATAATCACATATAGAGTAGGAGTGTTGTTGTAGGAAATAAGATTTTATAAGAATTTAACAAACCGTTGAAACATAATGCAAATAAGATCTTCTAAAATTTCTATGGTTATTTCCTCTAAATTCTCAAAATGAAACAGTAAGTCATAGTTCCGTGACACTTCTGTATACAAAATTACTACATTTCCACCTAATGACGTTAGCATTACTAATATTTTGTCAAGGCTATGTTCATTAAGTGCGTTTATACATATAAAGGTAATTATTTTCTCTTTAATGTAAAATAAATATCTGGAATATTGCTAAAAATCAAGTTTAAATAAAGAGTTTATGAAGCTGATAAGCATTTGTTTGTGTTATAGTTTAATTTTTTAGAAACAGTAATTGTATAACTGATTAGTGTTTTACTTTACCTGTTACTTTAATGCAATGTTGTTAAATATTACTTTCAAGATATTAAAAAATATTAATTTATGTAGAATACCGTTGTCTACCACGTATTCAGAATTATTTACTAGGGAACTTTATTTTCTAATACACACTTTTGCAAATAAAGCGGAGAACTACTACTAAATATCAAAATTATTTAAAATTAAGCATGAAGAGAATTTATTTTGCCTTAAGCATGCAAAAGTTTAACTTACCAATGATTGGGAACTTATACTAAGGTTTGTATATTGCAGGTTTAGCATGGTAATAAACACTGTTCCAAAATTCTCGTTTTCTTTTGCTCACTAATTGCAAAAATTGTAATTAATTTTAAATCTAAAGAAGGAAATAAATTTTCCAAGCTTTTAAATTTTGGAAAACTGTTTTTTAAGTGTTTAGAAAAAGAAAATAAGAATATTTAAAAATGGCAATATCTACTGTAGTAAATGAACACTGTAGAAAAAAGTAACTGAAGTTAATAAACATTCATCGATTTTTTTATATTTAACATAATTGAATTAGAAAATAGAATTTTAAGATAATTGAATTATAATTATGTATACTTCTTTGTTTTGAAAGGAGTGCATTTGTTTATGTGTGATGTTTTATCTTTTATTAGGACTTCTCAAATTTTATTTTTCGGTCTAAACTCGTATCACACCATACGTCATACAATTTTTAGTTCCATTCTTTCAAGAAGTGAGTCATATATTTTAGGAAATTGAATAAAAAAGCATGACTTTCACTTCTGTAATATTATATTATATAGAACTTCACATAATTTTTACTTCTAGTAGTTTTCTTTAAAATTGTGGATGAACTAAATACTGATTTGTGACTTTTATCCATAAGCAAATTATTTTTAAAAATACGAAAATATATTGATGGACTGCACAACTTGTGAATATAATAATTTCACTGTGAACATGATAGCTCACTGCCAATGAAATAATATTACTAAAAAACATTTTTCTAATCCGTGTGATAGCTCACAGTCCTTATTTGATTAAAAGCATTTGCATTGTTTATTTGATAATAAATAAATGTCTTCACTCAATTAGGATGAAAAATTAACTTAGTTTAATAATTTCATTCAATTTTATTAATCATAACATACATATATATTTATGTGTTACCGGTATTAACATTCTACAGAATAACTAGGCATTTTATAGAATGAAAACAATTGATTTCAAGTGTATAAGATGGTTTATATTTAACACAATTCTAGGCACTTTATAGAACACCAAATGACAAGTCAGAAATATATAGAATACGTCTAAACCCATTCAGAGATCACAGGAGCAGCTAGAAAACATTAGTAGAAACAGTTCTATTAATGCAATATGATTGGATCAAGTAATGCAAGCCGAACGACGGCCTATTGGTTAGGGTGCTGGCCTTCTGTTCTGGAGTTCACGGGTTCGTATCCCAAAGTAGCAAGAACGTTCGGAATCGGCTTTAAGCTGTAGGTCCCGGTCTCATTAGCCCTCGTGTTTCAGAAAGTAGACCGTAGCACTCCAACGCCAAACCAACTAATGCCCACTTCATAATACTTGAAAGAGAGTACTGTCGATGGTGAATTAAACGAACATAGGAGATAACATGCTGAACGTAAATAATTTCCTTACTGTTCCCTTGCTACGACCACCATAATTGATTGTCATAGTTATTATTCTAATATTAAATATTATTGCTGCCACTATCCGGCAAATTACAACACTTTAGTTCTACAACGATACAAAGTCACTGACGTATACACATTCAACCAAAACAATGTTTTTAAAATTTTTCATAAAACAAAATTATTTGCTAATAATACATTATGTTGTATTACTACTTGCTACAAAGTATACTTACTACAATGTCGAAAAATTTTGGTTTTAAGGAAATATCCATGTAACGGTTATTAACGCTGTCAGTCTCCACCAGATGGCAGCACTTCATCTCCACTTTTATATCACCGTTACCTTAAAGAACAAAATTAATTTTGAAAATTTAAGGGAATAAGCAAATAATGCTTGTGATGAATCATCATATAACCAAATTAAAATTAATAGTGTAATTTCAATTAGCAGACAAGAAAGTCATGCGTTATCTATATCAGGTTTTTATATAGATATAATTTGTTTTGCATACCATGAAAGTAATATTTGTTTTTGTACAAGTGTCAATTTTCTTTAATTAGAAAAATTTCTTAATAGCTCTCTTTCATTAATATTTCAAGATAATATGCTTTTCTTTCTGAATCAATGACTTTTAAATAACATCCTTACCATAAGTATGTTTAAAACCTTGCTTTAATTTAGAAACATTTAAAAAACAAATAATGAAAATTGTGTAAACACTTACAATCATTTCTAAAAAGTATAATTTTAGAAAGTCAATCTTCGACAAAATTTTAAACGCTAAATTTTACAAACAGAAATAGATATGTAACTTAAATCTTTTTTCCTTACAGCATTTGGCACATTAGATTATATTTCTTAGTTACACTACACAATATCTCCATACATATTTATTATAACTGTTATAATTATTATAATAACAATTTAATACCTTTATATTACTTTATTTGGCTATTTTTTCGTTACTCTGATACTGGATTCAATTAACGATCTGTTTACCAATTCTTGAAGTAAGTGATATCTTGCTTTTAACAGAAAACCTATTCTTTTCTTACTTCTTTTGAAATACTTAAAAATAAATCAATTATTCTCACGTATTCTTTTGTTATTCAATCGAATTAGATGACTGCAATTATCCCAACATCGTCTAAAATGATGTAGATTGGTTGATTGCAGCACTACCATCTGTATTTTTGATACTAAAAATTTCACTATAACGAACATAAACGCTGTGGAGCTTAACTTAAAAATGGTTAGGGATAGAATGATGAATTTATCATTAAAAGTTAGTTATAAAATAATCTAGCTGTGTACCTTCTCTTTTAATTTCTATCTGCACTTTATATAACAGACATTTTCAGTTTAACCCCTTCCTTCTCGCTCCCGTGAAAATGACGAGGTGAGGTTACGCTTTCTATTTCTCGCTCCTGTAATATTTCCGGGCTGGAGTGTTCAGTAGTAACGCCGTAAAAAGATTAAAACTAATTCATTTCTTTTGCCCTGACAACATATTAGTTCTCATTTTACACACCAGATGGCTGTACCAGGATATTTTTTAAAGTAATTTTAGATAGTTTATTTTAAACTAGATGTCAGCCCTAACGAAATACATGTATTTGTGTTATGTATTTGTAATATTAGCAAAGTTACTTAGGATCTTGATGAATACACGTGGTTTGTGGTTAAGATAAAATTTATTTTTTAATATTGTGTTCATTAAGGAGTCAGAGTCGAAAATTGAATTAGATTCTAACTTTATTATAAAAGGATCTGAGAGTGATTCTGAAATAACTAATTTTTTTTAAGTTCGGTTAATGAATCTGAGAGCATTGATGATAGATCTGCATTGTTGCCTGAATGAATATGGACTAAAATTTTATCTACTCCAGTAAATCATGCACCCCCCCCCCGTTTTAATGTTTAAAGCATATTTTTTTTTAATTTTCCTTTCTTGCTGGAACACCAGCATTAAGTCATAATAACCCTAAATGTTGTCTATTCGAAGGAATTTTTTTTTTTTAATTTTCAAACTAAAAGCAAATGAAAATTAAAAATGAATATATATATATATATATATATATATATATATATATATATTCCACACACATATTTTTATATATTTTTCAGGAGTAAAAAATAGGCACTTTTATGAACGTTTTCTTGAAAACTAACCAATCGTTAAGGGGTTAACGTAGATAAAACTTTGTGGCATAGCTCAAAAACGATTAACCGAAATATTTTGTATTCAGGACTTTTATAATAGCAAAATACTTACCTCATTGTTTATTCCAATTTCTACTCTGTATAAAGACAAACCTCAATTTCAGTGTCATTAATACTATTCTCTACAACTATGTAACTCAATGACATCCACGTTTTCATATGGAATTCTAATATTTTTATTGAAACAATGATATTAAAGGTCATTTTTAGTATGAAAAAAACCCTTTTATTCTCAGAGAATAAAATTTAATTTTTATTGTTTATATTTGCTTGGCACAGAGTGCAGAAAGTATTGTAATCGGGAAAAACTTCGGTTATGTAAACATTGTTTAAAAATAAGTCTTGATTATTAGGAGTAAAAAAGCTTCGTGTCTCCCCCAGATGGCAGCACTTAAGCTCTACTCAGACATCATGGAGACCAGGAGAAATTAAACTCATTTTGAATCATGAAGAGTATGTGCCATAATTTTGATGACGCATTATGCAAAGTATAACTAAGTGCTGTAATAAAAATACATTTTCAAAGAAGTAATGTAGTATCCACGTCATTTGTTTTCTTCTTTAATTGTGAAATGTTAATGTAATAGTATAATTTATACCAAAATACCATTTTCGTACTTTGAAATGCGTAGAGCTTTTAAAAGTATGTTATGCAGTAATAATTAATGCCAAATTGATCTATTTTACTAGACAATTCTGTCGCCATCCAGCATACTTTTTTTTGTAAACCTGGGAACACTAAAAAGTCTTTTGAAACTATTTATTATTTAAGTGGGTTGAAACAACTGACGAGAATGAGAGGTGTTTTTTTTT
Organism: Pardosa pseudoannulata; assembly: GCA_032207245.1. NCBI lineage: Eukaryota > Metazoa > Arthropoda > Arachnida > Araneae > Lycosidae > Pardosa > Pardosa pseudoannulata. Next base: position 106,649,255 of record CM063503.1, read on the forward strand.
TTCTTGCTCTTTTTACTAAGGGTGCTGGATAGAATAAAACATTAAACATGGAAAGAGTATTATTTTTAAACAGTACTTATTTTAAATTTACGACAAAAAATGTAAAAATAAGTGGCATCGTTAAAGTCTGAAATAATTATTTTGCTTATAGAGTATTTTCTAAATTTGCCTCTGAATAAATAATAGCATCTCATTATTAACTTCAAAACACATTTTTACTGCGATATTTATTATTTACACCATTCTAAAAAAAATTAAAAGTGCACTGTAATAAAACTGTTAAGTAAACATTTTATCAAGATGATAAAATATCAAGAAATTTCTTTAATAACATTAATTTTTCTTACACTTAGAACTTTATATTCGTTTTAAATGACAATAAATGGTTTAATGGGATTACTTCATATTCACTACCATCTGCAAACTAAAAATATATGAAAAATACATTTTTATATTAATTTCATCTATCTCAAATTCTTTCCATTTATTAAAATTTTTTCTATACCAGAAAACGTCATTAAAATATAAATTATCATTCTTGACAATAGCATGAACGATTAACTCAGTATCTACCAAAGTGGTTCCCAAGAACCTTCAGGATTCTGTTCAGGATCGATTAGTGGGTACGTAGGACATAAAATTTAATTTCAATTTTCGTCTACTTTATTTGGGGTCTACGAAAGATTTAATCTAAAATATTTTTTCAATCCTTTTATATCCTAATGAAAATTAAAATAAAGAACAATAAATCAATCGATAAGTTTTTTTTACTGTTATTTTAAAACAAGGTGAATACTTACTAGTTTATTTTCAACATTTAACCCCTTCCGGTAAAATGACGAGTCTAGCTCGTCATTGGTTTTTCATTCCATACCGCACAATGACGAGCTACACTCGTCATGCGATTAAAGTTACTGATAAATATGATAATTAATTTAGTTTAAAATTTCTAGTGTACTGAATTTAGCAACACTTTTGTTACTTGTGGAAATCCCAGGTCACTATTACATATTGTTTATTTAAAGTTTCTTGGTACAAGTCACTGCCAAATTGATGAGTCAGAATAAAAGAAAACCTACTAAGAAATGCCATGTGTGTTACAAGAATCAAATTAGAAGCGAGACTCCCTGGCGATGTAAACAATTCAGAATTCCTTTGCACTTTGTTTTGAAAAGTACCACTAGCTTGAAGACTATTATCTTAATTTTACCGTTTCTGATACTTAACACTATGTAAAAAGTGGATTTTAATTAAGAATATGTTAGAATTGTAAAATAAAAAAAGTTTTTTAAATAAAAAATAAATGGTTACTTTACGCACAGTTTTTCATTATTAAATCGTACCGGAAGGGATTAAAGGTTCTTTATACTGATCTCAGACAAAGATTTCAAGATAATTCATTTGGTGATCCCTAATTTGGAGTTGGACAATTTTACTCGTAAATCTGTACATACAGAAGAGAAAATTATTGAATTATTCCTAACTGAAAAGCTGTTTGTATAATAAATAAATAATGATATTTTTCTGTTTCTATGCCACACCCCTATTTCACACTTTTCGGTGTTGAATATTTTGAAAAATCTTTTTCTAATACAAGTATTTTGAATTTCTTGTACCCAGGAATAGTAATTTTGAGTCTTTTCTGACAGATAAGTCAGTTTTGCATTTTGTATGAATGAGATATGTATTTTAGCTCATAAAAAGCCTTAAAATAAGACATTTGATGACATTTTGTTCAAGAGAAAGTTTCCAAATGCAAGTGTTTCTGCTGACTTTCCATTTAATTAATTTAGAGTTTGAAATGTTAGAAATACTTTCTTACCTCTCGCGTGGGACCTAAGAGAAATCCTGATATGAAATTTGAGTTTTAAAACAACATAGACTTTATTAATCTACGGCAGTCATTGAATAATATAAGAAATGTTGTTTCTGTTTTATATTAACAGAATGATGATATTATCCCAGCATAACCTGTAATTATGATGTATTGGTTTTTATATTTTTCATTTTGCCACAGAATGACACTTAAATGACACATTGAGGTGTTTCTTATTTTTATTTGCCGTGCAGTTCATAGAAATCAAAGTCCACTTTAGTATAACTACTACAAGTCTCTAATTTCAAATAAATATGATTCGATGATTTCCAAACACAAATGAAAACTCCATGCGGATGAAACTATACAATAACACTTTTCTTACTACTTGATAGATGAATGTAGACTCTATCTCATCCTAATATATCGGAACTAATTGACAGCACTACATTTATGTTTTACTACGCTATTGGCTGTAATCTGCTAAGCCAAATCGCAACCAAACATGCATAGTTATTTATTTAACAAATCAGTAAGAAAAATTAGTAAGAATCAGTAAGTTAAATCAGTAAGAAAAATTAACTAAAAAATTTGAATCAATTTTTACATTAAAAAGTTTTGTATAAACTAAACAGGATAAACTTACAGTAATGCTACACTAAATGAGAAAGCAATAAAATACATATTCAATGTGGATTAATCTAATGTAAATAAAAATATACAAACCAAAAGAAAAAAAATTGGGAGCAAAAGAGGAAAAAAATTAGAGTATATGTCTATAAATAAATTAATAAATACTTAATTACATCAAAAACAAATTTTAAATAACAAAACCTTTAAGAAGTTTGATAAAAGTGGACGATATAAACTGGGAAAAAATTAATATAACAATGAGAAAAACAAATTTTTAAAATATAAATCTTTCCAAAATAAAGTAGAGAAATATTAATATAGCCGAAATAAAATGAAACATGGAATGAATATTTACTCTGATCCATACATAAAATCCTAAACGAAAGTGGTTTTAACCATTTATTCGCCAATGTTCCAATAATGGAACATGAATTTTAAAATAAAAATGTAACGTGTAAAAAAACGTCTGATCAATATCGCTTTTTCAAACAATTTAACATGACATTACAAAGTATTTTTTACAAAAAGTTTTATTTTTTTTAGATAATTATTTATTTTTTTTACAACTTTTTAAATTTTACTATATTTTTGTCAATTTTACTCTCCCTTACAATTAAATTCACCAAAATTCAAGTTTAATAGAAAAACAGCAATGCTTTAAAATATATCCTATGGGAATACAACAAAAGAAAGAATTTATTTTAAATTTTAGGTTAAAAATTTACGTTTTTTTTTGTCTCTGTTCCATTATTGGAACATTGGCGTTTCAAGGGTTAAATTTTTATTTATGTGCAAAGCATTTTATGATATTGCAAACAATATTTTCTTTTGCATTTAGACAGGAATATCAACTTTCCCAAAGAAAATAAATAGGTAAAGCTGCAAATGGAATCTGCAATAATTCAAAAGGATTATAATATTGGCACATGATATTGATATTTTCTTTAGTAAAGTCATAACAATAGAAATAAATTATTTTTGATAAGGTGCCTGAACATGTTTGTGTGTGTATGAGGAGAGGGGGCTTTCACCTGTGCCTTTGGAGACAAGTGCAATTTCTCATAAAAGGTGTCTTATTGCATATGTTTGCTAAAATAGTGAAGAGTTTCCTTTGAGATGGCGTTTTTTTATTAGTTTTTTTGGATGACAGTGATAAAAGTGCATGTATGATTTCCATGACCATTAATAAAATTTTGATAAATATAACACCATATCAAATATCGCACCATATTCAAAAGGATTATAATATTGGCACTTGACATTGATGTTTTCTTTAGTAAAATCATAACAATAGAAATAAATTATTTTTGATAAGGTGGCTGAACATGTTTGTGTGTGTATGAGGTTAGGGGCCTTTCACCTGTGCCTTTGGAGACAAGGGCAATTTCTCATAAAACGTGTCTTATTGCATATGTTTGCTAAAATAGTGAAGAGTTTCCTTTGAGATGGCGGTTTTTTTATTAGTTTTTTTGGATGACAGTGATATAAGTGCATGTGTGATTTCCATGATCATTAATAAAATTTTCATAAATATAACACCATATCAAATATCACACCATATTCAAAAGGATTATAATATTGGCACTTGACATTGATGTTTTCTTTAGTAAAGTCATAACAATAGAAATAAATTATTTTTGATAAGGTGGCTGAACATGTTTGTGTGTGTATGAGGGGAGGGGGCTTTCACCTGTGCCTTTGGAGACAAGTGTAATTTCTCATAAAAAGTGTCTTATTTCATATGTTTGCTGAAATAGTGAAGAGTTTCCTTTGAGATGTCGTTTTTTTTTATTAGTTTTTTTGAATGACAGTGATAAAAGTGCATGTGTGATTTCCATGATCATTAATAAAATTTTCATAAATATAACACCATATCTGAAAGATGCCTTCCAATAAAAGATACTCTGGATAATATGAAAGAAACGAAACTTAATCATAATTTTAAGTGTTCCACTTCAAATCTGTACTCAATTTTGTGCATTAATACTATCCATTTGAAAATACTCAGAAGTCGAAATAGAGGGGGGGTTTTGGGGGGGGAGGGGAGAGGTAAGCAGGAGTTCAAGTAGTAAGTGTTAATTTAATGTCTTAATTGTAAAAATGTTAATTGTAAATACTAAATCAATTCAGTTTTTTTTGTTAAACCGTTTACCCCTCCAATGTTCCAATAATGGAACATGAGTTTTATAATAAAAAATTCATATGTAAAAAAAATATCTTATCAATATCACTTTTACATCAATTGAACCTGACATTATAAAGAAATTTTACAGTAAGTTTTATTTTGTTTAGAAAATTATTTTTTTTTACAATTTTGTTAATTTTACTATATTTTGTCTATTCGACTCTCCCTTACAATTAAATTTACCAAAATTTCAGTTAATGGGAAAACACAATACTTTAAAATATATCATTAAAAATATATCCCACGGGAATACAACAAAAGCAAAAATTTATTTTTACATTTTAAAGGTAAAATTTAAGTTTTTATGTCTCTGTTCCATTAATGGAACATTGGCGTTTCAAGGGTTCATTTTTCATTTATGTGCAAAGCATTGTATGATATTGCAAACATTATTTTCTTTTGCATTCAGATAAGAATAGCAACTTTTATAAATAAAATAAAGAATTAAAGCTGCAATACATCGAAAGGATTATAATATTGTCACTTTACACTGATGTTCACTTTAGTTAAGTCATAACAATGGAAAGAAAGTCTTTTTGATATGGTGGCTTAACATGTGTGCGTGTGTGTGTGGGGGGGGGGTATTCACCTGTGCCTTTGGAAAGAAGTGAAATTTCCCCTAAAAGGTGTCTTATTGCACATGTTTGCTGAAATAGTTATCAGTTTCGTTTGAGATAGTTTTTTTTTATTAGTTTTGTTGCATGACAGTGAAAAAGGAGTAGATGTGTTTTCAATGTGTTTCATTTATAAAGGTTTCATAAATCTAACAATATGTCTGAAAGATACCGTACAATACAAGATGTTCTGGCCTTTCTAGAAACTCTTTCGTTTCTGATTTGGACTATGTAAATATTTACCAGTTACAGCCAGATGAACCTGATGATATAAACGATGAAGAAGATATTGATGAAAATAACGTAGATGCCGTTACGCCATTCGATATGTGTGGGATAGTGGATGTCATTTCAAAAAAATATGTTAGCACACCAGAAGAAGATAAATTTCAAAAACGGGGTGTAAGATCAAGAAGATACGAAAAAATTGAAAACCCTATAGTAAAATGAAAAAAAAAATGTGAAATTCGATAATCCAACAGAATTGGAAAAATCCGGTACCAATATTGCATAATTTCTATAGTGTCATAATATTTATGAATTGTTCATTATTTAAAGTTAAATGAACAAAACAGTTAATATTAAGAAGGTGTTATAATTCTTAGACTTTAAATTAACTATTTTTATGAGCTTTTAAAAATGTGCAAAAAATAATCATGTAACACGCCAATATTTTAATAATGGAACACCGCTAAAAACACCCTAATTTTTTTCACTTAATTTTAAAACTTTATTATATTTATATACTCTTAATTATTATAATAACAATTCAAGTCATTGGTAGTATTGTTTCTTAATTCGGTGTTTAAACGCTTAACATTGTGACATTTGGAGGATATATCTTAATCAAAAACAGAAAATAAAAACTGATAATTGGTATTTGTTACTATACAGGAATAAAGATACCACAGATTATTTTTGTGTTTTTAATTACTATCTTTTGAACTATATGTAAGTATAGAGTTTGAGATAACAACACTGATTCAGCATTCGATTTTTTCTTAAGGAATGATACTTATAAACAACACGGGTAGCAGCGTAAATAAATATACATTGGCTACACTCGAATTTTAATATTACAGACTATTTTTTATAATTTTATATCCAGCTCATTAAAAGGTCTAAAATAAGTCATGCCATGGTTTCGTTGTAAGGACAGAACTTTTTCAAAGGCAAGTGATTCTTTCTTTAACGTCCATTTAATTTCTTTAGAATTTGGAATTGTAGAAATCTTTTACTACTACAGGCGTAAAGAAAATCACCATAAATAAATTTAGTTTCCTTTAATTTCCATCTGGGACTTTATTAATACAGTGATTCATGAATCATTCAGTTAGAGTTATTCTAGTTTTATATCCATAAAATAGTAATGTTATCTCAATATATAATTAAATCCCAATATATTAACTATTTTATATTTTTCGCTTCGTAACAGAATGAGAAGTTTATAATATATAGTAAATAAATACTTGTTAAATTAATAGTATATATGTATATGAATGTACACACACATATATATATATATATATATATATATATATATATATGTGTGTGTGTGTGTGTGTGTGTGTGTGTGTGTGTATAAGGAAATTTCTCAAGGGTTTTCAAAACTTAAATCAAGGGCTAAAAATTCCCGCGTCATTTTGCATTCCCCTTTTTAACCCCTAACCTAAATTCACCACTGGGGCTACAGTTTACGCCCTCAGAGAAGGGGCCTGGCCAATTATAATCCTACATGGCCCTAGCGAACAATTTAGGAATTTCCGAATAAAAATGAGATATACTCTGTCGGCGGCAGATTCTTCTAGAGATATGTTTCCACAGATTTTGACCCAGGTGTTACTGGTATTGTATATAGAATTTCCTGCTAGCTGACCCTTCAGTTTGGCCTGTCCCTATGATGAAGTGGGAACCCGTCTTCCAACTTTACCTTAATAAAGGTTTTTAGCTAAAACGGTATCATTTTTGTGGTCATGACTGCAACCACCCATCGAGAAGTCCGTCTCATTACATATATATTATGAGGATTGACAATTATCCGGTGGTAATAAGGATAATAGCTTAAAAATGAAAATTATTTTCGATTACTCAGAAGTAGAAAGGAATTGGTCACATAAATAACCATATTTGATAATTATCTTTCTAACGAATTGTGTTTTAAAAATTAAAATTATCAAAACGGATGTCTTGAATTGTTTTCACTCATTTAGTACTTCCTGTGTCTATCATTTAGTGAGAATTTAGCTTCATAAACATAATGCTTAAATGCAATTGGAATTTAATATACGATTCTAAACTCAGACTTAAAACATTGCATATCACGTGTTAACATTACAATTTAAACGTCAGATACCATGTTTTATAAAAACAGAACCTGTTTGAGAGAATTAAAAATTGTCCAACATTATCCATTGCTCTTTCAGGAATTAGAAATATGCGAAACATTTCAAATTCTTACGGTGCATATGTAAGTGACACGATACCAGAAAAAAGTCTAAAAAGAATCTTGCATATTTCTAATCGCTTTTAATTACAGCTTTTATTTGTCAGTGGATTTTACTGAAACTTTTTCGCTTCAAATTCATTTTTTGAAAAAAATCACAAACACAAAGTACAGAATATATAGAAGTTGGAAATTAACGTTTAATTTGAGAACATTCTTTCAATTTTAATTACTTTCAATTAATTAATAGAATCGAAAAAATATTTTCTAAGAGGAAGAAATCCAACCCAAAATTGTTTCATTAATACCCAAAAACTTTTCAATAAAATAAGAATTCTGAAGGTTCATTAAAGAGAACTAAAATAATGATCTGAAAAAAATATCTAATTTTCTAAATAATACAGTTTCCTTTTGAAAGACTCTAGATTATTACTATTATTAGAAATTTTCGATTGAAATAACTAACCTTGGATTATATCTATTACATTTTTTTTATTACTTCAGCTTTCAAATTTTAAAAGCGTGATGAGACTTAAAATAATCTTATATCCATTTTTAATTTATATATTGATTTAAAGAAAAAGTAATAACTGTATATTATTTTTATTCGAGCATTTTCATACTTTTTAATATTTTATTCTGTAGTTTATGCAACATATGTTACATTACAATAAAAAGATTTTTGTAAGCTATAGGGGGGGGTAATTTTAGGGTCCAGCAACCCTTAGCAAAATCCTAGAAGACCATTCTAATGGTTAACATTTTCAGATTAATGGATGATTTAAACATTCCAACATTTTCTTATTCAGATTTTACAGAAAAGTGTGATTTCATGCTTTTTATCACACATTTCATCATTTAGTCTGTATGACTATAGCCACAATGCTACTTTCTAAAGAAAAGATTCACTCTTAAATGAGAAATCTTTTATTTATTAATATTATTAGAGGTTCTATAAGACGAATCTCTCCTACTCTCTCTCTCTCTCTCTTTCTTTCTCTCTCTCTCTCTCTCTCTCTCTCTCTCTCTATATATATATATATATATATATATATATATATATATATATATATATATATATATTTGTGTGTGTATGTGTGTTTGTATATATGTATATATACATATGTATGTATGTATGTATTTAATCTCTTAGGCAAGAAAAAATATATATACGGTGCAACAAAAGGGAGTTATCCAACTGGAACGAAAATCAGTCGATGTAATGTACATGTACAGAAAAAGAAGTGATTACAATTTGAGAAAAATTGGATCATTTGATCGAGTGATAGAGCTTCACAAAGTGAAAAACTCAGCGTGTTTGTATACCTCTGGTTTTTATGCAAGCAGATATTCGGCTTGGCATTGTTTGACAGAGGTGGCGGAAGTCCACCTGAGGTATATCGTGGCAATTTCTGTCCAACTGGAGCTCGTTAGGTAGTCAAAATCACTAGATGGTTGGGGGCTCTTTCCATAATGATCTAAACGTGCTCCATAGGAGAGAAATCTGGCGATCTTCATGTACAAGGTAGCGCTTGGCAAGAACGAAGACAATCAGTACAAACATGGGCAATGTGAGGCGGGACTTAATCTTGCTGAAATGTAAGCCCATGATTGTGTAACATGAAGGGCAACGAAGTGGAGCGTAGAACTTCTTTGACGTAAAGCTGTACTGTAGTAAGGTGCCACGGATGGCAACCAGGGGTCCTACATGACTTGTATAACTGTGAAGATATATTATTTAGAAAGCAATAAATGTTTTTTTCTTAATTTTTTCTATGCAACCAGAATGATTCATAATGAAAGCAGACACCACATATTATTTATATACATGTGTGTGTGTGTGCGCATCAGAAGTAGTGATTTTATAAAATAAAGAAAATTTGAAATAAATAATGTAAAAAAATCAAGACTTACAATACATTTTGTCTTGTATAACTTTGAAAATATATTATATAGTAAGCCATATCTTTTACTGCTTTATTTCATTAATAAATGATTTTCTTAATTTTTTTCTATGCAAGCAGAAAAATATATTATTAAATTATATTATTAAATAATATAATGAATTTTTTGCTTGATTGGATACACAATTACTCCATTTAAACAATGGGAAAATATAAAATATTATACACCCAGAAAGCATATATATATATATATATATATATATATATATATATATATATATATATATATATATATATATATATATATATATATATATATATATATATATATATATATATATATATATATATATATATATATATATATATATATATATATATATATATATATATATATATATATATATATATATATATATATATATATATACTTTATCTATTACCGCAAATTATATAAAAACTATTGTATTAATAAATTTTACATTACATGTTTATGAAAGAAGACAATTTATTAAAGCATTAGTAATCTTTAAAATTTTACATTCGTAATATGAATTACTATGCTTTGTATTTCAATATCGCAAAGCATAGCGTTCAATGGTACTGAAGAAGAAAGCGATGTTGCCACTACATGTAAAATGTGTGTGTGTTTGTGTGTGTGTAACGATGAACAAACTGGCGTCACACATATTGGCAAACCCCTTTCAATTTCCTCTATTTCTTTCTGCAGCCCGATCATACTGGACTGTCAACAATCCTGTTAAACTTTTGTGTGAATAAATGCATCCCTCGTCGTGGCGGAACTCAATTTTTATTTCATCTCATCAAACTTAGGACATAATCCAGAAAAAAATCTGAACCGGAAAGTGCCACAGTGCTCTCTGCATATATCTCGCAATGATAAACTTGAACGAGAAAAAACCAAGTATCTGGTGGTGTTTAAGTCTGGTGGGAAAATTCATCAACAATAATTAATTCATTAAAAAGAGCGATGCTTGACTATAGACATCTGCCAAAGTGTTGTGATCAGGATGACTATTATTACTGATCGTTACAGGTTTTTCCTGGGAGAGTTATTACTTTCTTCTTAAAGTGCCAGCAATATCATTTTTAGCTTTGAGAATTTAGAGAAAGAATTTCGAGGTTCAGCTGAAGAAATGAAAACTTCCTCTTTCGAATTTGATGGCTGGGAAAATAGGATTAATAAAAAAAGGAGAAATTTAGATTTAGAATAATGAATGGGAAAAGGGATAATTTTGAATAGACTTTAGGCGCTTATATATTTATAATATATATATATATATGTGTGTGTGTGTGTGTGTGTGTTATATTTCAAAATTATTACACCTCGGATATCTATCTAAAAGTGTCTTTTTCCCCTGCTTATTCTTTCGTACCAAATTTCCCAGCCACAAAATATTAAATTTAAAGGAGTGTTAGCCGACTCAAATTCTTTTTACCCATCTCCCAAAAGTAACGCAAAAGTAAATGGTAATTTTCTCTCCACTGGCCACATTATCCAGTGGTCTCAAGAAAATAGTTCATTCACCCAATGTCTAAATTGCTGTTTATAGCTAACAAAGCTATTGGTCACATGGGAAAAATTCACTCGCTCTGGGGAAAATGTGTGATAGAGTTAAGCATTCGATGGAAGCTCTTCTTGTGTAAAGACGTTTAATTTTAGTCTTAACAAACTAGAAATTTCTTCTACATTAGACATTGCTGCTTCTATTTTATGGAGCCATTACATAAATTTACTTAGGTTTGCCGACCCTGTTGCCGAGTAAGCCCGTGAAATTGAAAATAATATAATTCTTTTTTTTCTGTAACGGCGAGTATAATTTCGCTTCGTTACACAAACAGACACTCGTATATATAAACACATATACACTGTCTCTTAATTATTTGATAATCTGAAAATGGCATGCACATCCTAAATTTATAAATCATAACATTAGGTATTTAGCAATCAATGACTTCATCATATAGGAAATGTGTCGAATTCGTTGTCACAATACCGGCAGTTATTTTTCCTTTTCTAGCAGAATCAACCATTGAGTTGGTAATGTAGAAATTATAATAAAAACTAAAACCGTCTATTTTTCTAGTACATATTTTTTCCGACAACAAAGGCCTCGGAGACATAGCTTAAAATTTCTTTAATATTCTACAGATCAAAGATAATTTTTTTAAAAGTAAATAACTGATATATTATGTTTAATCCAATGCATTACTAGCACTAATCTTTTAAGAACAAAAAGCTAGTAAAACATACATCTTAAGTTTATAAATACATGGACATTGATACAATATTAATAACAATACTCAGTACCAATCCTTCTCTTCATTTTTTTACATATATATGTACACACACAAGTATATATATGTGTGTGTTTTTGTGTATTT
>CM063503.1:106663755-106713755 GCA_032207245.1 Pardosa pseudoannulata
GAAACAGTAAAATTAAGAAAATATCAAAGGCAAACATTAAAAAGGTATACAGATAATAGTCTTCAAGCTAGTGGTACTTTTTCAAAACAAAGTGCAAAGGAATTCTTAATTGTTTACACCGCCAAGTAGTCTCACTTTTAATTTGATTCTTGTAACACACACGGCATTTCTTAGTAGGTTTTCTTTTATTCTGACTCATTAATTTGGCAATGACTTGTACCAAGAAATTCTAAGTAAACAATATGCAATAGTGACTTGTGATTTTCACAAGTGATAAAAGTGTTGCCAAATTCAGTACACTAGACATTTTAAACTAAATTAATTATCATATTTAACAGTAACTTTAATCGCATGACGAGTGTAGCTCGTCATTGTGCGGTATGGAATGAAAAACTAATGACGAGTCTAGCTCGTCATTTTACCGGAAGGGGTTAATTTCCAAATGGTTTGTGAAGGAAGACTTAGAAGTCAATGAGGAAAAGTCCATCTGTCAAATGTGGCTTGCAAATTTCATTGCATGAATTTTTATATATATAATGATGTTATTATATAAGTTGTAAAATTCAAAATATTTCCCATGCTATTATAAGATATCAATACCTGCTTCCGCAAGAATTTTTCTTAGCACTTTTCTTTCAAAAATGTCTGGTAGACTAGTCTCAAATTTAAATAGTACATAGGCTCCAGAGGTCTTAGTTAGTATCTTAAAATAATATTTTTATAGTGACTGACATTAGTTTTACTAATGATTAGTTTTGAGTGCAAAAGTACACTTAAGAAGTTGAGGAATCTGTTACAAGCTGTTGTTCACCCTTTAATTTTAGAACTATCAACAAGCTCATTTTTAAAAACTTACTGTATTGTAGTTAAAGTTTATTGGTGTTTTACACCCTAGCATATAGTTTTGTCCTCACTCAGGTGATTTTGTAAAAATTGAAGAGAGATGTAATTGCTTCTGATATATCACTGAGTTCATGCAATTAGATCAGTGATTAGTCCATTAATCATGCTTAAGCTGTCCCTCACCTCGGAGCCGAAATGGGTTCAACGCCTTCATATACAGATCCCGTAATTTAAAGTATAGTGAAGGAACATACTGGATTGTAAGAGGAAATATGTTTAAGTAGTTTCTTCAATAGAGTTTATACACAAAATTTTATTAATGAGACAAGCTTAAGCAACACTCAATTGAATGCTGTTGATTAAATATATTTTCTGAATGTCGGTCCAATTATATAAATGAAAACATAGGCAATGGAAATTATTATTCTTGTCACCATTACGTTAATTCATTTTATTACTGATAAAAATTTTGTAAATTAAGTAATTAATGTAATACATTTATTTGATATTTATAGAATTGAGTTTGAAAACCCAAGCATGCTCACATCCTAACCCCTAAATCCAAAAAAATTTTCAGCATCGTTCCACCGTCTCTCGAGGGGCCGTATTGTCCCCGTTGTGTTTGGTTTTGTTTAGTTCGCTACGGTCTACAGTTTTTGCTACACGAGGGCTAACGAGACTAGGGCCTACTGCTTAAAGCCGATTCTGTACCACTGCGACCATCCATGCTATGAACGGCATTCCAACACGCGAACTCCGGTATGGAAGGGCAATGGTCTACCATTTTCAAATCGTTCGGCTCACTCCCATTGCGAACCAGTGAGTTAGAGCATATCAATTAATTGATTATTTTCGATGTAAGCTCCAATATTTGTCCAAAAGATCATAATTTATTCGTATCTTACAGTTTCAAATGTTCATTGTGTAGCGTAGTTTCAATCTGAATTTAGTTTCGTTGTCAGCTTCTATTGCATGCATAGTAATTTGTATATTTCGATAAATTTTGTCTTATTTTCAAAAACCTCATTGCATGTCAACATGCATATGTTTAAAAGCAGCATATTTAGTTAACGATTTCTTTATACCTTTTGGAGAATGCTAGTATTTCTCATGTGATAGCGAAATTTTTAGTTGACTAATGGTCTTATCACACGTCAACATGAATCAAAATAAATCAGATGGAAAAGTTTCGAAATCCCACAAGAAATCCGTTCATTCTTCATCGTGAAAAGGGAATCGTAGATTAAAACTTTTCATTTTTCAAGAGATATATGTTGACGTGTGATAAGGCTCAAGAGAATCTGAATGTAAATGCTCCAAATTATTAAGTGCTCAAGTTTATCAATACTGCAATTCTAGAAATCTATATAACTGAAGTAACTGCAAATTTAAAAAGTCAAAGACCCGATGTAAATCTAAATACCTCAACGAGATAAAGTCAAAACGTGAAAGTTATTTAACCCTTCAAAAATAAATAATTAATAAAATATCAGAAAATTAATATTTCAAATTCATTTATATGTTCCCAAAACTACATTTCCATTCATTGCATTCACCTGCTTTTCTCATCGTTTATCTGTGTCTCAGCTGTTCGGCTTTTTCTGTGAATGTGCAACTTGGCATAGTATTCTATGAAGGGAAAATTTCGTCCCGCTTCTTCCCTAACCAATGGGCAATTCTATATACAAGGTAGCACCGTTTACATGTGACAGTCATGTACCCTTCTTTTTACCCGGGTAAAGGGATTTTGCTTGGAGGGTCTGAGAAACCTGTTTACATGGTCAATTATTTCTACCCTCCATTTCGCCGGGATCGTCGCTAGAAGTCACGTGATCATACGGGACGGCAATCTTCTGTAATCGCAAAGGATGATGGGAAAGGAGAGTAAACTCTGCTATTACCCTGGTAGAAAGGTGGATTCTTTCTACCCCTGAATTTTTTCCCTAGCTAGGGATAATTCTTGAAAGGGGAGTACAATTCGCGTATCTACCCTGCATTCTACGCTGCTTTTGGCACATGTAAACGGGGCTGGTGTTTCATATTGAATGGGACAAAAATTTATAGCGTAGTCTAATTGCCGTAATGGATTTATTCAGCAGAAACAAATTTATTCTGCAACTACAATTATACAAGTTTTATTTGGCAACAGGGAAAAAATTTTCGAATGACGAACTCGCCGCTAGAGGTGCTGTTAAACAAAATGTCGTCCATGCAGGAGAAAGCGTTCTGCGTTTTCGCATATGCCAAAACCTCCTCGGTAACTGTTGTGTAATTGGCATAACATAAGCAGGTGGGTGAAGCAGTTCCGGGATATCGGCTGCTTATGAAAGAACAAAAACACAGGACGAAAAGGAACAAAACCCGAAGTGGTGGAAAGGTTGAACTCCATCACAGGGGATATGCAATCACGAGTGTGGCAGGAACTTGATTACCGTGTAGACATTTGTTGTGTCACCGGAGAGGCACATATTGAAAACCTGTAGAAACTTGAATAAATGTAGTTTTGAGGTAAATTTGAATTTTCTAAATATATCGATAACAACGTTCACTATCATGTTTTCTTTTTGTCCCATTCAATATGAAACACCTTGTACTTTTATTTATTTTTTCGTGTCATTATGGATTTGGCGGACAACGCCACATTGTATATTCTATACACAATTTTATTTATAGCATTTCCAACCCTTTGAGCTCCAATGATGATTTTAACTCAACAACATATTTCTTTTGCAGGAAGTACAGTGTTTTGACTTGACAAGGTTTTCAAATTTGATAATTTCTGTTCACAATTTTTAAACTCAAATTAAAATTGCTAGGTCAGAAAAATAATTATATAACACAAATATTAGCTTGGACTTGACTATTGGGGATGAAAAAATTTAGTATGGAGCAAAAAGGGTTAAAAGTTACCAATGAGATATAGTTTTTATATTTCAAGATTATTGTAACTTAAATAATCCAAGGTATAATTTTGATCAAAACCACTTATCTAATTTTATCCCTAATTTAAAAATACAAATTAAAGAATGGTAATTAATTAATGTAAGAATGAGTAAATAATTACTCTGAATATTATTAGGTGGTACATAATAAAGTATTTACAAAAGAACAAATAAAAATACTTTGCGGAAAAATGAAAGAATAAACATTTAGAATGGTTTTAAAATATTATTTCCGTTAATTTGTGGCCTAAAAATATGAGACCTTGATAAAAAAAATACTCTAGATTTTTTTAATATGTCTTTTCCTAACTCGACTCCAGACTGTCATTTGGATGAAAGTTACCTTCTAAAAAAAACCACATAAATAATTTAGTTATTACGACATAAACAATTAATTCCGTCAATCGTTTACTCAGAAAAACATATTTAGAGTAAAGTAACCATTAATTTTGTTTGTTATCAATTAATATCTGCATTAACTATAGTCTTACGAAGATGAAACTTGCCGAAATAGGATCCTCAAAATTTTCCAAATAAGTGGGTATATTTGATATAAAAAGAATAATTTATTTTTTCAATTAAAAAACTAAATGATTTTTGAATGATTTTGCATTTATAGTTAACGCTCAATAGTAAATCTGTCTTTCAACTACATGTACATACAAATATATGTGACTGTGTGTTCAAACAAAATTGATAACAAAATTATTTTTTTGATCAATTTACTAGAAAACCTTTGCATTATCACCGACAGATGGCTGCACTACGTAAGAGGCACTTACTTTTGAAATGTAATTATTTTTCTAAACTTAGTTAATGTGATGGAATTATAAATAATTTACTTATTAAAATACTATCAAAATTACCTAAAATATTATATTTACAATTTATTTTATGAATAACTTTTCTTCTAATTAGCTGCTCCTAACAGATAAATTTTGTTACAATCATAGGATTCAAATAATTTAAAAATCTGTGCTCTTACACTCATTGAAAATATTTTATGCAACAAAATAACTTATTATTAAATAGTTATACTTATTAATTATTAAATAATTTATAGATAATTTTTCTTCTAATTAGATACTCCCAACAGATAAATTTTGTTACAATCATAGGATTCAAATAATTTAAAAATCTGTGCTGTTACACTCATTGAAATTATTTTTTGCAACAAAATAACTTATTAATTATTAAATGAAACTAGGTTTTATATTAAATATTTTTTTATATTAAAAATTTATTTTTATAATTTTAATTTTTACTAAACAGTCTTAAATTCTCAATGCTTAATTCCCTTTTCTTTATTTTTATTCACGTATCTTCTGTGATATCCTCTACATCGTGATTAACTTATAACTTAACCATTTAAAACCTGTCTCGCGGTAATCCAGTCTTTAAAAGTATTCATAATTTTTACTAAACAGTCTTAAATTCTCAATGCTTAATTCCCTTTTCTTTATTTTTATTCACGTATCTTCTGTGATATCCTCTACATCGTGATTAACATATAAATTAACCATTTAAAAACTGTCTCGTGGTATTCCAGTCTTTAAAAATATTCACACTTAAACATCATATCTCACATTCATTCAAATTTTATGTTGTATTGTATAATTTATAAAAACATTTCAAAATGTAATGTTTCCTTTGTTTACATTTTTCCATTCCGCCAAAATACATTTTAAACCCTAAAATACTTTAATTAAATAATATTACTAAATAAACATTTACGATACCGAGAAACAGATATTGTTTGTTTATCGTTAATTTTTTTTCAAATTCTTAAAAGAAATTATTTAATATGTCTATATAAACTTGGTAAATATAAAAATATTTATCTCTGTTTTTGACAAACCAGTTAAATAAAATTGTTTAAATTTTGGAAGTAATTTTTAAGTGGTATTTTTAAAATTTTATTTGGGCACAGTATATTTGCATAAGATTCCGGTTTTCTAATTAATATTTACTTATTTTTTAAAGTTTGAAGTTAAAATGAGGGAAACTTCAAGATTACATAATTAGTATCACTGACTTATTTATTCTTTCTCGTATATTAATATTAAAGATCTTTAATGGTACTTCCGTGGTTTGTTCTCAGAATACTGTTTTATTTTTATATGGAATCACCTTAACTCATTTAAGAAAAACTATATTTTGCACTGTAAGAAAATGTGTTTTACTTAACAGAATGATTTATTCAAGTCAGATATTAATTTTTACATCTAGTTTATATTTTTGAAACATACTTAGACATTTTATTGGAGAAAATTCTTATTCCTCATTTAGAAGAATGTAGAATGTTTAGGTAATAAAAAATATTGTTTATTTCATCCTTATTTATAATAAATATTAAAAATTCTACTTTTATTCTTTAAAACTGCAGTTTAAGATATCGATTTTTAAAAACAGATTTGACAATTTTGCGTAAGTATTGACAGCTTGTCTTATAGAATAATACATAAGTTTATAAGTTCTCAGAAAATATTGTTCAACTATAGCGAGATATATTCATTTAAAATGTTTTAAGAAATCTAATTTTTACTGTACTTTGTACTTTGAAATTTTACATCTGGTGAAAAATCCTTGATATCTATTCAATGTGTCAGTTTTATTGTCTGATTATACATTCTTAACAATATTTCATATTATACAGGATAATTGTGGATATCCTTAAAACGATGTTGATATCATATGCAGTAGGGCACTAATAACTATACTTAGAATATAATATGTCCTAATGCATTTAAAAAAAAAGAAAGATTGCTACCTCTTACGTGGAACAAAACATTTATTTTTTAAAAAAGATAAAAAACATGGTTAAAATAAACACTGAATTAAATATATATATATATATATATATATATATATATATATATATATATATATATATATATATATATATATATATATATATATATATATATATATATATATATATATATATATATCTATATATATATATATATATATATATATATATATATATATATATATATATATATATATATATATATATATATATATATATATATATATATATATATATATATATATATATATATATATATATATATATATATATATATATATATATATATATATATATATATATATATATATATATATATATATATATATATATATATATATATATATATATATATATATATATATATATATATATATATATATATATATATATATATATATATATATATGTATATACATATATATATATATATATATATATACATATATATATATATATATATATATATATATATATATATATATATATATATATATATATATATATATATATATATATATATATATATATATATATATATATATATATATATATATATATATATATATA
This sequence comes from Pardosa pseudoannulata, assembly GCA_032207245.1. NCBI lineage: Eukaryota > Metazoa > Arthropoda > Arachnida > Araneae > Lycosidae > Pardosa > Pardosa pseudoannulata. The sequence continues at coordinate 106,670,923 of CM063503.1, forward strand.
TATATATATATATATATATATACATATATATATATATATATATATATTATATATATATATATATAATATATATATATATATATATATATATATATATATATATATATATATATATATATATATATATATATATATATATATATATATATATATATATATATATATATATATATATACCGGGTGGCCATAATTAAACCCACAGTGCTCACAGTGTTTTGTAGAGCGATCTATTTGTGAGAATGACGTCATATTTTGTAGGAAGATTAAGTCACCGCTAGGGGAATATATAGGGATGTGTAATAGAAAATAGAGTGTTAACAAATGCAAATCAATACGGAAATTAATTTTTTAACTGTGCCAATGGATGTAACGTGAAATTTGAATAAAGAACTTCTTCTTCTGCTCAGCGTACGTTATATTGCAGATCACTAGACTTTATCGGTGTTTGTGTAGATTTTACGCTTTTTGAAAAGTGTTGCAATATCGAACTTGAACAAAATCAGAAAATGTGCATAATAAAAGGTAATTTTATTCCGTATTAATTTGCATTTGTTAACACTCTATTTTCTATAAAACAATGCCAAATATTCCCCTAGTGGTGACATTTGAACCTAATTTGTTTTTTCGAGGAATCCTTCTTCTCTCGTCTTCTTTAATCTTTCTACAAAATGTGGAGTCATTCTAGCAAATAGATGGAGCTACAGAACACTGTGAGCACTGTCAGTTTAATCATGGCCACCCGGTGTATACATATATATATATATATATATATATATATATATATATATATATATATATATATATATATATATAATAATTATTTCCTTTAGTCACAATAATTATATAGCACCTATTGGTTTTACTTACCCGGGCTACTGTTCAAAAAGAAGCCTAAACAGCTTGCAGTAATTTGGTAAGATGAAGTCTGGCCATATTAAAGAGAACAGCACAAGGCTAATTAAAACTTTATTTGAGAACTGCTAAATCGGACATCTTTACCAGTCAAAGACAGATAAGAGAAAGACACAAAAATCCCTCTGCTCGAACAGAAGTGCAACCAATAGCGAAGACAGAAAGAAATTTCCTAAGACACAAGAAACTTAGTCAGAGAATTAAACTGTTAAGTTCAGGAAAAACGCTGGGCCATTTAAGAAAATATAAAGATATTAGGCTAAGTTTGAAAGAAAAATGTCGGCTTCAGCCATCACTTTTTATTGTCTTACACTTTTTGTATGTATTAAACTCTTGTCTTTTAAATGACTACCATTAACACTTTTCATAATTTTCCCGTTTATCGAGAGTGATTTGAATAAATATGCCGATTACATAAGGAAGCATAATTTCCGCTAAGTGGTCATTTTCTCAAATGAAGAGGATCCTTTTGCGACATCTTACGTATATTAAATTAGAAGTGGAGATCCATTAAAACAAACGCTTTTACACGGGGTTGTCACAGTTTAGAAGATATTCGGACAATGTAATGAAACTTTCCGAAGAGGGAAATTTTAGAAAGCATATTTTAATAATTTTAAACTTTGAACTATTTTCCATGCAGAGCTTTTTTTATACTATTATATATCATAATATTCTTTTATATCCTATCCTTTTATATCGGTGACTCTTTACAATTCTTATTCTTTGAAGGATTTTTTTTACATACTCGAAAACGAACTTTCTTAATTGAACATTTTTGTATTCAAATGGGTTATATACTTTTAATTCAGTAGCCAAATGTGTTGCAAGAATTGTAATTATTAGTTTAATCTGTTTTTTATTAATGAAGAAAAGAAAATGACATTTTTACATAACGTTTTTATTTCTGGAAAATGAAGAAAAAGGAAAAAGAATTTTTACGAAATTAAACGTTAGAAAATAGCAGTATTATACTTCTTATTTTATAAAAATGCTCAATATAGAATGCTCAACAGGTAAAAATATCAATCACATTAAAACCAAACTCTTTCCATTTCTTGCATAAACTAAAATTAGGTAGGTTGTTTTTTTATGCTTAATGGCACTGTATCTATCCTCAAGGGACATATTGTGCGAAACACATGGTTAAGAGACCTCATACTGGTTTGGTTTAGTTCACTAAAGTCTGTTTTTCTGATACACAAGGTTTCTTCTTAAAATCGATTACGAGAGGCTATGAACATCCAATCCATCAGTGGGGTTTCAATCCACGAACTCTGGTACCGAAGATCAGTGCCCTACCAAATTTCTAAATATTATACTAATTAGCAAGCCGCGGCGAAATCTTTAGGCTAGAAATTGAAAATATGTAACCTTTTCTTTCAGTCTACCGGTTAATGGTTGGGATAGCCCTCCGTCCCCCTTTTCCACTTGTGTACACCACTGGTACAAGCTTGTTTTGATTTTGGTTTGGTTCTCTATGGTCTAGTGTTTTGCACACGAGGGCTAATGAGACCGGGACCTATTGGTTAAAGCCAATTTCGAACGGTTACGAACAACCATGTCATAGTGGGATTAGAACCCACGAACTCTGGTATCGACGATCAACGCCCTAACTAATCGGCCAGCATTAGACCTGGTACAAGCTAAAATGAATGAATGAACTACGTTAGCTGTTTCTTAGAAATATTGAAAAGAAATTTCTATGAATTTGCAAAATTGTAATAGTGGTATTTCACGGTAAATAATAAGTTAAATGTTACTAATAAAAAGTAAAATATAACATTATAGTGGTCTCTTTTTTTTTTTTTTTTTGAAAACTTGGAATAATGTGTCATGAGGGATTTTTAAAGAAGCTACTTTAGTATATTAAGTCATTAGAGATATTTTATATTGTTAGTTATATTTCTCCCAGCAATGTCACAAGAATTACACAGAAATTTAATTTTGCCAACTATAAATTTAAAAAGGAATGATAAAAAAAATGGCAGGTACATTCTAAATCCCAAAAGTCCAAAAATTATAGATAAATTTGCACAGAATTTATGTTTTGCATTTACATTTCTTTTAATATCTAAAAATTAATTACAATTTAAAATGTACCAATTGTAATAAGTCTCTAATGGGGTACTATACAAAATTTGCATAGCTTTTATAATTAGTGTAATTTTGTTTTATTAACGACTCCATTATTTATAGTCAAAAAGTTCCCATATGACGAAATCAGGTTCCAAACTTTTTTAAATTCCTGGAATTATTCTCAATTACCATGGTTTCGTGCTATCGATGATGATTCTGTAAACATCGTTACCTGCTACTTATTCTATATAAAAAATTATACAGTTGGCATTATGTTTTCAGAATAAGTTATAATCCTTCTTACTTACTATCTATTTGTGGGTACTTCTTCAAAACAGTATACCCGTTGGCGATTTGTTTTTAAATTATTGGTGCCATCTAAAATACCAATAAATTAAATACAAGCGTCCTTGCACTTTAATGCAATTTCAGTAAAAACAAAGATCTCTGAGTTCCATGTCATGCATTTGCTACAAAAAAACCCTCCAGAGGCCACACTCTTTATTTTCTTCACAATGTGATAAGGCTGTATAATAATTTTGTGTAATCAATATCAACCGTTACATCCAGTTAAAAAAATATATTATAAGCATACTTTTTTAATTATCTAGCTTTTCTAATAGGCTTAAAATTATTTAAGATTTGTAAACAATTATGTCTTTAATCTTTATATTGATTTTACTTTCTTATACGATAGATAATCAGTATCTGACAGTTAAAGTTATGCTTGCATGAATGCATACATGCATATGTAAGAGTGAATGTAAAATCAAAACTGAGATTCTTTAAACTAATATTAGAAAAATTTAAAATCCCATTAAAAAGTATTCAGTTCAAACAATTATTTTACGTTAAAGCATAATATATAAAAATTAAAATTAGGAAAGTAAATTTTAAATTTTAAAATAGAATAATTCATGTCTTCTAAAAATAAATTATTACTAAATGTGTTTGCATTTCTATTTGATGTTAAATGGTAGACCTGCATTTCGATCACATAAGTTTACAAATATATGTGTTTCAGTGTTCAAATACAATTGAGAATAAAAATATTTTCTACTGAATTTACAAGAAAATATTTGAATTATTTACGATAGATGGCGGCACTAAGTAAGGGGTTAGTACTTTTCAATTGTAAATACGTTTATAAATTTTTCGAATTAACCAGAAAAGTTATAATTATTTCCCTTATTAATTGAATTAACAAAAATTATATTCCATTTTTTTTAACTTACTTCTTCTTTAGTTTATTTTAAAGTAATATTTTTCTCCTGTTTCAGTACTCACAAAAATATATTTTATTGTAGTCATGGTCATAATATTTAACAGTAATGATCAATTGATTTGAAAACCTTTACTGCTAAACTCATTCAGAACTTTAGTAAGAAAAGATAATAATAATAATTATTGAAACTGTTGCATTTTAAATTTACTAATAAATTTCAAATTTATTAATTTATTATTAGTATTTCTAAACATCTTTAAGATTCTCAATAGCTTATTCCATTTTCTCTTTTTTATTTTACTCTCGTATCATCTGTGATATCATCTAAAGTGTGATTGTTATATATATATATATATATATATATATATATATATATATATATATATATATATATATATATATATATATATATATATATATATATATATATATATATATATATATATATATATATATATATATGTATATATATATATATATATATATATATATATATATATATATATATGTATATATATGTATATGTATATATATATATGTATATATATATATAAGTATATATATATATATATATATATATATATATATATACATATATATATATATATATATATATGTATATATATTTTATATATGTATATATATATATGTATATATACACACACACATATATATATATATATATATATATATATATATATATATATTATATATATATATATATATATATATATATATATATATATATATATAACAATAAAACATCATAACTGGACTGGAAACTAATTATGATTGTATTAACGAGGCAATTGATAAGTATGATAGCTTTATTTTATGGAGAATTGCTAGCTTGGTACGCATTGAGTTTTAAGCAAACTTAGAGATTTTAAGTTAAATTTGAAAGAACCAGTGTGAAACTTCAGACATCCCCGTATGTCGTCTTATGATTTTTGAATTAAATAAATGTGTGTCTTTTGAACGTCTAACCTTAACACTTTGTCGTAATTTCCCGGTTTATAGAGAGTGATTTGAATAAATATCCCGATTAAATAAGGAAGCATAATTTCCGCTAAGTGGTCATTTTCTTAAATGAAGAGGAATCTTTTGCGACATCTTATGCATATTAAATTAGAAGTGGAGATCCATTAAAACAAATGCTATCACACGGGGTTGTCCCAGTCTAGAGGATATTCGGACAATGTAATGAAACTTTCTCGAAATGGAAAATTTAAAATGCATAATTTAATAATTCAAAACTGGAAATTATCTTTCATGCACATTTTTATACTATTATATGAAATAATATTCTTTTATATCTTAATCTTTTCTATTGGTGACTATTTGTAACTCTTTACTTTTAAGCAATTGTTTTGTCATATTCGAAAATAAGTATACGTTAGTAAATATTTTTACATTCAAATAAAGTATATAACCTAAAAATCATTATTTTTGATTGATTGATATTATTAGTTTATTTTCTATTTACATGGAAAGAGAAATTTGTATGCGGTGTCTTTGTCATTTTGTCAAATTATAACATACTACTAAAGCGCATTTAATTATAATTTCACAAATATGTAATCTAAATGTAGAAAAATTATAACAGTGAACAAACCTTGGTGAAGAAATTATAATAAATATAAAAATGTATGGTCTTTTCTTTCAGTCCATCGGTTCATATTTGGTGTTTGAATCCCCTTTTTCCCTTATGTACTCCACTGGCACAAGTGAAAAAAAGTAAAAATGGTCTTGGTACAAGCTTGGTGCAAGCTGTCTTGGTACAAACTAAAAAGAGTAATTGGACATTAGTAATCTTATAAATGTGGCAAAGAATATATATATTTATATAACAGAATATAGTTATGTACTGTAAAATAATTAAGAAGAGTAAGGAAAATCAGTGTATTAGAATATTTCTGGTCTGGCACTTTCGGGTCTGGAAACTTTTAAACTGCAATAACTGCAAATTTAAACTTATATTTAATCTTCCATATTTTAGAAGATTATTTATTAAGAGACTATTTATTTCTGTCTTATATTAAGCGAGAACTTTTGTCAGATATGAGACATTAAATTTTTTCTATATGTTACAGGTTTTTTGTAAATAAAAGATTAAATGATATTTATAATTATTTTATTGCACATAAAATTTCAAACTTATACCTATTATTATAATTTTTTAGTCTAGATTAAAACAATGAAATTTACCTTAAATTAAATGAATTATCTAGCTATTTCAGTTGTTGAAATTTTGAATTCAGTTAAATTCATCCATACATATTTTGAATTTAAACCTAATTTTTTTTCTCTTAAAGAATCATATATAGTTCATTTAGTAGCTGCTTTATTTAAATACATATTATATTATTTTATTTTCAAGTAAAATAATTGTGTTTATTCATTAGATTATATGTGTAGTATTATGCGCAATTTGATAACTGTATAAAAAATCATTAACATTTGGATATTCTAAAATATTTGTTATATCTAAAATGATTCAATTTTGAGTAATGAAAAGACAGCATAATATCCACTGTAACAGATAAGGAGAATGAAGGCCGATTTGCTAGAGCGATGTGCTGTAATACCGGAGTTCATGGATAATAATTCCACTTATGGCTTGGAAGTTCGTAGCCGTTCAGAATCGGATTCAAACAATATTTCCCGTTAGCATTCGTGTAGAATAGAAAGAAGACCGTAGCTGGGCAAACTAAAGTACCAAAAACAAATAGAATGGCTTCTGAAAAAAAAACCCAGTAAAGTACGTTTTCCATGAACGTAAAAGGTAGACGTACTAAACTCAGAAGCATTTAATATACTAAAGCCTTTTTGTCCATAATTTTTAATTTTTTATAAAGATTTTTTTTATGCTGGAATGAAGTAATTCAGAAAACTTTCATATTTTGCAAAATACTTTTGGCTTTGATAAACATATGCGCGGTTCCTTTTCCACACCTTTTCAATCTTACTCGTTTCTCTTTCTTTCTGGTTTCTTTCTACAAGGGGATTGTCTTTTTCACGATGCTATGTTCCGATGTGAATTGGTATTTGCTTACGTGTTAGCATGCTTGAGGAATTGTGGATTCTAGTAATGGAAGACTTTTCCCAACGCATTGCTATGGTCCCTGCTTTAAGTAAACGGGTTGGGGCACAATGGCTTGTATGCATCAATCAGCTGGTCGAAAACTTTGTAGTTCAGCTCAGGTTTAAGTGCATTTCGTATTTCCTAGACACTGTGTTAAGAGTGGTAGGAGTTTTAGAAGTGCTTGGTAGGTAGGGATTTCATTAGGATACCGCACCGACATATACCATATCTTTAAACGGGGTTCTGTGACGGCTGTCCGGTATCAAGATTAGTCCTAGAACCCATTGTGAGATTTTACGCTGCAGCAGTTGGCCCTAATTTTGTTTTAATGGACGATAACGCACGTCTCTACAGAGCTAACATCGTCAATGACTACCTGGAGAGTGAAGGGATTGCACGTATTGCGTGTCCAGCATATTCGCCTGAACTTAATCCTATTGAAACTCTTTGGGATGCTCTTGGCCGTGCTGTATCTTTACGTTTCCCACCTCCAGCCACTCTTATTGAGCTGGAAACTACTCTACAAGAAGAATGGCGATTGCTTAGTTCTGCGGTGGTTGACCACCTAATTGAAAGCATTGTCACAAGGTGAAAACTTTGTATACCGATAAGGTGGAGATCCCATACCCTATTGACCCTTTGAAGATCACAATTACAAATTCTTTGGTATTTAATGGAATTAGGTTATACATTTTATCTATGAGACTTACAGATTTGAAATATATGAAACAAATATTTTACATTCTTTTTTTTGGGGGGAGGGGCAAGGTTTAGAGAGGCTGATTTAACTGTGAAACGCTCCCCTTGTACAGCAGGAAAATATTTCTTTCTTAAAACTTTAATTAAATTTAGAGAGCAATGAATAATTACCCTTAAAATAATGTAAATAATTAATTACTAAACAATATATAAGTAATGTTTTGGGTTTTCATATGAGATCATAAAGAAAATCGAACTCTTGATTCTTCCCTGTAAAGGAAATTCAAAAAAGAATATTTCAAAGACAAATAAATTGTAGTGATACCATCTATTTATAGTTTAAAGTGTTAAAAATAAAGAAAAAAATTAAAGTGTTTAAAACAAGGAAAAAGTATTAACAGGTGGTTTCGCTGCGAAACCACTATCCTTAAAAGGGTTAATGTTCTTTTTTTCATTATATGCTGTTTATTTTCACCTTATACATAATTCTGTGTAAGTCTCCTGTATGTCATATTCTAATAACTTACAAAAATTTAATATTGTTTTCATTTCTGTATATAATTATAGATTCTGTTTTATGCATATATATACTACTTTTCTGCCTAATTTTGTGTCAATCAAAGCAGTATTTGTTGATTTTTTTGCATTTTACATCTTTTTGCTTAACTTTTGGAAGTGAGTGTATATCAACTGTGGTGCCGAAAAACTTGCCGATTCTATGTTATGTCAAAAATGGGTATTAGAAAATGGAATTCTGTGTGAGAATCTAGCAAAATATTCCATCTGTCGAGGCAAAGAAACTAACTGAATATCGCACTCCCAAATCTGGTGATTCTTATTCATTAATCATTAAAAGGTATGTGCAATTAGTAGCAATTTTAACTGATATATTACTTCCTTCTCTCTAAATAAAAAAATTCTATAAACTTAAAATCGACAAGCAATAAGATGTATTAGAACCGAAACAAGACCTATCAGCTGCCAACAAATCTTAAAGATCAGAAGTTCTTAGGCGGCTGTAAACTGCTGTCAACAGGTGTGTTAATCAGAATAAAGCGAGTTTGCGCATTCAAAAAGTAAAACTTCCTCCGTTCCAGTAAGCACAACTTAATTCTCGACCCTGAAATACGGATTGCAGAAGATAATATCATTTTCGCCAGTAAGGTCAAATTTTTAGGTGTGATGTTTGAACACAGACTTGGGTTTATACTTATGCTTGGGATCTCTACGGAAGCTGCAAGATATCCATAAATATTTTACAAGACCTATGTGATACCTCCTGGGAAGCAAATAGTGGGTCACTTTTCAATGTATATCATGACCTCGTTCGGGCTAAGTTGTATTATGATTGTGTAGTGTATAGTGTGGTAGGAAAAGATATGCTTGAGGAATTAAATATTATTCATCACTTTAGTCTTGGACTTTTTTCGTGTGCTTTCAAAATATCACCAATTAAAAGTATACCTACATTGACTACTATGAAGAACCTTTTGAACTAAGACGTAAGAGTTTATATCATTATTACTATTTTAAAACTTCATCATTGCCCAGTCATCCTCTTCAAAGTTAGAATTTAAATAGTTTTATCTCTCGTCTTTATGTAGCGATATCTTCTTGCATACCTTCATTCCATCAAATAATTAAAGAAATTTTGTGAGACTTTGGTGTTTTTAATACTGATATAATCCCTGCTGATGACCGTAAACCTCCTTGAACTTTATCAAACTTCCTATACATTATTCCTTTCAACTTTTCACAAATAATCCAAATCTGGCGTTATTTGTCAACAAATGTTTGTTATAATATAGTTATATCGCTTTTGTCAAAGTTTTTACTGACGGTTCCAAACCTGGAAATTTTAAGAGCTGTGAATTTAAGATTCAGAACACTCTAGAACTGATATATATTTTCACATAGGTTTCTATTATTATCCAGAAAAGCAAGTACTCAAGGTTTCACTTAATTACAATTGACCACGAAAGAGCAGTATGAAAAGATCTAATTTTTATTCACTTGTTGAATGTTCCAAACATATAGTAGTAAACATATTGTAGTAAACTCGAAGGATAATAAAAAAAAGAGAAAAATTGTAGAATTCATTCACATGAAAGGAGTTGTAGGCACTGCAAAAACTTCAGGAGTTGTAAATTTACTCAGTAATACAATCTTTTTGAGAAAAAAAATAGCTTTTTTTAACTACTTGATAGAAAAATTTAAACTATATGTTGTACTATAATACATTTTTGTATAAAGAAGAAATGTACATTCATACATGAGATATTTTTACATACAAGGAGAAGTGACGAATATATGACTGTTGAACTTATACTAAATGTACTTGAGTTGGACGATTTCATTATTATTTTTATTCACATATTTTTACTTAAAACTCTATCAAATGGTAAAAACTTCGAAAATAAATGGAACTTTTTAAAGCAATAGTTTTGTAAATATATTTATCCATAAAAAATGACAAGTCTTTAAAGAAATTTAAATTTTTACTTTTTAGATTAAATTTCAAATTAAATATTGATAAACTACACAAAATAAAGAAAATATCCTATAGTTTTGTTTTTTTAATCTGAGAAACTTCCTTATTTTAGATTATCCTAGTTATTAATGCAGGTACCATGATCATTTTGTTATGGATGAATTATAGAGGAATTTATATTTTAAACACGTGAACAGAGCCATGGATATATTATTTCCTCACGCACCAGGTCGAACAAGTCAAGCATCAAGTTGATGGATTTTTTGGGTCAGGCGAACTATGAGCGACGAAAGACCGAAGTGTTTTCGTGAATCTCCAAAAAAGATCCCTAGTGCGGTATTTCTTTCGATTAAATGATGTGGTCTAAATGTGTGAGAGTTCGTTAACAATTCCATTGCACGATATAACTCAAAAAAGACTCTAGCGAATCTAGATGTAGTATGAAGTCTGAGATATGTTTTCGATTGAACTGTGGACATTCTATACATATGGATAATCTTACACAATAATAAATACCAGAAAGTGATTGAAATGATCCAGGATGTGCTATCTAAGCAGATATTTCTACATTGCAGAAATGCAAATGCACATTTAAATGAACTTATTTAGAATGTTTTAAGGAAAGTACAAAAAAAATCTGCTGAATGAGAGAGAAAAAAAAAGATATCGATGAGAACTGAGAGAATAGCTTGGACTAATTGTCCCCTCTCATTAAGTTCTGGTGATATCGGCTGCGTTAGTGTACCTACTGGACAGAATTTAAGCAGCGTCCAAGACCCGGTAAGTCAGTATTAATTAAACGATGTCCATGTACCAGCAGTTGAGCATTTGTATGATACACCTTGCTTTGGCAAATAACCCAACGCTTTCAGATCCTTCGTAGACAGCAGTCTATTTTGAAGATTGTTAGAGAGTCTAGCTCTGAAAGATCTATTTTTTATACGTCCTGGTTTGTTCATATATTGAGACACACTTGCATCCCTAGTTCTTGGCTAGAAATGATTTTTAAATCATCTATTAGGTTTTAAAATTTTTCTAATTATTGCAATTGATTTTAAAAAATCATTTTTTATTAAATAAAAATGTATAGTGTATAATGGTGTAAAATTAGAGTTATTTAAAACTTAGATGGAAGCTACTTTCGTTGGTTCAAGTTACATTTACTCATGATATCCTTTCAGCTCGGGGTCCAATCCAGACGTTACGGTATTAGTTTTTTATATAAAATGAAGGTAATTATCCTTCAATACTATAAGTAGATTGAATTATCATATCCATTTAAAGCATAGACCTTGTTTCTTGCAGATAATTTCATTTTTTAATCTTTTTAACAATTTTTCTACACGAAAATTTTCTCCAAAATTATTTTGTAACTAAATTGTTATTAACTTGGAAGATTAGAACCTTTTTAATAAATCAAATAAGCATCAAACCTATTAATGTAGCTTGAACCGTTTCAATGTTTTGAAGCGTCTTGTAATTGTTAATAACTACGAACATATACACACATGCACACGTATATATATATATATATATATATATATATATATATATATATATATATATATATATATATATATATATATATATATATATATATATATATATATATATATATATATATATATATATATATATACATATACATATATATACATATACATATATATACATATACATATATATATATATATATATATACATATATATACATACATACATATACATATATATATATACATACATATATATATATACATATATACATATATATACATACATACATACATACATACATACACATACATACATACATACATATACATATATATATATATATACATACATATATACATATATATATATACATACATATATACATATATATATATATATATATATATATATATATATATATATATATATATATATATATATATATATATATATATATATATATATATATATATATATATATATATATATATATATATATATATATATATATATATATATATATATATATATATATATATATATATATACATATATATATATAGCTACTTTCATTAATAAATTGTAATTTTTAAAGTAAATTAATTTTGCTACATTAAGTAACTGTACGATTATTTTTATTACATTAAAATTATCGAGTCATAATTCTATTTAAAACAATAGTGATAAAGATTTTAATTCTTTTTAATAGTTAAACCTGTTTTACATGCTAACATCAAAAGTAACTCGACAATTATCTTCTTTCGTTGAAAACAATTCATCTTAAAAATTTAAAACATTACATGATATATAAAAAATACTAAATTATAGATTCAACAATTTTAATAAATATATATTCAGCTTATTGAATTATTTATACATTTTAACATTGGGTTAACTTTTTAATTTAAAACTAGTCTTTGAATAAAAGAAAATAAACAAATATAGGAGAAATAGAAAGGATTTTGTAATTTGAATGAATTTATTTAATGAAATTGATATGTTTCTAATAATTTCATTTCTAAGATAAATAATATTTAATTAGTATATCAAATCTACTATAAAGAGAGAATTAATGTAGGAAATTTAGTATTATTTTTCAAGTCCGATAGATGGCAGTAGCAGTCGAGAAGGGCTTATTCATATATCAAAATACAGCTTTATTGTATTTTTAAAATTTGCAAAAACCTTTCCAATAGATTGAAATCCTACACAAGTATAGTGAATAGTTACAAAACATAATAATATATACTTCTCTTAACTCTCGGTTCAGTAAATTGTTACACTTTTGAAGCAAAGAATATGTGATCAGCTCGATTTCCGCCATAATATACCTCACAAGTATAATGTATAATATGGATACCCTAGGAGAGTTTAAATATTTCAATTTTTCTTTATTCTAATGTATTATGACTTCCCGTATCATCTTACTACAATTTTCTACTTTTTCTTTTTACATTTCTAGCGCTGTTTAACCCTCTCTCTTACTTAATATATCAAAATCAAAGATAAAAATGTGAAATGTTATAGCAGAGTTGGAGAATATTAAAGACCACATTGTTTTATAGCTGTCCTAGGGTTCTTTATTTGTTGGTTGCAGTAAGCTAGTTAGTTAAGTAGTACATAAAAATGGTTTTAAGTGGTTTGCGTTGTGTTAAAAATTTAGTTTAACCCTTTGAAGATCCCGATTACAAAGTCTTTGGTATTTAATGGAATTAGGTTATACATTTTATCTATAAGTATTATAGATTTGAAATATATGAAAAAAATATTTTTACTTTCTTTGGGGGGGGGGAAGCGAAATATAGATAAGCTGTGAAACGTGCACTTTATACAACAAGAAAATATTTCTTTCTTAAAACTTTAATTAAATCTGGAGAGAAATGAATAATTATCCTTAAAATAATGTAATTAATATATAGCTAAACAATATATAAGTAATGTTTTGGGTAAGTGTTTTTATATGAGATCATGAAGAAAAATGAACTCTTGATTGTTCCTTGTAAAACAAATTAAAAATATTTTTTTTAAAGAGAAATAAATGAATTGTAATGATCTCATCTATTTACAGTTTAAAGTGTCAAAAACAAAGAAAAAAATTAATGTGTTTAAAACAGATAAAAAGTATTCAAAAGGTGGTTTCGCTAAGAAACCACTGTCATTAAAAGGGTTAATGCTTAAGTTCCCCCAGATCAAATGAAGAGACTACAAATATAATTTAAAAAATTAAATTATTTAATACAATTTTAACAGTCATCTAATTAATTTGGTTAAACTTATTTTCACTAATTTTTTTTACGATCAGATTCAGGAGCAAATCAAATACATATAAATTTTTAAGCTAAGATATAATAATTCAAATAATTCAAAATAATTCAAAAATGAAAACACGCCCTTAATTTGTAGAAGTGCTGGATGAGGATAAGTGTAGGGGAGCTACCTAACACACATTTAAATTTAGCAGTAAAAAAGATGGTCACAAAAGACTATATACTTATAAATGGGACTTTTGTGAAGTTGTTACGAGTTTTATACTGCAGCAAATCAACTAAATAGCCTTTTACCCAAACACTCCTTTATGTTTATTATAGATATCAATTACTGGAAAGAAATCAGTTGCTCATTTACTCTCTATGGCAAAATTTCTGTAGTCTGCTCGTACATGCAGTTATGTTTATCAAACTTGATAGTCAGTACCGGCTATATGGTCACCCGCTTATAAGGGCACCCCGCTTATATGGTCACTTTTCTAAAGTCACGTCTAACTTAATAGGAAACATCTGTTAAAAGTCACCGCTTATACAGTCATTCTCTTATTCTTGTTACCGGTTATATGGTCAGTTTCATGTTTTCAACAAGTTTTTTTTCTTTTTTTTTCCTTTTCTTGCTTGTGCAGACTCGTCGTAGTTTTCCAACTCCCTCAGTTCTCGTCCCCCCTGATAACAAATGGACATTTGTCTGTTTATTGGTTGAAGTTAACTCTCTCATACATGACCTCAGGTGTTATTTTACTAATTTCGAAGCAGCAGATGAGCATCTAAAAGCTATTAGGGACTTAGAAAAAGTTGTGTTAACAACCAACAAAAGGAAGCAAACTTGTATACCTGATTATTTTTAAATACATTGAACAGGAAAATACGTATGTAAGTGTGCTGTACTTTGATTAGTAAGATAAGTTAATAAATACCCCCCCAAAAAATCCTCTTCGCGGATGAAGGCCATCGGTTGGGTGCGGTTCTTCCGAATTTCTCTGAAGAACACTCGTCGGTCTCTATCTCCTAGTCTCGTTGGTCTGCTGACTCGGGGCACATTCCGAAAATCAACGCTCACCTTCCACTTCTTAATCACATAGTCCACTGTCGATTTTGGGCACTTCAGATCACTAGATATGTCCCTTAAGGATCGGCCACATTTGTGATACCTGATAATTATACCTTTCTCGAAATCATAGAGCTCCGAACTGTGCGGTATCTTGCATGCGACTAATGTCGATGCTGTTTCCTACACGATGTTTACCGGCGGAGGTCGTGACATACCTCGGAACCGTAGATATCATCATTTACATAGGTTTCCAAATACTTATTGGTATACAGTGTATGAAATAATTAGTACCTAATGTACAAGTATCAAAATTTATTTTGCAGGTAAATTTCTATTTTATTCTTTAGTGTATATATTCAACAAATATATCACTTCTTATCACCAAACTAGATTTTAAAATTTATATCCATAATAATCATCTATAAAAAATTATTTTAAGTAGAGAAGCGAATTTTATTTTATAACAAATCGAAAATTGTCTGCTTTGATGAAGACTTTTCAGCTTGTAAAATGTCCTCTTAATCGACAGACGTTAATTTACATTGGTATTTTGTAACAGAGAATATTTTTATTATAGTCCAAAAATAGTAATGCTTGCTTTCATATAGGGTTTTCCGTCAAAAAATGTTTATCTTACAGAGATCAAAAAACATTTTGCATTAAATTTTAGATCCAAATTTGAAACATTCGTAGCTACAAAATCTTCCAATTACTAATAAAAATAGTAATAGTATATGTTTCATAAAAGTAATTCAACATAAGTCTCGTTCTTCAACACTGAACCAGGAAATATCATTGCAATACAAAAAACTGATTTACGGTGAATATCACATGTTGTGTTCATTATTCGAAGTGGAGGAGTTTAAGTTTATCTATATATTTGTATGTACTGTTCATTAACACTCACATCTTCATTTTTATACTTAATTTATTTTGACAGCACCAAACAAATTCTTAATTGTTCATTTGAAATATCACAAATTCTCACAAGGATTTTAAACTAAAAATTACCAGCATACGGTAAGAATTACAAAATTGAAAAAAAATTAATTACAAAAATTACTTTAGAATTACAAACTGACTTTCTGTCGGGTATTTTAACCCTTTTTATCCTGAGGGTACTTATAAGTGCCGCTTCTATCAAACACCTATAAATTCCTAAAAAAGCCGTTTTTCCTGACAGTACTCACAAAAACATGAACTATGCAGTTCCTACAGTAGAAAAGAAATGACAGCACAAATTAGGAATCATTTTTATTCGCATAGTAGAGATTTTATAATTGACATGCTGCATTCGAAGGTCATTTTGTGGTAGAGTTGATACAAGTGTTGTTCGGTTGACTAAATTTAGTGCTTTATTAGTGCTTTGGTACTATTATTTTTTAGAGACTTCTATACTTCGCTGTTAAGCATTTCATTTGTTTTATTCATAATTTAATGTTTTATTTTCTATCATAGAGTCAAAAATATATGTCGGTACTAGAAATTACCAGCTGCAAAATTAACTCTTTAAAGCCCAAATTAACAACTTTTGGAATTTTTCCTTGAAATTATTAATATATATGGGTAGAAATGCATAAATTAAGAGTATTTTAAAATAATTTTGAAATATTTTAACTGCAATCATGATTTTTAAGCCGTCCTTATTTGATGACGCTGGGCGTTTGTATGTAAAAATCTAAACATTTTAAAAATTATTTTTTTACATAAAATTATGCAGTTTTAATGTATAAATCAAGTAATAGACAAAAATAAAGATAAAAATTAAAATTTATTTTTATACATAAAAGAAAACTTTCTATTTTACATTTTTAATGTTGAATTTTTGCATGAAAAAGAGGAAGATATTATATGCGTAAAATTGCATTGAATTTCATACAGTTTGTTCTAGGATTTAAAGAGCAATTATCATATTGGCAACGTTTTTGTTTCTCCCTATTGATAATAACATGCTTGAATTTTGTCGAATTTTACGTCAGGAAGCACATGGGGATGTTATCTGACCTTTGTATTGGTCTTCCTGGCATTCTTTTGAATCCGCTCCCTTTTCAAAAAGTTTATAGTAATATATCTTCTAAAATCTTTAATTGGCATCGACTTAGAACCATGGAGCTTTTTATAAATGACATAGCCATTTACAACAGCCATGTCTGTCATCCTGGTAATAAGGCAAAAGTACCATTTCTTTCCTCGTATGGCAATAGAATCTATCTCAAGAAGTCAATCATCTTCTAATGTTTTAAATATTTTATTTCTACTCATTTTTTAGTTTTACTACATAGATTATCTGCAAAAAATTGTAAAAAACCCTTGAGAAAAAAATCTGAATACTGAATATGAATTATAGCCAAACTCCTAGAGTCCTCAAACAATGACGGACAACTTTTCCTGGTTACTACGGACACATTAACAACTCTAAATAATATTAAACATTTTAATGGAAACAAATGGATTATCTAGATTACATTTATACCAAATTGAATGAACTTACCTCATAAATTATTTCACAAACAGCGCAATACAAAATGTGTAGTGCGAATATCAAACAAGCGTGAAATGCTACTTCATCTTTCCCACACTTTTTTACTTAATTTCAAAGAAATATATTTGATACTGTATAGTGCTTTCTTCTATCAGAACTAGTGGTAAATAAAATAATATTTTTTTCACTTAATAAAGGGAAATGCGGTTTTTAGAGCATCATCATATGAGGACACTGGCCGTTAATGGGTTAACTACTAAAATACAGTAAAAATAATTTTTCTTTTTTCTGTGATTATTTTCCATTAAAACTTACCTAATGATGCAAAAATTCAATAAGAAAGTTGATGGTAAATTAATTCAGGATATAAAGGGTTAAGATAGTTGTAATCATAATCGGATAAAATATATATTTTATTTAATTTACACTCAAAAGCCGCCAACGCTGCAATAGTTACTTACTCGATTCCCAAAAGCAACTCTTTATTAGACGGTGTGAAACGCAATTACAAATAAATGTATTTTAATTGTTCTTATAACAATACCTCATCGAATATTTATTATAATATATATTTCTATAAAATAAAAGAATGAATGTTAAATGAAACAAACCTAAAGCTAATAATGCTTTTAATAAAGAAATTAAGAAATAAACCATACTATTTTTTTAATAACTCGTATAACATTTGTATCTTAAATGGGTTTTCATTTCTTTCCTAAATGTACAAGTTAGCATATTTTTGTTTAAACCCATTACGATAAACTCTCCCATGAGGGCCAGTATTCTCTATTAGCTTATGTTTCCTAAAAGGCAGATATTAATTAATTTTCCTTAATATTTTCCAAAGAAGAATTTTTTTTATTGGATTATAGTCAAAGAACTCGTAGTGTTAGCTTTTGATTAAAAGAAAATGCAATATTTTTTTTCCCTAACAAAATGAATATTTAACCTTCTTTTGAGAACGAAAACATTTTGTATTTATTTTTAGATCATAATTTGAAAGACTTAATTACAAAAGGCAAACAAAAATAATAACTGAGAGAAAATAATTTAATTAAGTTCAAAATTCTGAACTCGGTAGAAAGCATAATTTATCATTTGTCTTATTAGAACGTCTTCAAATTCTTACATATTTTTTTTATCAAGAGTTTATTATACATCAGTAATCAATAAAATTGAAAATAAAAGGGATAGATTGTTATTTTTATTCTAAAGAGTTCGTTATTTCAGCGCTTTATTATAATGTATTAACATAATTTTAATTTAATAATTCATCTAAGTCTTTAATTTGATTTTCTTAAAAAACTTAAGAAATAGATAATTTATTAGGCATCATATGTCTGTTTAAAGCACCTTACATGAGTCATTTTATGATGCCACCCATATTGTATACTGTTTTGGTTGATGGGCTTATACTCATAATTTGATTTTCTTAAAAAACTTAAGAAATAGATAATTTATTAGGCATCATCTGTCTGTTTAAAACACCTTACATGAGTCATTTTACGATGCCACCCATATTGTTTGGTTGATGGGCCCCTGTTTTGGTTGATGGGCTTATACTCAGTAGATTTGTATCCAATTCAGGAATGTAATTAGGTTGTAATTGTATTCCCCTATCCACTCCCCTCCGTAAAATGTAGGTATGTTGACCACCTATGTGGTTCTCCCTTAATAAAGAGTCAATATGGTGTTGTATGGGTAAAATTTTAAATAAAAGCACCTGGAACCGTGTGTAAAAATATAACCCAATTACGATGTACAGTAGAAACAAGTACAGTAGAACCTCGATTAACAGATCCGTGATTAACCGAGGTTTCTGTTAACCGAGTCAATAACGAAGTCTAATTTTTTTTCTCCTTTCCAAAATGTGCGTGGAAAAAATTATACACATTTTAGTTCTTTGTCCTTGTTACAGGCACTTCTTCCACAAAAGCCCTCAACTTCCAAGAAATTATTTTTGAAAATGCATCTTTCGATATTTAACTAAGTATAGTTAAAAAAAATTCCATTTTACTTTTTAAAATTTACTACTAGATTTGATTTCTTTTTAAAATCTTTTTATCTGTGAAACATAAGTTCATATATGTTTATTTTTATCACATAAAGAAAGCTTTATTGTTTTTTACTTTAAAAGTTAGTTAAACTCGGAAGCACGGAAGGTTTTTATACATGGTTTCAATTAACCGAGATTTCCGATATCCGAGGTACTAGCGGCCCCAATTACCTCGAATAATCGAGGTTCCACTGTAATGGTAAGGATATAAAATATTTGCTGTTCTTACATGATATAAATAAACAGTTTTATGAACTGGTTCTATAAACATTGCTCTAAAACTTGTAGTTTAGACTAAGTGTTATATTTAAGATTTTAACTGAAATGTTGCTAAAAAGAGGAAGTTGAAAAGATAGTTTTTGTCTGTTATTAATACCAAGAGAACACATAAAAAGAGATTTTACTTACTAATATAAAGTACACGTTATAACAATTTTAAATACATACAAAATATTGGCCTTTTACACATAAATATTTTTGAGTTATGCGAGATAGTATGAGATGCGTATCTGTATGATATACACAAAACGTCAATTGTAAAACAGCCATAACCAGTTTTAAAATTGTCCAAATGAGTATGTAAATTTAAAAAAATGAAGTTTCCTTGTAGGTACATACAGACATACCACTAATACTGCTCAAAATTCAATCAGGTATGGTAGAAACTATTGTTTTCATAGGAATCTGAGTACTGAAATTTCTGATGATCACAATATTTTATATCTTGTACAAGGAAGTAACAAGACAAATATGATATTTATGCATGTTGTTTTACAGCCTACCCACTCACGAGAAGGTGTTAGCATATAAAAAGTAGTTGCCAAAAAATGAATTGTCAAAACTATTAATCACTACTAATTAAAGTAATTCACCGCTTTTATTGAACTTTGATTGTGTGTCAGTTGATAGTTTCGAATTGAAATTTATTTACCTTCCTGGCTAGCTAAAGATCTGATATATTTGAAAATAACTTCAATTTCTATGACGAAACACTATTTAATCATAAAAAAGTAAGATTAGAGAATGAAATATGAAATCAGTTAGGTAAATGCAAAAAGCGTAATTTCAATCCCAAGTGAAGAGTTTCTAAACTAGTATAGCCATCTATATGCAAGCGACGTAACTAAAAACTCAAAATTTTGCTTTCTATATCTTTATATGGTTTTTCTTTTAAAATAAAAGCCATTCAGAAAATATTTCTTATATTTTACTTGTTACATTCACACATAATATTCTTAGAGTATTTAGATAGCGTGGTAGAATAAGTTTATGTTGGAGTATTCTATTTCCAAATGATTGGCATTATTGGTAGTCTCATTAGGGACACTCGTCATTCATTCAAGCTTATCAGTGCAATCTCATTAATATATTATAATAAAACTCACTTTTGTCAAATTTAAACTCGATTCGTTTGTAACTTTATATTTTAGAAATGCAAGGCAACCTGCCTAAAAAAAGTGAAAAGTTGTTATTTACGATATCCGGTTTCTGTTAAAGAAAAATGCACTGTTCTTGCTTAGCGGGGAACCAAGATATTTTCCCCCTATAGATAGGAAATTTGAATTTACTGAAATACTGGACGTTTAACAAAAATCAGACAATATTTAAAAAAAAAATGTAAAATTTGTAATTTAAAAAAAAATTAATTTTTAAGTAAAGTTGCTTATTGCATGCAAGAAATCGTATTTTTCTGAATAAAATTCATGATGTTATTGATTAAGTTTAATTCAAATTTAGAATAATTTTTTTAAATTCGTAAATATTCAAACTATAAAAATTATATATATATATATATATATATATATATATATATATATATATATATATATATATATATATATATATATATATCAATGATTAAAAAGCGTACCGCATAGAAAATGTGTGAAAATGTACAGGACAATTTAATACTTTTTTCCAAAAATGTTTCAAAATGGACCCTTTAAGGAAGTCATAAGAAAAGAATTTTTTTTAAAATCCTATATTGAGTGACGGAGAAATAATTAGGCTATATAAATCAGTCTCTATCTTTAGTCTAACTTGTTCTATAACATACAGCAAACTGTAGTTCTTGCCTTCATCCACGAACGTTGAAGGAAAGTACACTTTTAAGATTGAATAAAACACTCTGAAAGCTTTAATTAATATTTCAGTTAACTTAAAGTACAAAAAAATTTTAATTTAACTATGAATTTTTTCTCGTCATGGCGGTTTCTTCTTCTTCAGCAGCGCTACAGCCTGGTACAGGCCAAGGCTTTCTCTGTCTGCTTCCTCCAAACGGCTCGACTTTTTGCAAGGTTTCTCCATCTATTAATACACAAGATCTCCAAATGTTTCTCCACATAATCCAACCCCCTTGTTGCTGGTCTACCTCTTCTTCTTGTACCCTCAATATTTGAAAAAGTTAATTTTTTAACTGGGTTCAAATCTGTTCGTTATGACGATTTAGTGTGCTAAATGTTATAGAGATAAGAGCAATAGTCTTGACGAAGTTACGAAGCATACAAACAATCTTATTTATTATTGATTTTAGAGAATCGGAATTTTTCTTGTATTAATTTATATTTTTTATGAAAAATAATAATTTTAAAGGTAAAATTTACATCGTAATACCAGTCCCTATTGCTAATACAGCAGAACTCCAATTAACAAGATTAAGTTTGATCACACCCTATCCCGTCACTCTTAGGAAAATACTCTTATGAACAACTGAATATGCATTAATGCCTATGAAATCTCTATTTTTGCAAGTTGTGTTACTTATTGCACATAGGTTAGCAAAGGAAAAGTTCCCTGGGGTAACCATTAGTTTTAGGGTGACATTATGATTCCAAGCACATAAAACATTCTATTCCAAAATTTGTATTCTATTAAGAGAAACCACTATGCCAGTAGATAATTTTTAAAATGTTTTCTGTAAGTAGCAGTTGTGAACAGTAGGAACATTTTCTTTGTTAGAAAATGAGTATCACTTTCTCAACATATATTTCCAAAATATAAAAAAGAAATATATGTATTAGTTAATGCCAGAACATAATTACACATATAATATAGATTTTACGTATAAGAAAAACAGGGCTTCTCAGTACTCAGGTACTTCTCAGAAATAACGATCTTAATACCTAGAATGACTTTCCAAGAATGTATAAATAGGTAATTGGTACAGAAAGTATCTTCTGTCAAAGAAAAAAACGCTCCTAAACATTAAAAAAAAACTGAATATCAAGATAATCCTGCAGAAAGTTAAGGCTGTAATTTCTTTGACAGTTTTAGAAACACAGATAATTTAATTTTGAAAATAGTATTTAATGTTTAAAACTAATAAATTCACTCGACATATATCAGCTATCTACTTTCCAGTCAATTCTTTGACTAAAGGACAAGTGATACTAACTTTGTCTACTTGAATACACGACATATTTTGTAATAGAGTAAATTCGCAGTTAAAAGGAAAACTAGCAGAGTAGTATTAAGACAATACAACGCCTAAATCAATATTGACAGAGACAGGTACGGCAAAGACCAGGTCTCGTAATTCATAGTCTGTTAATGTTGATCAAGAAGAAGCTACTGAATAATTATTGTTCTCGAAAATATTTTTGTAGGTTTCGTTTCACAGATTTTTTTTTTTTTTTTTTTTTTTTTTTTGTAAAATATTTGGATAGTTGTTAATACGAGTAACTGGAGTTATGTAGATTAGAGTACCACTGTATAGTGTAAAAACATTTAACGATGTTTCAATAAATAAAACATTTCTTAATTATAAAACAGCCGTTTTTATATGTATGCAGATAACCAATTATGTAAGGAATAAATACAGAAATACAGTTTATGAACAATCAGCTAACATACATCATAATCGCAATATAATAAATAAGCCTTAAAGCCAACTTTATGAATGAACAAACTGCACCCCGGTTTTATTCAATGGTAAAAAATGGCAGTGAAATATTATTTTTTTACTTTATCACAGTATTCCTAAAGTGGGATACTAAATTTTCATCTTTGAAAGGTTGGTGTGATGTTACATATATCCATTTTTGTCGTTTAAGCTGACATGTATTCTGTAGTGATAGATAATTTTTGAGATATATCGAGGTAATTTCTTTAAAAAAGCGACATCTTTTTTTCTTCTAATACAGAAGAAATATTTTCAAAATAAGGTGTCATGTAAGGCATATTTTGTACATTTTGCCTATATCATAAAAAGGATGACATTTAGATAAAATACAAAATGGAGTCTTACAGTTTTATTCCTTTTTTAACTTCATAAATAAAAATATGAATTTGACATACTAAGAAAGATTAAATAAGGAATTAACTATTGATGCAATAGACAAATACATCTATATTTCCAGCCATTAATTCTAAGACGCAATACAAATGTCCTCGAAGAATTATACCAATGTTTATAAATCCACCTCTATAAAATCTAGCTCATTTAATAATTTATAGAGGGAAAAATTCAAAATTACATGACCTTTATAATGATGGTGAAGGATCAAAGGTAATCTACATATCCGTAAATTTCTTTAAAAATTTAAGGCATTTTTTAAACTGTAAGCAAAATGTCAAGGTATGTATCAAGCTTGTATGCAAAATGTCAAGGTATAATATTTAATTTAAAATTTATTGATTATTGACTTACGAAAATTTCATTGAAAAGGCTTCATGCGCTTCCTTTTTACACCTAAATGGTCATAAACTATTTTTTTTTCATTTTTAACGGTGAAATGGGGCAATTACTTCATATGCAGCTCAAAGCTCAAATTCAACAAGACGTAAAAAAATCAGCTGTTAATGCTAGATTTGATTACTCTTGCATTAATTACTTTAAAGTATATTATTTTTAACAAACTATTTTTTCTGATATCCTGAAGCTATCAGTGTAGTGGAACTGACTTACTCACTGTATCCAAAAGGGGCAAATGTATAATACCCTTCTTAATGCCTCTGCTGTCAATTGAATACTCAGCAAATACAAACAACGAGTAATATGAATCAATTATTTTATATTCTTAGTATTTCAAAAGTCGAAAAAGTTATAGAGCACTTGACGTATTAATATAGGTTAGAATCAAATTCTTACCATATTCCGCAGGTGGTATTAGATGTAAGAAAATAAGTTAGTTTTGTTTGGAACGCTATGTTATACATTTTTTGCTATAAACAAAATAGAAAATATAGTTCTGATTAACATATTTGTCCTTAATCAAGTTATTAAATGAATAATTAATAAACTTTTACATGATATGACCATTAGCAGTGCATTTGTAGTATTTCAAACATTCCTAAAAAACCAAACATTAAAGGTATTTATATGAATTTAATTGCATATTGTGAAAATAATGTATTGATATGGTTTACACTAATTCTAGGAAAATTTAAATTTTATACTTTATCTTGACATTCTTAATTATATTTCACAAATGAGTTAAAAAATTTGAACGGTAGAAAAAAATTCACTGAATTAAAAATTAGAAATATTTTAACTATAAAAGGAATAAGTGAAATAATTATTACTTTATATTTCATGTCTCTGGAGTGGTTATTAACATTATCTTTGTTAAACTCATTCCTAAATTCTATTTTAGTTTGAGATACATTCTTTTATTATGTAAAAGTTAAGAATAAAAACAGAGTATTAGATCTAAAATATGAAGGGTAAGATAATGATTTAGTTACGAAATGGAATATATATTGTAAATCGTCATTATTATCATTAATATAAATAGCAAAAGGTTATAAACAAAAATTTCTTTTAAGGAAAACACAGTCACTTTTTCTCTTCTTCAGGATTACGATTTTTGCTAAATAAATGTGGGTTATGTTTACACGTGGATAAAGCAGCGAAAGTTTGAAGCATACTTCATAGTATTTGCGAGAATCCAGCAGAATTTGGCCACCAAATCAATTGTTATATCATTCTAGTTATTATTGTGTGGTCCACAGTTTAATTTTCAAAATATCTAACTCCAGCGAATGCTAAATATGGACACAGGTGGCCCAGATACAACCTTTATACATCTCACTGGGAATTTAGAAATGAATTGAGCATTTTATTTCGAATGTCTTCTTGTCTTTTAAACTAACTTATTACACACATCCGGCCACTCGTTGCATTTTATTTTTCTAAAGTGAATATAAAGTGTTTCAGAACGCATCTTTATGTGAAAAAAGTAGAAATGTCAGATGCATAATTTGGACAAATTGATAAAAAATGTAATAAAATAGTAGAATATCTATTTATTCAAGTACAAAATATAAAAACATATAAGCACACATATGGGGGACTCACCCCCGAAGTGAACCAAGTGGGTTTGGAACAGTTAAAGAAATTGAGATTTAATGTGTCTGGATGTTAAATAACTACAGGATAACTAGGGACTTTTCTAATATTTGTGCATATGCAAATATAGGAGATAATATTTTATAATTACTGTATGAAAATTATTTTGTGAAAAAGATGGGCTTTCTTCACTTTGGATGTGAAGCCCTCATATATGGGTCAGACAAATATATGAAAACATCTAAAAATAATATAGTAGAATACCTAATACATTATAGGAAAATCGTTGGCATTTATAATAGTTTGGAGACTTTTCGGAATGGAAAAATACAAGTTATGCACTGTTTCCAAAGGACTCTTATTTGATTCTTCCTGCAAAACTTTGGCATGTGTCAGTAACGATAAGAGAGGTTAGTAACGACTTCATGCATTTTTCTCTGAAGTAAACCATAAAGTATCAAAAATATTGAGATCCAGTGACAATGATGCCTGAAGGAATTGCAACACGTCATTCTAATCAGAAAAACAGTCCTGTATAATGTGAAGAATAAAAACAAGTATTCTGTCTTCTTGGAACACATTATCACAATTGAGGAACAAACATTATAAAATGGTATGGACATGACCAGCCAAAATGGTCACATAATATTTAACAGCGATGCAGCCTTGCAGAATAATAATGAGGCAATAATAATGGTATAACAGGATGTGGCTTCCCAAACCGTGACTGAACCACTCTTCTCAACTTCGTCAGAAGTTAAAAACTGTGTGACACAATACTTGTATGACAAATTTACTATCTTCCACTGCTCCTTAGTTCTGGTTTTATGTCTTTTATACCACGCTTTCCCGTTACAAGCTTTTTCATGACTAATGAGTGATTTTGGAATTGCGTCTGAAATGTTTGGCTTATGAAGTTCCCTTTCTATTGTATAAATGTTTACGGAGTTTGTGATCTCGACACTCAGTTCAACATTGAGTTTTGCTGCTATTACCTACTTACGTTTTCACACAATCGTTTTCAATGACCGTCTGTTACAATGACTCAACGTACGTTTTTGTTCCGCATTGTAACCTAGTGAATAAGGATTTTCCGCTTTCCCAGTATGTGGTATACATCTTCAATACAATGAATCTTGAAACATCAAATGCTTCGGCTTCTTTGGTTATGGAAAGCATAATACGAGTACCATCAATTTGTCCAAGTTCGAACTCAATTAGCCGAGACACAATGCACTCAAAACTACACAAAACTTTATTCTGATAGCCGCTGACACTTTCAAGACAGTGAAAACACTGAACGTGAGGTATTAGTGAGGTGGTAGATCACCAAACCTTCAAGCTTGGTTAGAATTTACAGTATCATTTAACCACGCAATTCAGAGGTGCTTTCATTTTTTTATCCAACCCCTATCTCCCTTTTTACATCTCTTTCTTTGTATATATTTATAGATGGCTGTATGTGTATACTGTTAAAATTTTCTCCTTTGACCTGAGCTGACCGATGACCGAGTGGGTAGTGATATGCTCTTCATTTTAAAGTTCTTGGGTTTGAATCCACTATTCGTACAAATATTAGTAGTTGTTTGAAATAGGCTTTAACCAGCAGTTACTGGTCTCATTAGACTTCATGTAACAAAGAAGTAAATGGTAGAGCTCTAAACCAAACAAAACCATATATTTTTTTACAAAGGACTGGTTTGGTAAATGCTTACAGAAGTGGCTTGGATTTAAAAAATCTTTCTTAAAAGTATTCTAGAACATTAGTCCACTTAAGAGTGTAGGAGATAAAGACCATCTTGTAACTTAAAATAGCATTATTATTATAAACTTGACATGTCGAAACGTTTAATCATAACATGACTGACTGAAACAACAAACAATTGCTTCAAAGTAGTAAAATATGCAAATATCAATGACAGATTCGGGAATTTATAAGTAAAGTGAGATAAATTCACGTTTTTATCTATGAACGTTACGACTTTTGACTGCCCCTCAGAATAACATTTTTTATTTTTTTTAACTACGTGCCAACCTATGTCATCTTACATAAGATGTTGCCTATATTTACTAATCTTTAATGTGAATCTCAGACACTTGCCTATTCATCGACATCAATTTGATTCATAAATATATTTATGGAAACTGAAGTAAAGAAAGAATTTTCACTCATGATTACAGAGAACGTTTAGATGCGAAGACGCACTTCATATTCTAGATTCTATAGAAAGAAATGCTTTTATAGTGTTGATTACCATAGATAAAATAGACTGAGAAGGTTAAAACTACCTTCAATTGCGCTACTTAAAATATATGTGATGTATATAAAATAAATGCAAAAAGTTTTAAAACAAAAAAAAAAACTGTAAAAAATGCA
This sequence comes from Pardosa pseudoannulata, assembly GCA_032207245.1. Lineage (NCBI taxonomy): Eukaryota > Metazoa > Arthropoda > Arachnida > Araneae > Lycosidae > Pardosa > Pardosa pseudoannulata. Next base: position 106,699,433 of record CM063503.1, read on the forward strand.
ACTATATTCTATATTCATGGACTTTATTAAGGATAAATGTGTCAGTTTCCAACGGCAATATTTAAAACATTCATAATTTTTATATTTTCACAGAGTTATAATGGTATGTCAAAAATATGTAACATTATTGTTAAAAAGTAAAAATTATAAACAACCGGTATTTTGAAGTTCATTTTAAATGTGACACATCAAATCACACAACTTTTCTTAAAACAAAGCTGAAATATAAAAATTGAAATATAAAAATTATTTTTATATTTTTACAAAGTTATAATGGTATGTCAAAAATATGTAAAATTATTGTTAAAAAGTAATAATTATAAACAACCGGTATTTTGAAGTTCATTTTAAATGCGACACATCAAATCACACAACTTTCTTAAAACAGGAGTGAAAAATTATTGGAAGTGTTGATATATTCTATTGTTTTAGTTTATTTACTTAAAACAAAAATTAATACTTTCCACATTACTATTTTCTTTTGCTTAAAGAATGCAATATTATTTTTAATTCTAAATGTTGACACTTTATCTAACATTCTTTCAAATTTTATTTGCGTTTTAACACTAATAGTTTATACGAGGATTTATTATTTTACCTTTCGTATTATGACTTTCTCTGCATGTTTGAATTTCCGTTTTTGATTGATATTGTTTCAACATTATTTTTTGCAGTATTTGAATTCTTTTTAAGAAATCAATAAGACATGGGTTATTGTATGAATAATTTTTCTCTTTTCATAGAATTCCTATTTTTGATTTCTTTGAAGCTCGAATCGAATGTGTTTCCTACCTATATAAATATTTAATAGGGAAATTATTAATAAGTTAAATAAGAACTAAAGATAGAAATTCACCAATGAGGGAAAAAATGTGTACAAGACATATAGCTTCATTCAATCCAATTCTAGCTTTCTCTGCGTAGAAAGAACTCAAAAACTGATCGAGCTTGTACATTCTGCAGGCAAACATCGAAATATTTTGCTCATTTCTTTTCATTTGTGAATTACTGACGTTGGTTCTTCTTTATTTGTGTATTTGCACAAAAGCTTCGTCTGTTTTTATAGGAAAATACTACATAGTATCTTACTTATCGTCTTTGATGTATTACTTTCTATTTTCATTAGGTTTACTATTAATGATTTTTTTTTACCAGAAAAAAGTTATCTAAAACATTTTCAATTTCGAGACAATATTAAAATTTTGTCATAAAACACTATGCACTTTTCTATTTTGTACTGCAGTAAAATAAATTTCTATTTTGAATTATGTAAACAAGTCTCACAAATATTACTATTGGGGGAAATTTATAGTTCCGTGTGACTTTACAAACAAATTATATTATTGCTATATAAAAGTAAATGTAAAGCATCTGGAACAAGCCACTTTACATAATCAGTGTCAACGTACAACATTTGTGTTTAGATGTACGAGTTAAAACAATGCATTAGTGTTAAAAATTTAAAAACAACCTTCACAAATATTAAATCTACAAATGATCACTATTTGTTTCATTTCGTAATAATGCCATATTCATATACTTATATGTACCGAAATATATTTTCCGGACATTGTTAGCTATAATCTGTGTAGTTTTCATATTTGTATGATATAAAGTGACTGATCTATTTAATTGCACTAGACAAAGTGGTGCTAAAATATCATATTATGTATTTTAATTAATTTATGATTAACATTAAATTTACTTGACACAAAGAAGAATTCTGTTCAATAAACATTCAGATAAATATAATTCGCAATTAACTTCAACGAAAATGCCTGGTACATAATCGGCGATTTGCAATAATAAAAAAGTGCAACTTAAAAAACCAAGAACGATTTGAGCGATAGGCTACTTGTATTAAAGTAAAGGGATGTGGCTTTCGTTTTAATGAGCACAGCTGGGGTAAAAGAACAAAATTAGCTCAAATGGGACCAAGTTATTTAGAAGCACAGGCAAAGAAGACTGCCCATAGGCTAGGTGGACACCTCAAAGGTATTGTTTGCGAACTTGGAAGACATTGTGAAGATTAACAAATTTTATGTACCTTTTAATGAACACAGGAGATTTTTGGCCTGTTCGAGCTCCGAACACGTAACTTCTCAGTAACGAAATTGTTGCATTTAAAGACTGAGAAAAATGTGCAGTTTGGTTGGTTGTGCATATTCAGCTATCTTAACTTAAAAAACAATAAATTAAACTTTTTCCAAAAGAATGCTGTTTTTATGTTATTAATTTAAAGCATTTAAACCCATTTTCAACGAATTGCAGGTGATTTTATGGTTCATACTTAAAAAAATCATTGCTTATTCTATATTATTTGTAGGTCATCTGCATTCCTTGAGTTAACTTTTCGATAAAATATGATATCCTGACCTTAATTATATATTTGTATATGCAGTTAAACATTTATATATATATATATATATATATATATATATATATATATATATATATATATATATATATATATATATATATATATATATATATATATATATATATATACATACATATATATATATATATATATATATATATATATATATATATATATATATATATATATATATATATATATATATATATATATATATATATATATATATATATATATATATATATATATATATATATATATATATATATATATATATATATATATATATATATATATATATATATATATATATATATATATATATATATGTGTGTGTATATATATATATGTATACATATATATATATATATATATATATATATATATATATATATATATATATATATATATATATATATATATATATATATATATATATATATATATATATATATATATATATATATGTATACATATATATATATATATATATATATATATATATATATATATATATATATATATATATACATATATATATATATATATATATATATATATAATATATATATATATATATATGTATATATATATATATATATACATATATATATATATATATATATATATATATATATATATATATATATATATATATATATATATATATATATATATATATATATATATATATATATATATATATATATATATATATATATATATATATATATATATATATATATATATATATATATATATATATATATATATATATATATATATATATATATATATATAATATATATATATATATATATATATATATATATATTTATATTGTCCTACTCTTTACTTTCAGTTAATTTTATATTTAGTCTTTGATGAAATGTTATGTTATCATGCACTTAAGAAAACAATTACATCCATACGTACTTTACAACTATAACCAAATTGTACATTTAGGCCATTTAATGTGTAATTTTGGTTGAATTAGATTTGTAATTTAATCTCTTGCCAATAGAGGGCAGTAAGTATCTTATTTCATCCTCGATGCGTCTAAGAATGCTTCCATCGATTTTATTCAGCAAAAGCTCCTTCTCTCTCTCGCTGTAACAGATAATGTGATTTTACTATGATTACGAAATGAGACACGCTTTAGTAGTAAAAAGTGATATATATATATATATATATATATATATATATATATATATATATATATATATATATATAAAACTTAAAATACTTCCTAACACAAACAATCCTGATTTACTCATAAATTATTAACTATTCTTTAGAAAATGTTGCATTAATGAGATTTTTTTTTTGCTGTAGTTGTAAATAAGTAAAACTCGTGTTATGAAAAAAATATTTTGGTTTAAAATATATATACATTCATTTACATAAAACTTCAAATGCTTAAACGAATTTGAAAATTACAGCTATTACAGAACATATTTATATAGATATTTATATATGAAATTTCTTAATTTGGATTCGTTTTAATATCAATTATAAAAGTTTATTATATATGTATATAGCAAAAAAAATTAAATACCAGAATTGAATTATTGATTAATTGATATATAGTGAAATACATACAATTTAATTATAACTAATTAAGCTAGGGGAATAAAATGGCTAGGTAGAAATGAACTATATAACAGGAAATTCTTTTAATAAATTCTTGAAAAAGATAATTTCCGATGAATGCAAACAAAATAAATAAGAATAAAATTTTTAGAAAATAAATGTAACAGGAAGGATTGTTACACTTAGATCTATATAAAAAGCTATTTTCGCCATTTTAAACAAAGATGAAGTTTATGAAAATATTATGTTGCATAACATTAAATCTATGAAAATGTAAAGCATATTAGAAAAAATATAGTCAATATTAGTACTGACTACAGTATTCTAATACTACTGTATTCAACTAGATAGGCAGCCCCATTTAAATACACATGCACACACAAAGATATATATATATATATATATATATATATATATATATATATATATATATATATATATATATATCAATATATATATATAATAGGATATATATATATCATATCACATATTTTAAAAAATTCAATATATAATATATATAAATATATATATATATATATATATATATATATATATATATATAACAATCATTCACATATTTTAAAAAATTCAATAGGAACAATATATTTACAAAGAAATACATAAAGAGTAAAACAAGTATGGTGTAAAATCTTTATATGGAAAATCTAATGTTTAGATTCCCAATACTTTCCCCATAAAGTCCTGAAAATGGAACAGGTCATAGAATGAAATTCTCGATATTTCGTATATTTTCGTTTGACTCAGGTTATTATTAAAATACACATTTACATAATTATACATCCAAAAGGAACATATATATATATATATATATATATTCAACCATCAATTTAAAAAATAATTTTTAAAAAATGCATTAAAAAACTAATATTTTTAAGTAATTTTTAGCACTATTTCTTCTTGAATTATTTGATAGTCAGAATTTTTAGATTATAAACAAATGTTTAATTGCCAGTTTCATTAATTACTGTGTTTTAATGTTTTCTCATAACACATTTATCATTTTAATTATACATTTTTTTTAGTTAACCTAAAGGAAATATTTTGAATGCTCTGAATCATGTACTATCATGATGTTTATCAGATAAAAATTTTAATGTCAGTTAAAATGAACATTTTTTCTACCAAATTAAATATTAAAATTATTTGCTTTCAAGAACATTCAATATTCATTTCATTTTTATGAATTAAAAGGCAGGGTAAATTTCACTTTATATGAAGTCAAAAACAGAGAATATTTCATACACTAAATATTCGGCTTAGCGGTTAGTTAACTTTGAAAAAGAATCATCATTGAAAAGTATTATTTTAAAATATTGAATTTCATGGTTAAATATTTTATACTTTATCTTAAAATATAGCTCAACATTCATTAAAATTTCATTTTTTTAATAAATAATTTTTTTTCACAAGAAATTGAAAATATTTAGATTTTGCAATTATTTTAAATTACCTGATCCCATAACATGTGGTTGTAAAAATTTTGCTCATATATTTTATTTACTTTTCATTTAACTATAGCTATCTATTTAAAGAAGTCATTGAGATTATAAGTATTTTATTTATAGTTGTCTAATATTTAAAGTACTAAGTAAAACAGTAAACAGTAACTAAAATTTGTGATATTTTTACTTTGGGAATATTTTTATATCAAAATTATAGCCAGAAAAAGAAAATCCTTCGAAAATTTCTTTTGTGTAATGAAAATATTTTTTAATAATTTTCAGCCGCAACATAAAAATACTGAAGTTTTCTTTTTCCAAATTCTTAAACTTGTGAATAATTAACTTAGTAATTTTTTCACCCCCTTTTTATATACATGCTAATACATTACCGAAAGTTTCAAAGCTGTGCTCCTAATAAACTGCCTTATGTTTTAAACGTAAATATCTCAACAAATAACTAAGCCCTAGCTCTGCATTTTTTTTTTCGGATAATTTCGTTTGCATAATATGGTCTTTAATTCAAAATAATTCTAAAATTTAGGTGGTAACGGCTATCATTACTGCTTATAAGACCTGAGTAAATGATGCTACTCATGAGTTGACGACACAGTATCATTCTGATCGCCATCATCAGCGTCTTTCTTGTTTATTTATGCAAATTTCAAATCATTACTATTTTCTTGCTCAGCAAATCCCAAACCTTGTAGCAGTCATTACCAGAGGCTCCTTCTTTTGAGCATATTTGCAAAATGCTGAAACACTGTCAAATAGGAACCATTAGGTTACATTTCAATAACATAGACGTAATGCTTTATGCCGCTGAACGGTGTAATCTCCATCGTAACCACATTAGGTAGTGTTGGTGGAAGAAAACTGCATTAAAAGAGTATCCTCCAAGGAACTTTCAGTACCTGAATTTAATGAGCCTCATCTTAAGAGAATTGAATAAAGATCCACACAAAGGAACCACACTCATTAGTTATTGAACAATTGAAGGATTAACATATTGTTAAAATAATCATTAAAATTTTCAAATCTTACAGTCATATGGAAACTGAAATTTTTGAGTGGAGTGTTAAAACGACGAATAAGGATGTTGTTAGTATTTTATAAACTAATTACTCATAAACGGATATAAATATTTAAATTCTACTGACATAATCTCATGAGATTGTTTAAAAATGTATAAATTTAAAGTTCGATATAACATAACAATATACTTGGAATACACTGGGAATAAGATTTTCTCGGTATGTAATTTTAATATCATGAATACACAAATATTTTAATTTTATAAATTATTATATTTGCAAATTCTTAAGTAATTCAGATAATAGTGCATCATTTTTACCGTAATAAGTTAGATTTGGTTTTTAATAAGCTCTAAATTTATTTCCGTAAAAAGTTCGATTTTGTTTTTAATAAGCTCTAAATTTATTTCAGTAATAAGTTCAATTTGATTTTTAAAAAGCTCTAACTTTATATAAGAATATACATACATACACATATATATATATATATATATATATATATATATATATATATATATATATATATATATATATATATATATATATATATATATATATATATATATATATATATATATATATATATATATATATATGTCCATAATTACAATGAATATATAGAAATTGGTGTTTTTTTAGTTGAAATTTCTTTCACAAAATTATCATTTTATCAATATTTTTTCAATATAATTTTACTTTGCAGTCGAAGAATAATTTATTATACTTTTTTAATATCATGCATACACAAATATTTTAATTTTATAAATTATTATATTTAACAAATTTTTGAGTAATTCAGATAATAGTGCGTCATTTTTACTGTAATAAGTTAGATTTGGTTTCTAATAAGCTCTAAATTTATTTCCGTAAAAAGTTCGATTTTGTTTTTAATGAGCTCTAAATTTATTTCAGTAATAAGTTCAATTTGATTTTTAATAAGCTCTAAGTTTATATAAGAATATACATATATGTCCACGTTTACAATGAATATATAGAAATTGGTGTGTTTTTTAGTTGAAATTTCTTTCATAAAATTATCATTTTATCAATTTTTTTTTCAATATAATTTTACTTTGCAGTTGAAGAATAATTTATTATACTTTTCTATCAAATTAGGAGGCAATTCATATTATTTCCTTAGTATAATGAAGCAAATTTCAAAATAATTCATAAAAATATAAAAACAAATTACGCTTGATAAACGGGAAATTGTTCACATCTAGAGAGAGTAATCACATATTTTTTTAATGATTTTAATTTTCTCCGTGAATTTAAATTTAAATGTTAGACGGAAAACTTGATTCTCATTAAATCATTGTTTAAATACCGACTGTTTCATAACAATTAATCTGGATTGAAAATGACAGTGAAAATGGCGCTGAAAAAAATGGATTGATGGCTATATTTTTGAGCTTCTAGAACAAAACTAATCTTATTTCATTATTAACATTGTGAAAAGCATATTTTAATATTTCTACAGGTAAAATGAGTGTTATAATTATTTCAAAAAGAAATAGATGTGAAAAATTGCATTTGACTGTGGTAAAGCCAAACAATGTAATCATATGCAGGTATTCAAACAATTTTTAAATCTAAAATCTCATCTCATGTTTTAAAAAAATATCCAACACCCAAAAGAGTTATCGCAAAATTTTTAAATGTCTCTCTAAAAACTGTGTACATAATTATAAGATATGATTTGAAGCTAATCAAAACAAAAAAAAAATATGTTTACTACCTAATGTTGAAATATGTTTTTCAGCATAAAATCGTGAGCAGATTGTTGTACCAAAAATTATTTGGCACTGAAAAATGGGTGAAAAATGGAAATATACAGCAACAATTAATGAGGCTTGAATTTTCTTATCTGGTTACAATAGAAAAAGATCGATTTACTACGAAAAGAGTGTACAGAAAAAGTCTTAAAATGTTGGTTACAAGAAAAGAAGGAAAGTTTTAAAGATTTTATAGTTATTGCGTGATTCTCTCATAACGAAAAACTTTAAGGAATGTATAAAGAAATTTCAAAATTAACTCTGATTTCTATCACATCTTTTGTACCCATTTTCAGAGAATATATTTCATTCTTTATGAAGAATAATTCTTACTGAGTTACGCTTTATCAAGACAAAACTACAACTCATACCTCAAATTCTACTGTTTTTTCTTAAATAAATGACGAATTTTATTGGAGTTGAAACTATTCCCTTTAAACGTATTAAACCTAACTCCCTTGACGTGTGTCCTATGGATTACTCTGCAATTCGACTTTAAAATAAGCTCTTTATAAGCAGTATCCCAAAACACTAGTTGGACTTTGGATAATTCGAAATATGTGTTCGAACAAGATAAAACTTGATTGTTTAAGAAATGCACTGTTATCATAGAAATCAATTTGTAAATTGATAGTTAAACAAAAAGGCAAACATATTAGAACATAAAATTTATATATTTGTTTATATATTATATATATATATATATATATATATATATATATATATATATATATTTGTTTATAGATAATAATATTTATATATTTGTTTATATATCTTCTAGACCTCAATAACATGTATTTCCAATTTTTTTCTGAATATTTTTCTCAGAAAGAACTTTCTTCAGAATCCCAGAGTTTTGCATTTTTATTTATTGTTTGTGGCCGGAGGAGAGATACTGTGAAAACTACATTGTTATTTGATTAAAATGATGAAATATAAAATTGTGATTTAAGTTTTTAAATTGTTTGTGTCTTATGTTTGTTCTTTCGGAATGCTAAAAAAGGAATAATCTACAGTTCAAAATACTTTTACAAATTAATGTTTGAAATAATGCGAAATATATTTTAAAATTGTAACACTAGATGTGCTAACCCAGACAAAATGACTGGTTTTGCAATTGCAATTCGATGTAAATTTCTGGTTAATCAAGAGTTAATAAAGTATTTTTGTGATATAAATTTTCTGATCATGATTAAAATAATTTTGTAGGTACTTGGCTGAGAAAAGTTGCTCCAGTCCTCAGAGACCCGCCACGCGTTCTCCAGTAACTGTAGGTAGCGTGCGTTCTGATGTATTAATAGTTGTGTAATTAGTATATAACAAAATAATGTAATATGCGAATATATATAACTTTTAAGTCAATTGATAAAACCATTTATTAATTTAAATTCCTTTATATGTGAATCAATTACATCGAAAGTTATAAAATATATGAATATTAATTTTAGATATATACTGAATATTTCAGAGAGCAATGAGTGCCTTCTTAAAGAAATATACAGTACGTGTAATATACAGGAACCTAAAAAAATTGAGTTAGTGAAACAACCCAGCAATAAAACCTAATTATTAAATTTTGGTTTTGCAACATAATATTTGATGAACTTAAAATTTTAATTTACTAGATTGAAATGCGTAAGTAAGCAATTAAGGCTAAATATTGCCCAACTAATTATTAACTGACATTGGCAGATGATTTGCATACATCAATATTCTATGTGTTTCACTTTTCTTTATGACTTATTTCGAGTTTTAGGTGCAAGAGAAGTAGATTCAGATAGTTTGTTTCAAATTTTCCATACCTTAGATCTATGTGCGCTTAAACATTTAGAGATCTTTTCAGCTTTTTTTCTCCAGTTTGTATAAGATTAACTAAAATTATTGAACTCTGATAAATATATCTGAAAATTTTGCTTTAGGTATATAAAAATATCAAGTTTATTCTGTTTTGCATAACTAAGACACACTGAGCGAAAATCTTAAGTATTTGTCTTCAGCACCAAACTTTGGAAGCGATATATTTTTGGTGTTTATAAAAATATATTTTATATATAAATTTTTAATATATATTTATATATATATATATATATATATATATATATATATATATTATATATATATTTAAATATATATATATATGGTCCTTTTGCTAAATATTTACAATTCTTGTTTCTAGTGATTATTAAAGAATGCTAAAAAAAATATTTAAGTTTATTAGTTCTAAAGAAAACACCCATTAGAGAGTGGTGTGTTTAATTAAATAGCCAAATACTATACCAATGTATTAAATACAATTTGTAAATCAGAAAATCTTAGCATAAATTTTACCGTATCGTGATTTCACAATATTTAAAATTTCTAGGCATATTTAGAATTTTAGAATGAATCTTTTTGTGTTTTCCTTTTTTTTTAATTTTTGTAGGGTTTAAGTTCTATATGTTTTGTTCTTATACTACTTTTTTCTTCCAAAAAAGTTTCAGATTTGTATTTAGTTTGTCTGTACATTTAGACGATTAGATTTTTATAATATGAAGCACTTTCAAATATTCTAGTTATGATTATTTACTTAAAAAGACATTGTAGTTTAAAATGAAGTGTTATTTATAGTATATGATTTTAATATCTACATACAGGAATGCAATAATGCTACAATTTCTGACCAAAAGTACTAAATAAATTTATGCAATTAAAATAATCTGCTATATTATTAATATAAATGTAAGTTTCTTTAGAAATAATGTTTTATCAAACTACACTGAAGTTTTAATCTATATATTTATCTTCTACTTTTATCAAAAATAATCTCAAATTTGTGTAAAATATTTTGCATTTGGTAATGAGAAAAATTTTCTGTTCCTTATAAGTCGATCAATTTTCAAAAGAGGCAGAAAAGGTGGTATATTTTTATTTTCTCAGTTTTGGAAAAGCACATAGAGATAAACAGATAATCTATTTACCTAAAAAATCTATTTTTCTGTATTTCTGAGATGATTATCCTATTGTCGAGTGTCAAATATGAATTTCAGTTTCACGACGTAAATAATATAAGTGTCATTGTTTGTACAGGGTAAAAGGAATAAAGTATAATAAAATGAGGAAGAACAGAGTTAAATGTTATGTTTTAACAGATTTCAGAGGAAAATTTTAAAATAGGAAAGCATTATGTATCTTTTTGAATCTCATCTAAATATTGCCCAACTAATTATTAACTGACATTGGCAGATGATTTGCATACATCAATATTCTATGTGTTTCACTTTTCTTTATGACTTATTTCGAGTTTTAGGTGCAAGAGAAGTAGATTCAGATAGTTTGTTTCAAATTTTCCATACCTTAGATCTATGTGCGCTTAAACATTTAGAGATCTTTTCAGCTTTTTTTCTCCAGTTTGTATAAGATTAACTAAAATTATTGAACTCTGATAAATATATCTGAAAATTTTGCTTTAGGTATATAAAAATATCAAGTTTATTCTGTTTTGCATAACTAAGACACACTGAGCGAAAATCTTAAGTATTTGTCTTCAGCACCAAACTTTGGAAGAGATATATTTTTGGTGTAAGTTATAAAAATATCCATTTTATATATATGGCATTTATATATATATATATATATATATATATATATATATATATATATATATATATATATATATGGTCCTTTTGCTAAATATTTACAATTCTTGTTTCTAGTGATTATTAAAGAATGCTAAAAAAATATTTAAGTTTATTAGTTCTAAAGAAAACACCCATTAGAGAGTGGTGTGTTTAATTAAATAGCCAAAAATACTATACCAATGTATTAAATACAATTTGTGGGAAATCAGAAAATCTTAGCATAAATTTTACCGTATCGTGATTTCACAATATTTAAAATTTCTAGGCATATTTAGAATTTTAGAATGAATCTTTTTGTGTTTTCCTTTTTTTTTAATTTTTGTAGGGTTTAAGTTCTATATGTTTTGTTCTTATACTACTTTTTTCTTCCAAAAAAGTTTCAGATTTGTATTTAGTTTAAAGTCTGTACAGTTAGACGATTAGATTTTATAATATGAAGCACTTTCAAATATTCTAGTTATGATTATTTACTTAAAAAGACATTGTAGTTTAAAATGAAGTGTTATTTATAGTATATGATTTTAATATCTACATACAGGAATGCAATAATGCTACAATTTCTGACCAAAAGTACTAAATAAATTTATGCAATTAAAATAATCTGCTATATTATTAATATAAATGTAAGTTTCTTTAGAGAAATGAATGTTTTATCAAACTACACTGAAGGTTTTAAATCTATATATTTATCTTCTACTTTTATCAAAAATAATCTCAAATTTGTGTAAAATATTTTGCATTTGGTAATGAGAAAAAGGTTTTCTGTTCTCTTATAAGTCGGGATCAATTTTCAAAAGAGGCAGAAAAGGTGGTATATTTTTATTTTCTCAGTTTTGGAAAAGCACATAGAGATAAACAGATAATCTATTTACCTAAAAAATCCTATTTTTCTGTATTTCTGAGATGATTATCCTATTGTCGAGTGTCAAATATGAATTTCAGTTTCACGACGTAAATAATATAAGGTGTCATTGTTTGCTACAGGGTAAAAGGAATAATGTATAATAAAATGAAAGGAAGAACAGAGTTAAATGTTATGGTTTTAACAGATTTCAGAGGAAAATTTTTGAAAATAGGAAAGCATTATGTATCTTTCTTGAATCTCATAACAGTACACACCCATAATTTAAAATTCTAAAAGAAATGAAGATTCCGTAAAGGGATGCCTAATATTTAATTAAGAAATATATCAATACAAAAGCCATCCAAATAAAGCAGAGTTCATATGATCGTGGACAAAGTATATGAAGATTGGAAATATGCCGCTTGGTTTTACGAGGGAAAAAGAGAGGGATTATATGCAAAGCGAAATGAAAATTTTAAACTTAATCCCTAGGAAATTGGATAGGACATAGGGAAAGTAATCCTCCAAACAGTAAAAATAAAAACTCAAAAGTCCATCGAAATCGGATTCTATGCTGTAAGCTTGTCTTCTGCAACGGAATGAGCCTCTCTGCTCTTGGCACAAAGCTGAGTTTGGATATAATTCTGACGAACAGAAAGAGCTACTGACGTTTATTTAGGTTTAAAGTATTGCAAAAAATTTTACAATACGGTGTTAAATATTTTTTTATAGTAAGATAGTAGTTTGTTCGTTTTTTATACTCAAAAGCAAATTAATCTCAAATATTTTATTTTACAAATACTAAGATTAATTAGAAAGAAATGATTTGAAGTATCTTATTCTTTTGAGTATTCAGAAATTTTATTCGTATTTTTAATTAACATTTAATAATTTTTGAGAGTTTATTTTAATTTTAAACTGTGCTTAATTTTATGAGATATATTTCTGTGAAAGGACATAGTTTATGATTATTTATTAATTCAGTGAAAATAAGTCTTTTTGTTTATATAATTTTATTTGTTGGAAAAGTAAATTAGTAGATCAAAAGTCTTCTTATATAAGAAAATTATAAGTATGTTTAAAATTTATCTATTTCTGAATGCATATACGAAACATACAGGACATCTGGCTAATACAAATATGTATATGTAAACAGTTATGAAATGTATATCAAGAAATTTATTTTATGAACACAAAGATTAATTAGAAAAAATATTTTTAATTAACATTTAATAATTTTTGAGAGTTTATTTTAATTTTAAACTGTGCTTAATTTTATGAGATATATTTCTGTGAAAGGATATAGTTTATGATTATTTATTAATTCAGTGAAAATAAGTCTTTTTGTTTATATAATTTTATTTGTTGGAAAATTAATTAGTAGATCAAAATGCTTCTTATATAAGAAAATTATAACTATGTTTAAAATTATTTATCTATTTCTGTATACATATCCGAAACATACAGGACATCTGGCTAGTACAAATATGTATATGTAATCGCTAATGAGATGTATATCAAGCAATTTATTTTATGAATACTAAGAGCAATTTAAAAAAATATGATTATCCGTATCTTATCCTTTTTTTGTCTTCAGGTGTTATTTAGGTGTTTTTATTA
>CM063503.1:106718755-106721255 GCA_032207245.1 Pardosa pseudoannulata
CGTAGGATATTACCTCGATAGCACTTGTACTTCAGTTTTTTCCTGCATCTCTATCTCTTTTTTCTCTTCCCCATATATATATATATATATATATATATATATATATATATATATATATATATATATATATATATATATATATATATAATATATATATATATATATATATATATATATATATATATATATATATATATATATATATATATATATATATATATATATATATATATATATATATATATATATATATATATATATATATATATATATATGTATATATATATGTATAATATATATATATATGTATATATATATATATATATATATATATATATATATATATATATATATATATATATATATATATATATATATATATATATATATATATATATATATATATATATATATATATATATATATATATATATATATATATATATATATATATATATATATATATATATATATATAATATATATATATATATATATAATATATATATATATATATATATATATATATATATATATATATATATATATATATATATATATATGTATATGTATATATATATATATATATATATATATATATATATATATATATATATATATATATATATATATATATATATATATATATTTATATATCATATATCTATATGATATATATATATATATATATATATATATATATATATATATCATATATCTATACGATATATATATATATATTTATATATCATATATCTATATGATATATATATATATATATCATGTTGAGGTTTTTTTTAAAAAAAGCTCTCAATTCATGGAAACTAAATATGTATATGTGGCACCAGTCATACTGAAACCTACTTTAAATTATGAGTTTCGAAGTTGAGTCAATTACACACATACTACAAAAATAAACAATCATGAAAAAGGACCATGCTACAGTTGGGAATTTTTTCAACAGAATTATATTAAAATCGACCCTAGAGCGTTAACTAAAATTCGATTACATTTCATAAGTTTTGTAGCATGTGTATTAAGTTTTAGAAAATATTGGTTCTACAATCTTCTTGAAATTCATTTGGCATATAGATATTATGTAACCCAAATCAGCCTAATAAACAAATTTATTGTTGTCTATAGGGAATATAGGTACATGTCTTTCGATCTGTTGTATTTGAACTTCAGAAACGATTAAATGGAAATTTTAGAATAAATATTTCTTTTATAAATACACAATTTATAGTGATATACTTTAAAATGCAAAAACGACCAAATATATAATTAAGTCAACATTTAAAAGAATTTGTTTAAGGAGAGAGTATATTTTAACATTATTATGAATAAAATGTAAAAATATATAATCATATTTTAATGCCTAAAAATCACATACATTTAAATAAAGCAACATTTGAAACAATTATTAATTTTAAATTTTAAAATAGTTTTCTTCAACTTGCAATTTTAACTAGTGTTACATGAACATTTTATTAATGTAATTTATTATACTTTATAATGCAATGCATTTCTTAAATATACAAGCAGTTTTAATTCAAAGAGACAAAATTAGATTTGAAAGTCAATTATTTTTTAAACGATTGTAATATACATTTACAAATATGTTTCGTCTGTAAAACATGCAATTTAAATGCATTAAATTATACTGAATGTGTTATTATATTATTTAAAGTTTGCATTAAACTTAGCATCACAAATTCTTTGTAAAATAATGGAATGATAGTAAAAAGTGTTTAAAAATACTTTTTGAATTATAAAACATTTATACGTGTTTAGAAGTAATGTATATGAATTTATAGCCACTTCAGTGTGAGAAAGGTATTTTTGTATTCCCTTTATCTTTTCTCTTCGGGAATTTATTACACGTATTTCCTTCACTCAAATTTCATTTTAAAATAAAAAATATAAAAACTGTGTTTTGTATGTGCCTTTAGATTTATAAGCAGATTAAAATTATAGGAGGCATATTTATTAAATTTTTCTTATATGCATTTATCATTTTTAAATGCTTCAGATTTCACAAAATGTTGTAGATAGTAATATTTTTCTTCGTGAATTAACTTAAAATAGAAAAATACCAGTGTAGGCAGAATTAAATGATATATTTTAACATATTCCTCTTCAAAATTTAATATGTCTGTAGAGTCTTAATATACCTACAAGTTAAGAAGTAAAGAAGGAAGAATAGTTAAAATTAGATTTGATGTTCAGTAGGCCTATTTAGTTGTTCTCAGCTTATTCGTTGAATTTTATTTGCTTAGATGAATTCCAGAGTTTTCAAAGTTAATAATTCATGCCAATTCCTAACATCCTATCTTATACATTTTCTTGTCACAAATGACAAAGAAATCTTAAAAAATATTATTCTTATGCATTATATATTGTTATATAAGAAATATTAATTGAAAAAGTTAAGAAGGTACCCACAATATTTTGAAGATAAAAGAACTGTGTAAATAAATGATTGATAAAAGAAATGGGAA
>CM063503.1:106726255-106733755 GCA_032207245.1 Pardosa pseudoannulata
AAATTCATGCTAATTATCACATCAAAATGTCTTGAATATATTTTTTTAATTAATCATGCACATACACAATCAAGGAATAAATTATCAATTCCCCGTGTAATTAGCTTAACAATATGTGTAATGGAATGAGAAAAATATTGAATAATTAAGAATTTTCTTGATTTTAGCACACATTCAGATGCCTTTTAGAATTATATTCATTATCTCATGTTTTGAAAATCATATTTGATAAAAAAAAACAGATGGGAAACATTAAATAATAAATTGAATTCTTGTTGGAAGTAAAAATAAGATTTAAAATTAAGGAAAGTTATCATAAAATATAAATTTAACGGGAATAATCCATCTTAATGGTATATCTAGAAATTGGGAGCTATTTAGAAATTTAGTCGAAATTATAATAGTTTGATGTATATCAGTCACCGGCACATAAATATTTCTCATTGTCTTCATTAGATATGTAAACAAAATCAATTTTACATTATTAGAAGGAAATCTTATCTTGACAATCTTGTTAATTTTAGTAAGTTCCAGTTTCACTACTACTGTATGAAAAGTTTCATCATAGCATTCTCAATTTAGGAAACAAATTGTGGATAAATTAGAGTTCCTACACATATATTGTTGCTATATGTTAGTTAGTCACCATAAGATTCCGAACCTACTAATCAACCTGAGTGTTTTAGTGGGAGTTGTGGAATTATTGTTTATTCCACAACCTTCCTTATTTTTACTACTCACACATATCTCTCAGGAGAATGAGATTTCAATTCATTCCTAAAAATATAGACTTTTTTCGTTGACTTCCCAAACACATCAATCTGTCCTATAAATTTTTATAACTTGATAACAAAGCTGTCTTTATCAATACGTGTGTTCGAGTACAAACAAACACACATACACAAACACACAAATATATGCATATATATATATATATATATATATATATATATATATATATATATATATATATATATATATATATATATATATATATATATATATATATATATATATATATATATATATATATATATATATATATATATATATATATAGATATATATATATATATATATATATATATATATATATATATATATATGATTTTTTATAACAAATTATTTTTCATTTTCATTTACATTATATAATACTTTTTTTGTCTATTCCATACCAAAATAATAATTCTATCTCTGTCATTTTAATATTTTTTTTTGTTTTCTTACAATTGCGTTATTCCAAAGGAGAGTTCCAAATCTTTAAACCAAAATCTCCGTATGATGCAAATCTCAACATGTATAATTGTTATATAACGAGATTTTCTTTGCGTGTATAACTGCATGATCCAACAAGATTGGCTTATACCTTACGTAAGCATATTTGCCTTTTATGTACAATTGGATTTTTAAACTGTATAAAATATGTTTATGCTTTTCTCTTGCTTTTTCTTCCCTTTGTGTCCACTTCTGTCCTTTGCTTTTTTAATTCTTGTTCTTGTACTAATCTTTGAATTTCACTAACATTTTTTCCCATACCTTGTAATTCTGTCTTTTTTGTTGATTTTTCTACGTTACATTTACATTACAAAGTTTATTTTTTCTTGAACTACTTCAAAAATACATACTCTCTCACCTTCTTCATTTAATTAAATAAAGGCTACTCAAAATTACGTGAGTTTACTCAAAAACATGCTGAAATTCATAAAACTGATATATAAATGCACACAAAAAGAGCATTGCTGCAGTATAAACTGGAAAACTTAAATACCTCTTAAAAGTTATGCACATACATTCTATCCATAAATATTAAATTTAAAATTAATATAAAATTTCCTGATAGAACGTAATCTTACATATGAGCGTTCTTTTAATACGTAGTTATAAATGAATAAAATAACGTTCATTTGTACATGAATTAACAGCGAATTTAAACTTATATCATAAAATAAATCCTACCTTTTGCTTAAAATGTCAATATAGATTACAACCCCTAGAAAGTTGAATATTTTGCAGCGGAAATTAAAGAGGAAATTTATGAAAAACATTATTGCAATTTTCAGCATTCTTCTACTAAAAGTTAAAGCTTGAAATATTTCATTTTTATGGCTTGCATAGCATTTGTTGAACAGTAATTTTTGTTATTCTAGGATCACATTGTATTAGGTTAAATTTTTTAGTGCTATGCTTGAGTTTCATAAAATAAAGCAATGTGAGATATGTCTGCAAAACAATTTAGCATAATTTCTTTAATGTATAAGTATTCGACTCATATACTTCAAGTTTTATGAAATTATTACCCTAAATATTTCGTACTACAATAATTACTTAGGATAACATATATTATAAAAATATGTTATATTATATTAGAGTAAACATATATTGAATGCAATTGTGAGATTTATAAAGACATCAATAAAAGATAGTTTATCCAAATTAATTAATATTTTTAGAAAATTTTCAGAACCGAAAGTTTTAAACTGGTAATTAAGTTGAACAATATATTTAAATAATACATTTAATAATGTCTTGCATTATTTATAGTAATTAAAATCTCAGTCCATAGATTTTAAAATTCAGCACGGATTAACACATTTTCACAGTTCATTTATTTAAAAAAAAAAAAAAACACTCTTGACATTAAAAAAAAATATTTGACATTTTTAGATTATTTTTAACTGCAGTATTTCTTCAATTGTAGGCTTTGTAATGCTATTAATATATTTTTAATTATTTAAAAGATAAAAAACAAAAACAAATCGTCAATATTATTTTTTAAATTTTAACAGGCTTGGAGAATTTAGATATCTATAGAGATAGTTTGCTTTGGTAGCATTTAAAGGGTATTATTTTTCCAATGTATTACATTGATTATATTTTACATACATCATTTCTAAATTCAATCTTTAATGTTTTAAGAAAGGTGTTTTATACGTATAAGGACCAAAACATGAAATGGTTTTTAATTAATATTGATGAAGTAACCATTTAATTTTTTCCACATATATGCAATATTTACTAGCATAATCCATACTGTCTATCTTTTCCCAAAAGTATGCGTCACATGTTGCTTTAAGACAGGAGTAGTTAAGCAATGTAGATTTTGCTATGAAACTGGTTACTTTATGCATCCAAATTTGTCCGAGATTCTTCATACCTATCTGTATTGAACACTGCAACACTGCTGAATAAAAAAGTGGGAAATGAAAATATGTACGGCTATTTTTTATTGTGGTAAGAATTAAATGAAGCATACATGATATATTTACAATACATGACGGCTTAAAAAACACATATGGTTAGAAAATATTTTTTTCAAATTGTATCTTATTGTTTTTGTGGATGCAGTAATAGTTATTCTCTGAGGAGTTTATCTTGAATACAAACTCCAAACAATTTAGTAGGAGTTGAAGGTATGCACAGATATATAGACCATAGATATTTAATAATTATGAAGTCATAATAAATGTAAAGCTTAAATCTTTGAAATGAAAGTTATTAAAAATATAGGAATATTCTAAGAGGATTAAATATATAAGAAGTACAGAAGTTTAATATATAAAAATATGGATTTAAGAAATTGAAATGGGGAAAATATATAATATATAAAATATATTGATTAAAAATATTAATTAATTGATTTAAAATATATAATGCATTTAAAAGTAATTATAACATAACTAAAAAAAGGAATGAAAAATATTAAAAATTGAATATTTTTACTTAGATTACAAATTTAATAGAAAAAAATATAGGGAATATTAAGTAAAAAATATTAAACACAAATTAGATAATAGCTTATATACAGGGAGAAAAGCCCGAAAGAATATTATTGAAAGTTTATAAATTTTGTATTTTTGTTGAATTTTCTTTAAATTAATATGAGATTAGAGTGGAATCGAACAATATTAAAAAACGTGAAGACTTCTAGAAAAAAATTGGGAAGTGTTGTAAATAGATTAAAGCATTTCATTAGCTTTAGATTTAGTCGGTAAAAAATCTTATGTAAAAATTAAAAATATATATATATTGTTGGAGCAATTTGATAGAAATTTTAAACCATATGCTGAACCTTAACACCATTGGCTAATGGACATCAAAAATATTATAATACCAAATTTCTGAATAGATACATAATAAATAAAAAAAGTTTGCAGAAGAGGAATGAAATTGATATTTCGTTGCAAAAAACAAAATGTTTATAGCATTTAAATCATTTTCTTGCTTTTAATATACTTTATATCTTTTTTTTTTAAGATTTCAATAGGTACTTAAAATATGCTAAACATTTTTAATTTGATAACATGTTTTAAGTAGGTGTATCTATATTTTGAAAAGCTAATGCAGTTTCTTCTATCAGCGATCCGCTATATGTTAATATTTGTCGATTTGGGATATTAAGTTACATAACACAAAAACAAGATTTTAATATAGACAAAAATCTTTTTCCAATATTAAATAATATATATTCAAAACTTGGTAATCGTACACGAAATCATCGATTTTTTAAAAGAACCCATACACATGTGTGTACATATATATACATACTTACATACGTATCCTCACTTTTATTTATAGACACAGCATAATGGATCATAAATTTTCATTATGACACAAACTAAAAATTTCGAAGTACATTAGATAAAAATTGAATCCTCTTCATATCAGCTATGCAGAAATTTGATATGACTACATTTATTTGATATCCAAGTGCACTTTTGAGAATCAATGGATGGTTAAATTATTTAAGCTACAATGTCGGAAGACATTCTTTTAAATTGAGTTAGTTCATATCTCAGCTTGAAAAGATGAGTTTCATTTATTTACTTTTCGCTAGAGCAAGTCAAATGTGAAAGTTAGAGGTTTAGTTGTAGCAATTAAACAAATATCTTTACATAAATTCTTTTCTCTTTAAAGACTTTCTAACAATGGGTTTAACATTTTCGTTCATATCACCACATATAAAGCAAATGTTAATTATTGAGTAGAAAGCTGTATTACCCAATTTTATTGAAATGGGATGTTTTTATTAAAATATTCCAGTAAATATTTTTTAAATTCTAAATTTAGAGCTATTTTATTTACAACATAATTTTCAATAAAAATAACAGAAATAATTTAATCTGTTTTTCCCTTCTCTCCATAAATACAAGTTTTGTTTTAATTTAAAGAAAAATGTAAGTTTATTACATTAGGTTAATAATACATTTTATGCATTGGCTTAATAATGTACATCATTTCTTTTTTAACGTATTTCAATTTAAAAATTATAATAATAAAAAAGTCTGTATTATTAGTAATTCTTTATTTTATTTACATTAAATATAATGATTCTGATAAAATTATAGGTTATTTCAAGATTAAAAGTTATATATATGTTAAGAATTAGTAATAAAAGTTTACAAATTACAAATAAACAATCTCTTTTCGTATGTTATTATTTCACAGAAAAAAGGTTGGATAACAAATTCTATAGAAGCAATTATGTGTTTTACACTTTACATATTATATGACATTTTATTTTCAAAATCATTGGTCTATGCATACAAAAACATAGAAGCTATCAAGATATAAGATAGAAGCTATCAAGTACATTACTCTTTTAATACTGTTTGACTAATAGCATATATTTTAGAATTCTGTTCCAATTTTATTTATTTTTTTATGGTCTTTAAACTAGTCAAATAGATGTTTAATTACTCTTTACATTGTTTTCTCAGATTTTAGATGTATTTCATTGCTGTAGAGAATGTTGGTACTTTTTTCTTTTAAAATTAATTTGGTTATTTTATAAAAAATTACAGTTTCTTTGCAAACTACAATGCATTCTGAAATTTCTAATGTTTAATTTTAAAATATATTAAATTTTATTTATTAAATAAGTTCAATGTTCACTTCTAAATACGTTTGCTGAATAAAAAATTTATAAGAAGATAATTAAGCTATAATCATATTTCATTTGGAGTTCCCTTTTAATTAAATCCCTTGACACTCCACTTTCTTCCTTTTAATGCTATATTTCCTGTGAACGAAAACTCTAATTACTATGTAAAGATTTCCAATACGGGGATATCAGGAGGAAATTAAATCTGCTTTATTTTTGTATGTTTACGATCAGCATTCTGAATTCACGTGTTCAAAGGCAAGAAACTCGTAATTCTCCTAGAAATTTTAATGTATGTTACAAATTTCATAAATTTTAATTTAGTTACAACATGTAGGGGATTTCATTGTTTGGATTCGAATTTCCCTTATTAGACTTCTTATTGTCTAGAAAGGAAAAAAGTGGTTTCACATAGTTCAAAGAATTTATCATAAAATAAATCAACAGGAAAAACTTATTAGGTATTATCATGAAAATTGTGTAAACATTAGAATAAGAAGCATTTCCAAGGGTAAAAATTTTTGATATAACAATATTTCTATATTGAACTCAAATATTTTCGTATAATCAATTATTAATTTAACATGCATGTATACATATATATCTTAAAATATATTAGACATAGTACGAGTACAATTATTATTAATATAAAAGTATTCATATCATAAATTTAATTAAAAGAAACACTGTGACGTTTATAAAATCGTTCGAAATACAGTAAATAGCATTTTTAGCTTTTGTTTTCATTTTGAAAAAGAAGATAAAAAATGAAAATTAATTAAGTAATATATGATATATTGCTAAAAATTGAAGATAAAATTTTTATATTTACAATGTAGCTAAAATACTTCCTATTAAGAAATCTACCTTTATCAAAACCAGAGATACAGTTTTCGAGATGCAGATTGATATCTTTAACAGCATATAAATCATGAATAAAAATCAAATACTAAATATTTTAGTATAATTCCTACATGTATCTCAATTTAATATTTTCCAGCCTCCAAAACATTATTGCTGAATATTTCAGCCTTATTCTGTTTAAATGTTCCCATTTCTTTCAAAATGTTTTTATCTAAGAATATCTCAGCCTTCTTTTCTCTATTAAAACCCATTTCTTTAGTCTATAATTTATTTGAATCTGAAAGCCAGTAATCAAATATTACATGCATTTTTAATTTTTAAAGTTTTATGATCAATAATAAATACATTTCCGGTAAACGTTAGCATAAAAAGTTTATGATCAAATTTTTTGGATGTTCTTTCTGACCATTAACACATTTCTATATGCTCTTGCTTTATGACACCACTGTAAACACAATTTTAATCTTTGTCATTTTAGTGAATACAAGTACTCTCGAGTAATGTTCTCAGGATTTAAGAACTAAGGACATATATTCATTTACTTACACGAATAATTAAGCTAGCTTTGTCTCCTGAAAATTTATTTAACATTAGGTATTACACATATTAACATTTTTCTCAAAAGTAGAAACATAATTTTTACTTACTTCGTTACTTGAAATATGGAAAAGGTAGAAAAAGTTGGTGAAACAAATAACTAAGGTCTATTGCATAAAAAAAACATGATGACACAGTTTGAGCAAAAAATTGCATTTA
>CM063503.1:106738755-106743755 GCA_032207245.1 Pardosa pseudoannulata
TACTCCAGTAGCATTCCGAAGCCATGCAAGACGTAAGCTGTAAAAAAATTAATTTAATATTAAAAAAGGATCTTGACACAAGCAAGTTTGAATGAAACAACGTAATCATCAGAATACATATTCGCTCTGTGTTCTTAGTCTTTCATCATCGTATTCCTCCAAATGTAATAAGAAGCTAGAAATAAAAGATTCTAAAAATATTTATGTTCCCTTTGCAAAATCATTATAACAATTCTTTTGTGAAAAATATTGTCAGATTGTATCTTTCTAAATTTTGAATTTTAAACTAAATTTAATCTGTATTCTACTAGATAAAATGTTGTTAAATATCACAGTGATGTAAAAGTTAAGACATGCGATTGGAATACTTGAAAAGTTATGGTTATTTTGAGATGATGGAAATTAAAATTACCTGATAATTTATGCTTTTCAGTTACATTTCGTATATTGATGAGATAGATATAGTCTTTTTAAACAAATTTCAGCCACTTTTAAGAACGTTCAGTGTTCCCTTAAACTAATTTTTTTATTTCTATATCAGTGTTTCTTAGCATTTTTGGGTTAAAGCCACACTGAAAATATTTTAAATTATTTGCCGTGCTAATAACAATATGACATTTTTTAAAAATGCAGGAATTATAAATTTGAAATGTTTGTTTGCGAAAATATTAAAGTAATTACAAATAACAAAACTAACGTGTACTGTAGTAACCAAACTGTTAATATATGTGCATAACCGGTCTACATTAATAACCCAATCTACAAAAATAGAGAGTTGGATTTTTTTTATGTAATTAACTCATAAAGAATTGTTTGTGTTTTTTTACTTAAAATCATGACTTTCATTGCACAGGATTATTTTATTTTGCATTACTAATATTTTTTTGAATTATAACTAATATTGTCTAAATTTAAGTATCTCATTTCAACACCTGCACATAAAAGTGAAATACATTCAATTTAAATCTAAATAAATGAGTAAAAAATACACAGCGTGCTCATACATAGAAAACCCTAGTCTAAGGCTTTGAAGTCGCTTGCTGATCGAGTTGAAAGCAAAATGCAAAGCGTGAAAAGAATGCATAACTGTTATCGACAGGGGCAAAGAAGTATAGCGTTTGAATCGCTCTTGAAGGGAAATTAATCAACAATGAATATTAAACGATAACTAAAATTTTTTATGCTAACTATACCAATTAATGTGAATTTAATCATCTAACAAAATTTTTTGTGACAGGCTTGAAAATCTCTCTGAAATTACTGTGCCACGGAACACATGTTAAAAATTAATGGATAACGTATTAAGTGACCCAGTTCAAAGTGCTTTAAATTCTAAGAAAAACTTTCAATTACTGTAAAACTTTTTCAAACTTTAATTACTATTATGATACACACACACACACACACATATATATATTATATATATACATACATATATATATATATATATATATATATATATATATATATATATATATATATATATATATATATATATATATATATATATATATATATATATATATCAGTCTGTTAAATAACGTCGAAATATTAAGATATACATATAAAGGAGTTTAAATATTATAATCTTTTACATTCATTCTCTCGCGTTCTCCAACCTCTCTATCTACACACACACACACACACACACACACACACACACACACATATATATATATATATATATATATATATATATATATATATATATATATATATAAATGTATGTATGTAAGGAAAATCAAATTTAGAAAGATTTAATTTGAAACATCAGCTTAAAGGGAAACTGATTGGAATAAGTTTTCATTCACACAATAATAGTTTAAGAAGATTAAATCATAAAACTTTTTGAGACATATCAGAAGAAATAAAGGCTATTATCTTTTTAAATTAGAAGAGAAAAGTAATTTTATTAATTGGTACGCGATTTTATATTTTAGCAACTGAAATGATCTTTTTCATTTTACTTATTCTTCATTAAAATTATTTCTAAAAGTATAATAAAAGAACTATGTTGATCTTCATTGTTGTTAAAGAACTTAATCCGCAACTTCAAGCGAAGCGCAATTTATATGAGAAAAATCAGCATCTAATCCTATAATCATTCAACAATGCTTTTCCCTCAAGCATTATTCTTTCGGAAAGACTTTAAATACATATATGAAAATAATTAAAGGGTGAAATAACTCATTGAATTTAAATTAACTAAGAATACACCAATGCTAATTGAGTAAATGAGATTAAATATTATCCTATTTTTTTTTTGTTTTACACTACGTTCTTATTTTGAAATATAATAAAATAATTTCGAAAACTTGCAGCTAGTTTTGTTACTAGAAAGAAAAATCAATCAAATCAAAGAGTTTACAATATTTTAACAATAAATTCGTATTAGATTTCGTTGAACATATTCTAAATTGAAATAAATTATTTAGTATTTTAGTATTAAAGAGAAATTTTTTCTTGTTCCGGTGTACACACACACACACACACACACACACACACACACACACACACATATATATATATATATATATATATATATATATATATATACTATATATATACATATATATACATGTATATATATATATATATATATATATATATATATATATATATATATATATATATATATATATATATATATATATATATATATATATATATATATATATATAATTTTAAGCCTAAAAATTTAGTTACGAAAAAAAATCTTCCTTGAATATAAGTGTCAATATACATTTTAGAAATGTTAATAGAGTTATATTTATATGCAATATCTAGCTAAACTGGCAGTTACACTACTGGATTTTGGGAAATTAAAACTATGATTTAAATTATATAATTGATAATTTAAACATAGATGTTATTAGAGATTCCAGCAGATGAAAATTCTTTAAACATATATATATATATATATATATATATATATATATATATATATATATATATATATATATATATATATATATATATATATATATATATATATGTATGTATGTATGTTTCCTGTACAATCAATTTTAACGTACAGTAGTGTTCAAAGATAAAGTAAAGATATGTATATTTTATTTTAATTTCTACATTTATAATTTGTTTTGGGCATAAAGTATGTGGTGTATATGAAAGCGAGATTTCCTGTATCTGTATTAATGTGTCAGTGTGTTGTGATAGAAAATTTACAGTTGGAGCATGATTTTAAACAACTACAACCATCCTTGGATTGAGTGGGGTTTGAATTCACACACTAGCAAGCACTACCAAAGGAGATCGCTCTACCTCTTCAATCCCCGTCTCTTATTTCAAAATTCATGATGTTTGAGAGAGATTTATTTTATATACTTGAATATACATTTATTAAAAGCTGCTTTATCCCGATAGCACTCGAATATATAGGACCTGCTTATTTACTAGTAGTCCAATCAGGTATATCTCGTAACTGAAAAGTTCGGGTTCGGAATCCGAGCCGGCCTAAGATCCGCCATGTTTCTTAAAGGTGAGTGGCATATAAAATATGTTCTTGGTCACAATGTCCTCCAAGTTCTCAATCAATACCTCTGGGATTGTAGGCCAAGTCTTTGGGTCTGCTGCTTGGTCTCTGCTTCAAAATTACGAGATCTTACTGGAGCGAAGTTGTACTTTCATCTTGATGGTGCTCATTAAAAAACTAAAGCCACATCCTTTTGCCTTAATACTAGTAGCCTTCTGCTCAGTCAAGCTTGGTTTGTCCAAATGGCATGAGGAACAACAACAACAACAACCAATCAGGTACCTAGTACTGAGGTCCATTAATCTTGTAGGGGTTTCACAGTTTCGAGTTACCCAAGTAATGGTGTCTATGTTCTGGAAATCTCAGGCATATATCTGTAGTTTTTGGCTCTCCCTATTATGGGCTAAATTAAAATTGAACCATGATTAGCTTACATTGGATCAGCAGCAGCTGTATAACCGCTTCAGATTGATGTAGTGATCTCAGGTTACTTAGTTTTTATGTGGGACTGCCAAAACCCTGGAACGAATTATATGATATCTTATTATCTAATACTAGAGCCATTATTTCTAATTTCACTTTTATCATAGATGTTCAAATTCGAGTAGAAACAGAATAAAATTTAAGCACTATATTACTATAATATTGTCTTCTATGTACATACCGGTTTACCGTAGTGCATGAAACCACCCAACTATAGTTTTACATGATATATTATCGAACAGATATTCGTTACTGTAGTAAATATTCATTTTAACTAAATAAAAAAACACTAATAAGGTGTGGTTTGCTTCACATCTACCTTACGTCTATTAATTTACCTCATATATATATATCATGCATCCTTCACAAGCGATAATTTCGGTCTTCTTATTCAAGCTAAACCCACTGTGGCATGGATGTTTGTGAATCGGCTTTAAGCAATAGGTCCCGGTCTCATTAGCCCTCGTGTACAAAAAGTAGACCGTAACGCTCCCAACCGCTATTCAAGCTAATCAAGTTCTTCCTAACATTCATAATTAGACACACTTTATGTTCACATACATAATGTGAATAAGGACGTATATTCAAGTCTTTAATTTATATTTTCTCTCCAATCATTCGCCGTTGAAATAAACTTCTAATAATAAAAATGTTAAATAATCCTTTAATAATAGTTTTAAACATTTAAATTCATTTATGTGAAAATTCTAAAGTCAATTTTTTATACAATCCCCGATCACTGATATAACATTTAGTAAAATTTAAAACCTATAGTCCTATCAATTGTAACACAAAAATTTCCAATGCACGGTAAAAAATATTAGGTGAGTTTTTTTAATTCAAAATCTGCGAGAATTTAGAATTTAAATCTTAACACATATTTAGAGAATTGTTAAAAGATTTATTACAACAATGAGAGGATAATATAAGGCTGTAACCTTCCCTTTGTGGAAAGAAAGGGAAATGTTACCTGATTATGAATGGTATGTGGATCTGTATTGCAATTTCAGTATAATGTGGTCGT
>CM063503.1:106748755-106753755 GCA_032207245.1 Pardosa pseudoannulata
TTGTAATCTGCCTGTTATTCTCTGTTTGATGAATACCACAGATAGAAATATTTCTTCAAATAGTTTAACACAAACGGCAAGTACAATGCGATTTTTAATAAAATTTTGATACTATTTCCAGATTTGCAGCGATAGACAAACTTTTTCAGACCTGTTGCAAATGTGGTTTATACTATCCTTGAGACCGGATAATAAATATTTATCTATCATTTACAATATTTCATTTAGGGCTACTATAATTTTAGAATACATGTTAACGATGGTAGCTTATTTCTTTGTTTAACAGTTAGTTGGAAACTTTAAGGTAATTATTTAGTTTCTTCACCAATACATTTCCGAAGGATCGATACTCTCAAATCATCAGGCTTTTTACAAGGATTTACAGCTTTCAGATATATTTCAGGTTTACCTGAATTTTCCCCATTTTACCGCCACATTTCTAATTCTGTTTAAATTTTAAGTGACATTACATCATTGAGAATTACGGATTTAAAACAAGTTGTTCTATCACAACTGTGCTATTTTGTAGTATACTTTATTCATGTTCTTAATGCAAAATTACAGTTAATAACAAATATAATAGTTTCAAATTGGTACACGGCTATGTAAACAGTTCTTTTATAATAAAAAACGAACTATCGGATGTGTGAGTAAAATATATCCATCTTCTTTAAAAATAGTTGTCCACTCTACTTTTATTAATTTATTTTATAGTTTGGTAAATATACATGTGAACTTTTCTATGGATTATTTTAGACAGTTTTTTATTACTTTAACAATTTTGTGTATTTTACAAAAGTATTTTTTTATAATTGTCTCCTTAATGATTACGATTCTATGAAGCAGTATATTCTTAGTACTATAAAAGTTAGCACGAAAATTTCTCGAAATGTTTTGCAGTTAGTTTTATATAAATCAGAACGAAAGGACATCAGCAATGTTTAAAATGTTTTACAAAGATACAATATTACAAATCTTGTATTGAAATTTATCCTCGATATTGATATTAATATTTTTATTGTCAAAATATGACATATTATTCAGATGAAAGGATTGAATGAAACGATGATAGACGTGTTCTGAATAAATTATTATGCTGATTCACGAAGATAAATAATTTATCTGTAGGACAAAGGGAAACCTTTCAGCTTTTATTCGTAGTTCAGTACACAGATAAATAAAATACCCAACGAAAGAAAACATACTTTATTTATAGTAAATTTGGGTCTTTATTAAAAATAAGTCTAATAAAATTACATAAAATAAGTACAAATGTCTAATACAAGTCATTAAGTAGTTCTACATACTTTTGTTAACGATTTTCTATTTTCTGTTATTTCCTCATTTTTCCTACCGCATAAAATAATTAACCAAACTTCGCACAAGAACATCACTGTTAGATTAGTAAATATTGAAATACATTTTTCGTTGTACCTGAAAGATAATGTTATTTACATATTGTTATTTTTTAAGTCATAGGTTATTAATCAATGCAATATAATAATAGACACAATTAATTAGAAATCTTAACAAACTCTATTAATTCAGTATTTCGGATTTTTTGTTTGACATAAAGTAAAAGAAATAGAATAATATGGCTGATTAATGCATAGTGTAAAACCATTATGTATGTTGTAGCAGTTTTGTTTACTTATCTAGACCAATATTTGATGGCCCAGATGTTGGTTAATTCTTAAACGATTAATAAATTATGTGATATTTTTGAAAGATTAATTTATTTTCGATAGGCGGTTGTGTTGTCTTTCATGCTACTTGATTTCAAGCACGATTGAGCCATACGGTACACGTATTAATGTAAGGTAACTCCTCAGCTGACCCAGGCTTTTCGCCCATACAGCAGCATTCACTGAAGACCAGTCGCTACTACCGCAACCACAACAGATACAGAGCTGCTGCTGACCTACGTGAGGTTCCGTCTTGGCTCGAGGATTATGTGGTCAACCCCAGTAAGGAACAAGCTCTATAGAGGCCAGTTCAGGACTACCAGGGAAGACGGAGAATAAAGATCACTCAGGTGAACCCCGGGCTCCTGACACCCTTGCATACCTAAAGGAAGTATACCTCTGAGGTTGTCTCTCATTTAGCACTACCCGGAGGGCAAGTACGACTTGAACCTCGTGGCCACGGACGCGAGAGACTTTGTATCTCAAAAAGTATATCATGTTTGAAACTCAAAGTATTAGATAGAGTCAGACACCTTCAACTTGAATGCACAGAATGAAAATAACACACGTAAGTTGAAAACCTATCAGTGAAGTTTGATATGGTCGCAAAGTGCTCTCGTGGATAAGTGTATTTAAAAAAAGATAGTATCATTTTTCGTAGATGACATTACCAAAATAACCGAAGATATGTAACTCACTAAACCTGAAAACTTTGCTTTACTTCGCCCTATATGGAATTTATAGAAAAAAATAAGTATAAAATAACTTTATACCAATTAGTAAAAAACTAAAATTGAGATCATTGTAACTTAATGTCTTACAAAATAAAAAACGAGGTAGATTAAAAGTTGTTTTCCTTCCATTTTCTGTAAGTAATATAATTGACACCTACCAGTACATATAAAAAGTACTAGTCAGTACAAAATGCCCTTCAGGGAATTTGTATTAGGAACAGTGCTTTTTATATAGTGTTTACCTATTTTAGAAATCCCGAGGTACTCCAGGGAACTTTTATCTTATTTCTGTCCTACTCTCTTCTTGTATCCTACTTTTCCCTTTTATTTTCCCTCATTGTGGGCCGAAGGATGACCGAATGGTTAGAGCGCTGATCTTCGGATCCGAAGTTTTGGTTTTGAGTCCCACTATGACATGGATGTTTGTAGACGTTCGAAATCGGCTTTTAACAGTATGACCTGTTCTCATTAGCCCTCGTGTAGCAAAAGAGTAGACCGTAGTGCTCCACGCGAAACGAAATTTTCGCTATGGTTCTCTTTTCAAAGGTGAGAGCTATTCTAGTGTAGGTATATTCATTTCTGCATATTGAATCCTGGAATTTAAAACTGGGCATATGTTAAACGTCTATGGTGTCACGTGTACCTCTAAAAACGTATCCTAGTGATTGAGGATAACCAACACTTTACTTTGGCCTTTGTTTCATGCAAACGGGTGATGTTGAGTAGTTCCATCTGGACCAATCGGCTGGTCTTTAGACTTTTGTCATCGGCCTACGCCAATGAATTGGTCTTGTACTAGGTGCCATGTTTGAGTCTTGGCTGCCTATAAGCAGATTGGTCGGGTATAGACCAATTCGGGTATAGACTAGTTAGCACTGGTGCAGATTTCTGAATCCCTAATTGTGACTCCGTGGTGGGTGATGCGGCCAGGGTTTGAATTTAAAATTAATTATTATGGAATCTTTACAGTCTCGCAACCCCTCCCTTTGGGTCATATGTCACCTCAATGTATTAGTTTGGAAACCATTGTTTTTATTTTCCGCATAAAGGAAGGGAAGCTTTGGTGCTGTTTCTCCCTTCCTTGTGGACAAATATCTCAAATCTGTAGTAGATTTGGTTAAAATATTTAGAAAAACTGCGTTCTGGAGATCTTATATTAAAAGTGAGCTACAGCTCGAGAGAGAAAGAACTTACGCAGTGCTCTGCATTTGGAGACATTGCTATAGCAGGCATCACACGCGGTTCTCTGAACTTCTGTAGGGAAGTGACTATCGAAGGTGAACTTTTCCTTTTGTCCGAGGAAGAAATTCTAGCTGGGTTAAAGGAGCAACACTTAGTAGTGTACATTGGATCCCCATTTGTCGGGATGGGAAGTTGCTTCCTACAAAGCACCTAGTCATGGCATTTAGTTCCCATTCACAGCCATCTCACATCCATTTTGGCTATCTTAAATGTCATGTAGAGCTCTTTCATCCCAAATACTTTGCGTAGCTACCAGTGCCAACGTTTTGTCACTCTCAGGCTTCTGCAGCCTGCTATTGGTCTGAAGCCAGCTACGATGACATTAACTGCAAATCAAACGCAAATTCCATTAACTGTCATGCAAAAGAATCTGAGACTTTCGTTAACAACATTATCAATCAACTTCCAGCCCTTTTTTTTATAATTTTTGTGTAACTTCAATGCCCATAACCCTCTAGGAGAAGCCCTGGAACGAAATAGCGTGAGAATCAAATTGAATATTTATTTTACAACATGAATCCGCCTGTTAAACACTAATCAGGTAAAACATTTTCACCAATTGTTCAAAACTTATCATTTCCTATACTTAGCCAACTGCTCTCACGTATTTCTTTCATGGACATTTAAACCTGATCCATATCCCTGGAGGTATGGTATTTTCCTTAACCTGCAAGCTTTTGGTGTTAAAGGAAATCTTCCAGTTTTTATACAAAACATTTTATATTTAAGATATTTTAAAGTCCGCATTAGCAGCATTTATCAAGACATTTTTTATTGAAGAACAAGGTGTTCCCCAGGATAGCGTTTAATGGCACAGTAACTTTAACAATATATTACATCAGTTCTATCCGCCAGTTAAGGGAAGTCTTTAAGTTGATGACTTACGCTTATCATGCGAAAGTCCTGACAAATCAATTATTGAAAGGAAAATTCTAAATTGCAGTCAACAACACTATGAAATAGGCAGACAACAATGGTTTCAGTTTCTCTCCTGCAAAAACGAAGTGTGTCCATTTTTGTAGGAAACCGGTTCTTTACCCTGATCCAGACATTCGTATCGATATTGTTACTATCCCCATCGCTACTGCAGTAAACTATATTGTGGTTATTTTTGACAAGAAACTAAGTTCCCTCCACCATGATCTTAATATGCGAGAGAGATGCCTAAAGGCTCTTAACATCATCAAAGTCCTCTCAATCACTTCTTTAGGAGCAAGAAAATGCTTATTAAGAATTTACCGAGCAGTTGTCAGCTCAAAATTGGATTATGGGTGTATTGCATTACGACTCTACAGAAGATTGATAATGTTCATCACCTAACGTTTTTAGGACTTCTCCA
>CM063503.1:106758755-106778755 GCA_032207245.1 Pardosa pseudoannulata
AACTTATCAGATTAGTAAATTATAATAATGCAAAAAATACAAAATATAAAAATAAAAATTTATATATAAAATAGTTTAGTCATAACATTTTTAATGTAAAAATTTATGTGATCATTTTTGATAGTATATATTCTTATGGCTGAATTATCCCATAATGTTTTATAAAATGTAAAACATCTGATAAATCTTTTTAAATGGAGCATGTTGAACTTAAAAAAATTAAACTGAAGGATAAAATCTTTATTTTAAAATTAGTACAATTTATATGAATAATCATGAATAATCCATGGATACATGGAACTATAGATGTTAATAGCACAATCATCAATTTGTAGCTAATGTAGTGAATCTGTCATTTACAGAGCTTTAAGAGTTCTTTCTTACCCCATTTAACTAATGTGGATAGCTAAGTTCCTAATCTATTACACGATTAATCCATTAATTTCTTTAAGTACCAGCTCTGATCGCCTGCGATATTTCCGGCAATATGAATAACTTCCATTTCAGCATCTGCTTTATCATTCACATATTTCTCGCTCGTAATTCGCTGGGAATCAATGAGAATAATGAACACCAATTTTAGTGTTTCAGATCATATTTCACATCCATTTGAGAGGATTTAAAAACCATGAGCAAAAAAGAGTTGGCTAAAGAAATGTTCTAACATTTAACTAAAATGCAAATAAGCACTTACACTAAAACTATTTAATATATGATATTTAGAGTTTAATATTTCTTTTTCATTCAGAAACATTTCATTAAATTATTAAGTAGTTTATAATGGCTTTAGATGAATTTTTCTCAAGAATTTAACTAAATTCGTACTTAAAAATAGTAATATTTTATTTTTAAAGAAATTGTAGACTTAAAAGTAAACGTTATAGTTAACTTTATGGCAATATTATTTTTACTGCTTTATAAAAAGTTAAATTAAATTTATTTTATTGTGAAATATTATTTTAAATATAACTGAGATATAACTGATACAAAAATTAATAAAATAAATGTTCATTAAAAACGGAATGCTGATGAAGAAGTTGTATATTACATATTTTTTTACCGTATTTATAACACGATTTTTGTCTATCTACTACTTTTTTGGTTATAAGAAGCAAATATGTTTGTTTATTCACGTTTGTAGTGTCCTATGGTATTTTAAGCATTGTAAATGCTATATACCTGCAAACAAGTTTCTAACGTCAAGATATCTTGTGAATACATACCATGGAGGGAGAAAGATGCATTAAACTTTTAAATATAGTATTAAACATAATGACTAAAATATTATAGAATGCAGAATACGCAGTGATATATACGTATACAATACAATGATTTACAATACAAGGGCTTCTATTCCTGAAAATAAATAAGTTATTTTTAACCTTCTGGAAGAAAATATTGGAAATTTATTAACCGTTGATTAAGAAGCATAGAAGCACTCTATGTTCCAAATTCTTGATAACTCACTTATGTTTCCAGCAATCTTACATTAATATAATACAAAAAGGTGGCTTTTTCCTAACTAGTCAATAAATTTATTGTATACAGAAAATTATATTTTATTTGTTCTAGTTTAAGAAAGGATTGTTGTTTTACCACTGTCCTAAATCTCCTCATGTAATTCAACGTTAAATAGTTCCATAGTTTAAAATATTTATTAAAAAATAAGAGAAATATATAAAGGTGATTTTAAAATATAGCCTTAAAAATATATGTTGTTGCTTTCAAAAGAAAATAATTATTGAAAATTATAATATCTCCATTTGGAAATTCTGAACAACAAAATTTGGTTTATACTTTTACTTAGTTTTTATAAAAGCTCAATGTAATCTCATAGAGTTGAAATTTATTTACAGAGAACCCTCTTATCCATATTTACATAAACAAAATGCGACAATACTGTCAAACTCCTTAAATCTTTAAAATGGCAGATGTGTATGAACTATATTTTATTCCCCCGGTCTTGGATTTTATTGAATACAAACCTTATAAATACTGCCAAACGTAGAGAAAGAAAATACATCATAGTGAAGAGAACAATCGAAGAATTTCTCCTTACTTTAACTCAGACATCCCTAAGTCTTTAATATTCAACTGACAAGATAAGTGAACCAGCAGTCGTGATATCTCCTCTTAAACACTTTCACCCACGTATTAGCAGTGAATTTGAAAGCATCAGAAATTTATCCTCTTGATTTTATACTTAAATCTAGAAACTCTACAGCAACGAAAAAATTCAAAATAAATGTCGAGAAGATAAGAAATGGGGAAAAAATACAGTTTGAAAGCTCAAAAATATTTATGAGAACAAAGAATTTTTATGAGTTTCTTTCAGTTAATAGCTTAGAATTAAATAAAAAAAAATTCTACTTTTCTGGAAATAGTTCTGCATAAAAAGACATTTTGGACCTAATATGACTAATAAAGAATATTTTTTTCTGCTAATGTATTATTGCATTCCTATTTCATGACTAAATAAATATTTGTCGATATTCGTATTAAATTTATTTTTAATGCTTTTGCTGGAAATAAATATTAAGTTATTGTAAGAGAGCTAGAGCAAGAATTTTTGAATTATTAGATATATATTGGGTTATTTCTTTAATGTGAATGGCTTGGAGATATTTAAAATAAAATGGGTATAAATCCTATACTGTTAAAATTTTGAGGCAAAGAAATTTATTTAATCATTTTTGCATTTATAAATCTTTTATTAACGCTTTTAGGAGTTGTGATAAGATTGTGGAATCACACTCAAGCACTCTATTTAATATATTTATACCCTTGGATTGGTAAACATATTTAAGAAATAGCATGATCAACCATACTACTTAAAATTTTCTTATTTTATATTTTGGGGATATTATTTGAAAGATGTTCAAATGTTTAATGCATGGAATTACTAGTTTCTCTATTTGTGGGATATTAGCGATGTATTCAGTGATATATTTCTGTCTAAAAATATTAAAAAAATGTCACACGTTTTATATGCACAATAATATTTACGCGTTCACTATTAAAAATTGTTTCTCGAACTTAAAAGTAGAAATGTAAAATTAAAACATGATTGAGATAATAGTGAATTATACGAAAATCATTTATTATGATCATCATTAAATCTTTAGACAGTAATAAGCAATTATGTCCACCATTAAGATTTTCTTATGATAAGTTCAGTATTATGATCTAAACAAATGAAACTTGAGCCCTCCATAATTAAATAAATCTATAAATATTATGAGGAAATAACTTTACTCTAAAATATGTTACTATAAGTGGAATTTTTCAAAAATGAAGTGTT
The DNA here is from genome assembly GCA_032207245.1 of Pardosa pseudoannulata. NCBI lineage: Eukaryota > Metazoa > Arthropoda > Arachnida > Araneae > Lycosidae > Pardosa > Pardosa pseudoannulata. Next base: position 106,762,057 of record CM063503.1, read on the forward strand.
CAAAATTGAAGTATTCTCATTAACCGGTTAGTTTGAAAATGTGAAACACTTAGTCAACATTTTTAATTATTTTATTTATAAGTCTTTGATTTGCCTCTAGTGTCACTTTTAGGATGAAGAGGTGCATAAAGTTGTTTTGCACCACTGATTCGAATTATTATTTGGTGACATAATAAATGCTCATTGTAAAATATATAAAATAAAAATAGTCAGAATAGCTGATCTTCAAATCATTTATTGTACTGAAAATCAGAGTGAAATTTGGGCACTGTGGAGAACTCTGACTCTTCCCATAGACATCAATAAATTACATAATTTTACCAATTTTATTTATATTTGTAATTTAACTTTAAAGCCCATGACACTAAGTTCATTTATTGCAAATTAATAAATAAAAAAATTTGAGCAAAATCTGCTAGTTATTTTTATGTATTAATAGATGTGAGTCTCTTAGGATTTGTCAGTTACACGTGCATTGTTGAGCTTCATAATATTCAGAAAAATATAAATGGCAAAGTTATATTAAAGAGTTATATTGTTTTAATTAAGTGATTCTTTTGTCTCGTGAATTAAAAAATGATTGGTGTATAGTAAAATGAAATAAGTGAAATAAATTACACCAAATTCCCAATTTTGGACCAGTTTTGACGAAACTTTACATATTAAGGTCTTAGAGTATTTAGATTAGCATTTTTTATAAATTCTTAAATTCCTTGATAAATTTGGAGATCATTTTTCCCATCAGAAAACTGTTTTATTTTTTATTTGTAAACTTCCGTGCAAATTTCAAATGTAAAAGCTAACTACAGTTTATGTTGTTATTTCAAGCGATATTTTCAGATAAAATTACAGATGATATAGTGGTCGATGCTAATTTAAAACACAATATTTTATCTAGAAATAATATATATTTATTACATATTCTATATCATTTAAAATCCATATGAAATAATTTTCAGTTTTATTTTCCTTTCAAATAAGATAGCTCGCTATTAAATAAATATTGTATTTGCCGAGAATCATTGAAACATTTTATATTATCCCGTTTCATTATTATATATTTTGTACTAGTTTAGGATTTAATAAACAGTTTATTTTTATTTTATAATAAAAAAGTAAAGATACATTACCTGCTATCGTAATAACGACTATATTTGCCGTGGCTTAATAATTTATCAAAAAATTATTAAAAACTCTTTAGATTAAAAGTCTTTTAGACTATTGAACTGGGGGTAAAGTTTGAAACTAAATTAACAGTAGGAGGTAGATTATATAATTGTTTGTTTTCAGAAACATTTAAATGACTGAAAACTAATGAAAAGATTTATGTGTTCTAATGATTTTTTGAAAGAATTCATAATACAGGTTTTTTTCTCGTTTACTTATTTCACAAAACAAATTGGTAAATACAGAGTAATAGAAATTGCTTATGGCTGACTTTTATATAAATTAATGCTTCCTTACACACACACACACACACACACATATATATATATATATACATATATATATATATGTATGTATATGTGTATATATATGTATATATATGTATATATATATATATAAATACATATATATATATATATATATATATATATGTATATGTATAATATGTATATGTATGTATATTATATATATATATATATATATGTATATGTATATGTATATGTATATATATATATATATATATATATATATATATATATATATATATATATATATATATATATATATATATATATATATATATGTATATATATATATATATATATATATATATATATATATATATATATATATATATATATATATATATATATATATATATATATATATATATATATATATATATATATATATATATATTATATATATATATATATATATATATGTATATATATATATATATATATATATATATATATATATATATATATATATATAATATATATATATATATATATATATATAATATATATATATATATATATATATATATATATATATATATATATATATATATATATATATATATATATATATATATATGTATATATATATATATATATATATATATGTATATATATATATATATATATATATATATATATATATATATATATTATATATATATATATATATATATATATATATATATATATATATATATATATATATATATATATATATATATATATATATATATATATATATATATATATATATATATATATATATATATATATATATATATATTATATATATATATATATTTACATTAAAAAGTAGCTTTAAAATAATGTAATATGTATTTAGGAAAGTCATTGTGCTTATTAAATATGTCACGTAATGTGCCCTATTACTTTCGAAATAAATCAATAAGAAAAACATAGTTTCCGTTTTTATGTTTTAAAATCTTATGCATAATGGATGTTATTAAAATAAAGTGGATCAGAGGATGCCTAAGATAGCTAGTATTACTTATTCCCGACAAACATATGATTATTGCTGATTTATACTACAATAATAAATTATAAAAGCTGCATTTTCTTAATCTTAATCTATCTGAAATATTGCAACATATGTTTACTATTATAACTTAACTATACAGCAATTTTTAAAACAAATATTTCAAACCCATGTCTGTATGGCGTTTGTATGAAAGGAGACATCATATATTATGCATTATTTTATGTTGACTATGAATTGCACACCCTAAGAAGGCATTCAGGGTCGTTTATCAAAGATTTATTTTGACTTTTACTGTGATATCTGTGTCTCAAGAATTGGCAATTTAGCTTGATATATATCATGATTTATTCAAACTACATATCTGAAAATGTGTTCATATATTTTTTGAGGTATTTTCTTTTATTAGGCATTTGATTTTATAATAAAAAAAAATTCGAAAATATTTTTCAAACAATAAAGCATAAATATGAAAATACTATTGTATTCTTTAATAAATATCGTATTTTTGGAAAGTATTTTAAAAATACTAAAGACAGTTTAATTTAAAAAGCTTTAATTACTTAAAGAAGTTGAAAAGTTTTAACAATGAGTAATTGGTTTAAGAGTAAAATTGTATTATTCCTTAATTATAAACTTTATAAATAAAATTATAAAAGTTTCAAAAATGTATTTTTTAATGTGTTCTGCGAAAATAAGGCACATGGAGAAAGTCTTTTAAAGAATTATATATATATATATATATATATATATATATATATATATATATATATATATATATATATATATATATATATATATATATACACGAAGGATATATATATCCTATATATATTCTCCTTTTATATATATATATATATCAAAAGGAGAAAGCTCAACAGCTATAAGTAATGAGAATGCAGTCGGGCTTCATATTTAAGAGAACTCAAAAGTCTAATTTTAAAACTTTATTTCAGAGCGGCAACACAGCACATCTATCCTTCTGGACAATATACAATCAAAAGCCACAGAGTTCACTCTGCTCTGACACAAGTACACCCAAGAGCGCTGACAACAAGAATTTTCCCACAACAAAAACAGCTTAATAAGCGAATTAACTGCAATATCAGCAAAAGGCGAAATCATGTTTTGCCAACAGCTTGAAAACTGCTCTATAGACGGAAAGTTTACAGTTTTATGACAGAAAGGAATGTTAAGTGGAAAATACTCCGTTGATTAAACCATTTAAAGGCTGGTAAAGATACTTAAATGAATTAAAATTTTAGAGAGGAGGCTTTTGAAGAAATATTAAAGTTAAATAATTTTGATATATTAAATATATATATATATATATATATATATATATATATATATATATATATATATATATATATGTTAATATGATGTTATTTTACTTTCATTTCTTTCATAAATTTTCATTTATTTATCTAAAACTTTAATAAATAAAATAAATTCAATGAGAATAATTTTTAAACTGCTAAACTTAAGCGGTATTTAAATGTCATCAAAATTACATAATAAAGATCTAATTTGATGTTATAATGAACTCATCATATTTAAGAAAAGATGTAACAGTTTTGTACAAAATGAAACTACATACCAATATGAAAAGTCGGATATAAAATTGCTTGCTCACTTCTTAGATAAGATATATAAATGGATTTAAGAATAAATGAAATTTTTTAAATTTAAATAGGTATTATATTATTCTAAGTATTAAATTTGACTATATTAACTACTTTTTAGTACGCTAGAGTTTTTGATAAATGGTTAATTGTTAAATAATTCTTGGATCAATGATTTTCTTTTGATCCAAACTTACCGCACCGTACTAGTATGCAGTGTTTGGAACAAATGACTTTTATCCTATTTATTGATATTTTAGTTTGTAGTTTTACTAACACATGACCGTAGTAGTTTAGTTAATTTAAAATTACTCATCATTTGCTAACAATTTTATGAAGCAGCCTTATCTTATTTTACTTTCCAAAAAAAAAATAAATAAAATAAAAATCATTTTTGCTTTCACTTGCTTTCATTTCATGCATTGAGAGCACTATTTATGTATATTCTAATAGTATACCAATTTGCAAAAATAAAATTTTCATGCTCTTTCATGCACATAATTCTTTTATAAATTCATTTTTACAGCTTAGTTTTGAATTTATGTCAACTTTAATACTAAACACTTGTATAATAAAAATTAGAATAGATAAATAAATTTTATGCTTGTAAGTTAAAAAAAATATTAAATGTATTTTACTGATATGTTTTTTATTTCTAATTAATTAATTGTATAAGCTGTTTTTTAAATACAATCTTGGTTTTTAATTATTCTGAAGAAAAATATAAAAATACTCGAAATTCAGGTGTACATGATCGTTAAAATAGAGACTATTTTCGATAATACCGTGACTTCCTGCGGTCTGCAATTAAACCACCAAGAAATCTTATCTCAAATACCGTGCTTTGAAAAAATCCATCATTCGTCGCCGAAAGCTTGTGCAGAACAAAGATCTTAATTAAAAGCCGAGATAGGAGCAAAGCATCAAAACAGCTTGAGCTGATAATGAAATGCTCTGACAATGGAAAATGAAGTGCTTCTCTTAAATTAGATGTAAAAGTACTTGATCAGTGGGAGGCACTGAAAGCGCCACGAGAAAGTGCTACTTATCTTTGTAAAATATAATTAAGAGACACTTGAAACTTCATGTTTTTCTCTCCACCTTATTATATTACTAAGATTTAGGATCTTTTCAAATTCCTTTAAATGCAATATTTTTCTATTATATTCTTCCAGATATTCATAATTCTTTATACATTTTAAAAAGAAGGATTAAATGTACTCATTTTCCCTAAGAAGAAAGTGCTAGTAACAAAACATAAGTTTCAAAATATTTCCAAAAGAAAAAGGATTTATTGCAAATAGAGTAATCTTTTGCGGAAGTTGGTATATTCGCCTCTAGAACAAATCCCGTGTTACAGCAGCTTGTTTCTGCTTCTTTCGTTAAGCTCTTTTATCAGCGAATCAGGTTCAGTTGCCAATATAGAGAGTAGAAGGATTTTCGGGATTTCGGATAAGGACAATTCTTGGTCAATTTTATGTTGTTTTTCTCTCGCTTCGATATTCTCATGTCATTCTACCAATACCATTTTCAACCATTAAGTCTCCAAAGAAAAACAAATCACTTAAAATTGTGAAAGTGTATTTTCCAAGTAAAAGCTAAAGTGTATTAAAAATTCATTAAAAAGTGTTGTCAAAATTCAAGAATTCAAGACTTTTCTCTTCAAATATTGTAATAATTTCATTTCAGGAAAATTAAATAAACTACAAATACCTGATTTTAAGTTTTTCTTTTAAAATATTGCTTTCTTTTTTTCAATTGTTATACAAAATACGTGAAAACAACAGTTATGCTCGAAATATAGTAGGATTTTATTATTTTAATAATCCGTACACTTTTAAGAATTTATTTCCAAATACTACTAAATAGATCTCTTTGTAAAAACTATATCACATAAATAAAATTATATAAAATTAATTATTCCAGTTCTACGTATAAAATATTGATGAAGTAAAAATATTAAATTCAGCTTGAATTATTATTTTCATTTTTACACAAAATGAATATTTGCATTTGGGATTACTTCATTTAATGCTACGTATGTGCTTATTAATTTATTACCATCATTGTGATGACCATTTTAATGTAGACCAATGAATGATTTATTTCTGTTTAATAGAATACAGAAAGATTTTTATGTTATCAATGGAGTGATAGCGCAAATTTATTAATTTCTCTATCAGGAATCTATTTGAGGCCTGTTTCATTGAAGTCAGTGTCGCTAATAATTAAAAATGAAAACACTTATATGTTTAATTTTAAAATAGTTTTAATGTTAAAAAATAAATAATGAACATTTATTAATTAAAAAGAATCCTTCTATAAAATGTACACATTAGGAAAGTGAAGTTTTATTTTTATTTTTTTGGTTTCAGGTAATTCCACGTCGGTTTGTCTAAGCACAAAAAACATTGCTAATTATTAATTATGTATAATCAATTGTATTTCCCCTAACTAGTTTTGTTTCTGAAATATATCATATCACGGCAAAAATTAAATTTTAGCTGACAGTTGAATTTTACAAATGGTTTTAAATTAGTTAATCGTTAAAAAGGAATTAGAAATATGTTTATAAGAAAATACTTACACTTGAAAAAAAAATTTGAGCTGAAAAAGCGGAGGTATTGGTAATTTTTTTGTTGGAAATTTTGTTGGAAGTTTTAAAGGAATTATATACTTGAAAATTTAAATAAAATATTCTGTATATTTATATAATCTAAAAACAGTGTTAAAAATTTAAATATATCAGCAGTAAAAGTCTTATTATAATATCTGCTATAACATTTTAAAGATAAATTTATAAATTTAAATTTAAATGTATCAGTTGTAAAAATGCTATTGCAATTTTGGCTAATGACATTTATAATGAAAACATTGATGAAAAATTTCTTTTTTCATTCTTCTAATTTTTATTTTATTATAAATTATATAAAAATGTTGAGATTTCAACCACATTTCAGTAATATGAGAATGCATTGTTACTGCAAGTGTAGTTATATTAATAATATTAATTTTACAAAGTAAAAAAAAATCATTTACTATATTTTGAAAGGTCATAGGGTTGAATTTGTTTAATTTTCTTGTGTAATTACCTGATTACGTTTTTCTAGGCTTTCTTGCATCATTTAAGGAGAAAAAAAATTCTCCCTTCAACAGTGTTTATTCTGTAAGGAACTGTTTTAATTGAGTAATAAAAAACAAAAGTAGTACATTTTTTTCCTTTCTACGTGTACTGAATTTATATTTCCCTAAGGCGCAGAGAGAAATCTGACTCTAATCAAGAGCACTTTTGTACAGTAAAAGTTCACATAGTTTCATGTTAGACTGTAACATAAAGAGGTAGTCTTTGAAAGAAACACTAAATTTCTTTAAATATCAAGAATTAATCTTGGGCGTTTAAAAATAGAAACAAGGGTTTACTTTAATCAAACTGTTTTCTCACATTTATTGATATTAATTAGATTTTTAATAGATTAGAAATGTGTAATTATTTCTTACTCGAAAAGTATCTAGTTTTTTTATTATTTTATATAATTACAAGCGCGAAAAAAAATAACAATAATTTACTGAATATTAATATTAATCAAAACAATGTATATTTTCTTTTTCGTGTATAGTTACGTAAAGTCATTTCAACTTAGACAAAGAGACATGCGAATAAATTTTTTTATTATATGCATATTACAATTTTAATCAATTCTCAAATTCGATGCTGAGCATTGAGAAGTTATGAAAGCATTTCCAGAATTAGATTTCTGACATTTGATTGGTTTGGTTTTTGGAGTGCTACGGTCTACATTTTGCAACAAGAGAGATAATGAGACCGGGACCTACTGCTTAAAGCCAATTTCAAACGGCTGCGAATCTCCATGCCACATCGGTATTCCAACCCACAAACTCCGGTACCGAAGGCCAGCAACCTAACCAATAGGCCATCGTTTTCTGACATTTGAAGATACATACAAACAAACAAAATTCCATTTCATCAGTTGATTTGGGTCAATTATGATGTATATATATAAGCTTTTAAGTAGCAATGTTTTCTAAAATTTCTTTTTGTCTTAATTTAAAAGTTACATAAAAATACAGTTTAAAAAATTAGATGAGTAACTGTTTTCTAAACTACATATAAGCTAACATTTTTTACTCTTGCACACGACAAAATATAAAAAAAAAACAGTACTCAAGTACAGGTATGAACCTTGTTAACTAACAGCGCCAACTTATATTTTTACTAGCATATGGCCCTTCACATGACTGGATCAGTAAAATTTTTAATTTTCTAGAATTCCAAAGTACCCTATAAGGCAGGTAAAAAAGTGGTTTGCTTTTGGGTGAAAATTACATAGTACAAGCTCAATAATTTGTTTATGTTTAATGACCGCATGTTAGTTGCCAACTTTAATTTATCTTGTCATATTACTTGATAGGTTAAATAGCAGATATTTAATATTGACAGTGATTGTTTGGTGGTATATACGAATGATGTTCAATATTTAGCGAATTGATCGCAAATCTTGTGGTTATGTATACCGAAAAAATACACAAACGAGGAAACTTCTTAATTTTCAAAGATATATAACTTAAACTCTAGATATATATTAGTCCATGAAATAGACTCCTAGACTTTGTTGTTAATACCGGTAATAAAATTTTCATTGCAACAAAAATAATCAATGATTACATTTAAAATTATCACATATGTACCTAATCTATTATTTAAGACAAATATAAAAGAAAATCATTTACGTAACATATACATTCAGTGATAAACATTTGAAAATAATGAAAACGATATTTAAATAATTTAAAATAAGAAAGGATTAAATAAGATGGTTAAAGGAATGAAGTCATAATGCTAGAAAAAATGTTATTTTTACCTATTTATTATGTGATAAATTGAAAAATTTAATCTTCTGCTCTTAACCGGGGACAATAAAGCTTGAAATAATGGCATTAAAGTCTCGAAAAGGGGAGAAGGTGTGGATTTCGAAAGTTTACGAAAGCGTTTAAAGTTTTGCTAACACTTCAAAAATCTGGTATGGATGCCTCAATCCGTGCTAGGTCCTACTGCCTTATAAATTCCAGGATGGACGGACATATCACTTAGTCTATTATTATATAGCGGATATTACGTGATAGGATGGTCAGAAGAGGTTATATTATCGATAACTTGTTTAGTAATATCAAATACTTCCGAAAACTTTGGTGACTCAGTGACAAGATATGTAGGTGTACATAAAAATCAAACACATACAAACGGACCATTTTCTTAGTATATATAGGTAAATAAATAAATATACAGATTTTTACTTGCCTGTGAAATATTCGGCATCGAATTTATACTATTGAGAAAAGACATTTTGATAGTATATTGATAATACAACTTTTATTAAGAAAATAATTTGACAATTACATTTAAATTTACTATATATTATAATGTTGTACAATGACACATGGTATATTAAAAAATTAATGTTTGTGAGATATTTTAATGTTGGAGGAACAGACGGACTGAAAATTAGGCTGCCGGTAATTTAATAAAGAAAAATAAAGGTGATATTTAATATAATGTCTTCATATTACTAGGTAAATGCTAATTTCAGCTAAATTATGAAGGCATACATTAACACGTTCATCTTTAATAATTATTAGTAAAAATAAAGTTTCAAATAAGGACATAAAACATTCAAAAAAGGGAGAAAAGAGGGATTTTGAAAGAAGAAAGTTAAATGAGGGAGTTTCGTTAGATATGGGGCATTAGCTTAAAAGATCTAAACAGGATTTTGATTCATTTTTTTTTCAAAATTGATAATATTTTGGAAGTTCATAATATGTGATAAAAGTTTATTGTTCAGTATAATTTGAAACTGTGATGATAGCTTTATAGATACTAATTGATATAATATAAAAGTCACATATATTAATATAGTTTATAGAAATTTTACATGCATTGTACATTAAAATTTGACAACAGTTTAATTATTTTACAAAAGGGATTTATTTAAGCATTCGAAGAAGTCTTATAATGCCAGATTTCTATGAAAAATGTGAAAACTATCTTTCTGGGAAATTTCATGCTATGATCGAAATCAACAGTTTCACAATCTAACGACTATTATAATTTTAAAGCAAATTTTACACCAAGGTATTCTTGATTTAAAATCGAAAGTTTTGAATTTCGAGTTTAATGATTTTTACTTAATTGAGGATTTTAAAATCATTGTTTTTTCTGAAATGCTTTGAAATTTATGGGTTCTATTTTTTATTACAGCATTTTGCTTTTTTTTTTAAATAGCAGGTATCTACACACTTAGTCTTTTCCAGTGCTAAACACACAATAAAATGGATATCACTTACCTAATATGTATTATGCGTGTATTACACAAGAACAACTGATATTTCTAAAATGACCAATGCGGTAATTTTATCCGCAATTATAAATTTAGATTAAATACTTTTAATGCAAAAATTAGTGTTAAAAGTTTACATATGTCATTTTGAAAAATTTTAAAATGCATGCAATATTTTCAATATTAAATTTAGTAACATATAGAAATACTTTTAATCTTAGTAAAACTGTTATCTTTTAGAAAATAGTGGTGTATTATTGTAATCATTAACACTTAATTTTCAATACAAGTTTTTTATAAACATTTCTTAGTGTTTTCCGCAAACAAGTTTAACATACAATGAACAAGCTTTTTTTATTTTATTTCGGCAGAAAGAGCATTAATGATGTTTATTACTCATAGTTTCAGACAATATGAAAATTTCAAATCGCTATAAAAGATTGAAAATAAATTTCCAGAGTTTTTTGAAAAGCTGCATAAATTTCTGGAACTTACGGCTACTATATCTAGATTATTGTAAAAGTATAAAATAACCCATCTCCTACAACTCTCCGCTAGAGTCGTGTACAATAGGTTCATGTGATCAAACATGTCATGCGGTTTTAGTAAGATTTTTCTTTGGATATTCAGAAGAGTTTTTGGTTTGCGAGGGTATATAGAAAAAATCTTTTGATCCTGTACTAGTACTTTTAGTACAAAACCTGTGATAAATGAATTTTTTGGAAATCTGTGGATATTCTCTACAATTTAGCCGTATTGTGCAGACCTTTTACTCAAGAAGAAAACTTATGTGAGCAAAAGGACATTTTGGGTATTACATCGTAAATTATTAGGATTGAAAAAAATAGTCCTCAATTTCAGAAAAAAATCAGTATTTTTTTAGCACTTGAAGTCTAGTTATACACATTGGAATTGTTGTGTTCTGGAATATTACAGTCATCACGACTGTTAATGATCGTTATTAAAAAAACTGAATATACGTTATGTTTCTTAGATAGATAGTTTATTTGTAACTGGAAATAACCTTTCAAAAATAAGAGTACATTATCCTCAGATATAACATTTTGTTATAAGCCATCACTATTAGCTTATTCAAGATTATTCGGAAATATTTCTACTGTCGCTTTCTTATGTATTAGCATTTATACAAAAGTTAAAACTTAATGCAAAATAAGAACAAAATTGATAACATACTTTTAACTTAACTATAGTGGTATTTTCAGAAATATGAAATAAACAGTGTTAGAAAAACAAACAGAAAAATAAACTTTAGCTTAATAGTCAATTTTAGAATTTTGAAGCTAATTAAATTTAAAGGCACCAATGAGGGTTTTTTTTAATCAGTTCTACTCTTCTTTACCAACAAGAAGTACAGCTACAAAGTTTCTAAAGCTAGGCATATTTAAGATCCTTTTTAATATATTTACTCCAAGTAGTCTCCGAAAGTCAATACTTTTGCAAACATTTTTCTCTTCGGATTCCGCAACGCAAAGTAAACATTTGTAAACATTTTTTAAAGTCCAAAAGTATGACTTCATTAAATATTAATGTGAAGAATATATGATGTTCGTAGGTAATGACTAAACCTCAAATATTTTTTACACATTTAACTACTATTTACTAAGTATAGTTATTTATATTACAGTATATATTTCAATATTGTATTTAGAATTAAATTAAAATTATATTGTATTCAGACTCAATTTGTGACTTAAAATACATTTAGTTCTTTTAGAGTTCCCGAAATTGATATCTACATTCCATTTTATCAGTTACTATTGAAATAAAAAATTATTAAATAATAAATAACAGATATGTATGCATAAAGTCAGTGAAATTTCTGGTTTTATATGTAAAGCAATGAGCCACACCATAGTACAAAATATTAACAACAGAATTTCAAACTCTATTTAATTCACGCAGCAATATTTACTACTGAGTAAATATTACTATGTTATAAATATAACTGTGATGATTATTAGCAAATATTTTAATAAAATTATAATAAAAATACATTGATATAGATTATAAGTTTTCCGTGAAAATAATTAAATTTCATAAAAAGTCTTATCTCAAAAAAAGGTAACACGTGTGTGTGGTCGGAGTTAGTACACGCACAGGCTTTATAAGCAAGCATGACAAAACATGCCTTTTGTTCACGAGAACAGCGTTTAGATGCTGTAATAAGGTAGCGAGTTTTAATGATGTTAGAAGAAAGCCAGTCTGAATTCTAGATTAGTAGAATGTTCAATTTAACGCCCAGTGTCATGTACAACGTATGGAAAATATAGAACACATCCAAGAAAGGTCGATCTAGGGGATCTAGGTTATACAAGAGCCACGACGGCCCAGGATGATCGCCATTTATCCATTATAGAGAGATGTAAGAAGGGTTTAGAACTTCTGAACTCTCTCGTGGCTTGTATACGGCCACAGGAACTCGAGTTTCAAGTATGACTCGTTACAGGAGACTTCACGAGATATTGTTATTTGGAAGACTTTCCTTTTGCGTCTAGCTGACTTCCATGAACAGAAGAGTCCTGTTAGTATGGTAAAGAGAGCATAGAGATTGGTGTATGAATTAATGGGCGACTGTTTTGTTCAAAAATGATTCCTTATTGTGCTTAACCACTGATGTTCGCCTTATTTTCGCCGATATTCTTGAACCCTGTACCTTCCTCAACCCCAATGTCCACAATATCGACCATTATGGATTTAATGGTCTGTACAGACATCATGTTAGATGGGCGCACATCCATGTCTTTGAAAATGGCATCGTTACTGACATGATGTAAGGGGATGAGGTCTTGGAGCTGTATGTGTCCAAGAATAAGGTTGCCGTTTTCACGATAAAGCCTATCCTCTTAGAGATCTTCTGGTCGATGAATTTCTAGAAAGTGGGTATAATCTCCGGTTGGATTTTCCAAACCGATATCAACACCACAGAGAATGTCTGTTACACTATGGGGAGGGGAATTGCAACTCTCTAACACCCGAGACCAATATAAAGCCTAAAAACAGACTTTCTGAACGAGTAGAACCAATTGCCACAAGGTTGCATAAATTGTCTAATTTTGAGCATGAAATCACACCGTGAGACTTGTATATATTTATCCCCTATTAACTATTTATTTTATTCTATTCTGCAACTGCTGTTTCATTCTTTATGACTCTAACGAGTGTAACACTTGATATTGCATGTTTGTTATAACTGTTGAATGATTATTTGATTTGTATTATGTCAATGCATGTACGTATAGAATTTCAATGAAATTTGTTCAGTAGTTATGGAAATAATTGAATAAAACTGAAATTCCTTTTAATTTTGAATATGAGTATACATTTGTGCGGTTTTTGCAGTCATTTGTCTGGTGATTTGTAAAATGATGTAGATTAATTCACAAAAAATCTTAGTTGAATTAAAGCAAATGCTATTTACAGTAACTACAAGTTTTTTTGTTTTCAAGCATACTTGTTTACAGGTCTAAATCAGCTTCATTTAGAAGCAATTGAAAATGCATTTCTAAATAAGACATGATTTGTTAAATTTGGCAAAATCCCCGCTTTTAAAATAGCACTGAATTTTTCTCCCTAAGTAAAGACAATTTTTATTGTAGCTAATTCTAACGTCTGGTTCGTCTTTAAATTTTTCGAGAGTAAAGGTAAGGCAAATAGTTCGGTCTTATCCCCAATGGATAGAGATAGTGGCAGCCTTTAAGACAAATACTGAGAGCGCCCTTTAAAGGAGTCAAAAAGATGTAATATGGCTGTATATTTGAACTCAACTTCGTTTACTTTTACAATATGTTCTGATTATTATATTTTGGCTTTTAATAAAAACTGTAACAACTTTAGTTCTAGAAATTTATTTCTTTTGTGTGCAGCAAATATCACTTTGACTAATGGTGAATAATAAAAAGTGTACCATAATGCTTTTATCTCTTAATACTTTGAACCCTTCTTCTTCAGTTAATATTTAAAAAAAATTGAAGACGTACTTCAACAAAAAAACCTCATTTTAGAAAAGTTGCAATAAACTAAAATAAATTTTTAAAATCAAACAAACGGTACAAACACATTTTACCGTAAATGATAGATTATACACTCGTGCGTAACTTTGAATTTTCAATTTTCGTTCTTCTAAGTAATTTTTGCATCAGAGCTTAAATGTATTACAGAATAAAGAACATCATTTGAATGTGTTTATAATTAATGAATTTAATATATCACAAAAAATCAACTTTCAAATAAAACTAAAAAAGTACAACTTGGTAAAAACAAAACTATCACGTGCTTAAAATGAATATATTTGTTATAACATTTACTCATTTTATCCGACATCGTTACATTAACAAACTCCTTGCTAACCCCTATGTTTAATACTCAGATTATTTACAAATTATTCTCTCTATGAATCTCGTTTAAGGTGATGATAGACTTTCAATTTGGCTAAAATCGACCGAAAATTTGAATTTTCGATTTTAGTGAATAGTGAAAGAATATATCATTAGGAATACGGAACAAAAAGAACTTTTTCATTCACATCATTTTATCATTACTTATGGGTATAATAAACTTATCATTACTTATGGGTATAGCAATAATAACTTCAAATGCTGTTTACCCAGAAGTAAAATCTTCATATATTACAAATGTTTAAAGTACACCAAGTGCATTGAAAATAGATCATTTTCTCTCAAATTCCAGTATTACTTACTTTAGAGTTTATAAAATAAAGTGTAGTTGAAACGGGTATGTTTTGAAACATATAATATGTTAGTTATGCATTTTAATTAACCGCTATATTTGTTTATTCTGCAAATATGGGTATCATCATCATAATTATTTTTTTCTCTTTATATTTTCTATGAATATTTATAAAAACAACTACATTTTTTTAAAGTCTATAAGATATACTTAAAGTTTTTTTGTAATATTTTATGCAAAATTGATGCACCTGGATCATTTTCAATTAAGCTAATTATGAAACAATTAATAGTTAATAACTCCAAAACTAATTAATATTTTGACTTCAAATTTTTAAAATATTTATATATCAATAGTACTAATAACATAGTCAATCGTCAAGGAGATTCATTTAAAAGAAAAAAAGTTTGCTCTAAAGGTTCACTGTCACCTTAAACTTAAAAAATGTAAAGATTGTGTTTTAAATGTTGATTTGATAAACCCCAACTGTACACTTTTTATAAAAGCCGTTCCACATCATTTCCAAAGATATAACTTGCTACTATTATTTTACGCATGAATATTTCACAGTTCATAAATCAGAAAGAGTGTTCTAGACTTACAAAGAAGATCAAAGATGCAAAGAAAATAAAACTGTGGTTATAGATCTACATCACACAAACGATAGGAGAGAAAATTTTTTTGTCGAACGACGCCATTATCTCTTTTGAGGTTGAATAGCTTTTATAAAATAGCCCCAGAGAAACATATGAGTGCCACCTATTGATTGCAGTATAAAGTGACATATATTTCCTTCTATGCTTACTTCAATTATAACCTTATATAGTTGATTGTAAAAAAATACAGATCTGAGACATCGAATGATTAACCTCTTAACAGTATAATTCTTTTCACGGTTTCGACCTCAAAAATTTCACATTTTTTTTATTCCATATTTTTGTTCATGTTACATTTGTAAACTAGAAAATGTTATTAAATGTAATATTTCTAATTATTTTAAACATATATAACAACTGTTTTACAGGAAATAAAAAAATCTTTTTCCTGGAACCTGATTTTTGTCTCGTGAAACCCAGAAAGGGAAGTTACGTTTACAGTTTTGCATATAAAATTAAAAATATTTTCGATTACAATTACTACACAATTATTTTCGAATTCAAATAATACCTGTTTTTTCAAAGATCAGATTTAGTTCTAGAAATCTTGAAAGACGGTAAGAGGCATAGTCCAACATCACAGTCCAGAGAAAAATACTTAGTCTTTTTTTAACTGTTTTGTATATGTCATTTTTCTTCAGTGAACACACATAGCACTAGTTTCCAGGTCTTAGTTTTTATCTGTAGACAGAATTGCTGCTAAAAAATCTCTTTTGGTCAGTATCCCAAAACCTCAAGCCAAAAACTCTAAAAGCTCGCGGAGTAATGCAAAACCTATATCAGAAATCTCACGCTTTTAAACCAAACTAAATACATTTCAAAAACTAACATCTTATGGACATGTATTGGACTAATGTGATATTAAAAATACAAAACCTACTGTTAAAAC
>CM063503.1:106783755-106788755 GCA_032207245.1 Pardosa pseudoannulata
TCAGGTAATGCTTTTGGAACTGAAATGAAAATTATTTTTTCCGTAAAAGGAATAGAGACTTTCAATATATATATATATATATATATATATATATATATATATATATATATATATATATATATATATATATATATATATATATATATATATATATATATATATATATATATATATATATATATATATATATATATATATATATATATATATATTTATATATATATATATATCAAAATATAATATGTCAATAGCAGTATACTTATGTCAAAGTGATTATGATTTATAGGTAAAGAGATTATGATTTGAAGAGTTATTAACCATTAACTATTTTTAATAAATACTAAGTGATAATGTTTTATATGCATCTTTTTCACGTATAACAAAATCAATTGTATCTACAGGCCTTAATATAAAAATTAGCGGCTATTACATGCATTCAAAAGAAATACTCTTAGAAAAAATATAAATAATATCGGATTTTTTTTGTTTAATATATCTATACAAACCCTTTTAACTACAATAAGATTCCGTTTTATTATAATTACAAAAGATAGAGCAGGAGAAAATACTAACTTCATTTTAACTAACATATATTCTATAATCTATATATAATATACTGATAAATTTCAAAAGTATATGATGATTCCAAATGCACCTGAAATAATTCAAATACTTCTAAAATTAGATAAAAGTCAGTTTAATGCTTTTTAAGGTAGTTGTTTAACACATTTTCTGCTGTGTTAATAATTATATTAATTTTAAGGTTATTGACATTAAAACAGTTTTTTATTCATATTCTTTCTTATAATTCACAATTCTATGAGGTAGATATATCGATTTCTCAGTCCCATTTTGTACAGTCTCTCTATAAGGAAATCAAGGTCAACTGCAAAAAAGGGCTTCAAGATCCAATATCTATAAAATACTCCAGTTACATTATCTCTTTGAAAAAGAGGGATGAATTTGCTTCCATTCGCATGCCTTTCTAGGCCTTTAAAAATACTATGTAGTAAAATATATCAAAATAAAATAAAAGCATCCCTTATGTATACTTAAATATTTATAGAAATCGGCTATGCCCTCATCCACTTTGATTAATATTCTTGTTCATTACTAAGTTATTTCATTAAAGAAATATTCTTGCCTATATATATATATCTATATCTATATCTATATCTATATCTATATCTATATCTATATATCTATATATATATATATATGTGTGTGTGTGTGTGTGTGTGCGTGTGTGTGTGTAATATTTTAAAATTATTTAACTTTAACATTTCTTTAAAAACCTACTCTGTCCCATTCTAATTCCTTAAAATTTTTTTCCCAGCCTCTGAATGACTTAATCAAAGTTGTGTCTTCGACTTAAACTTCTTCCTAAAGCTTTCTATCCTAAAGATGTAACTTTTCTGTCTATTCAACACGTTTCCCAGCTGTCGCCCGGAAATGGCTCGGCTTTTTTTCCTGATCTTGCACTTACATTCGCTGAGTAAGTGGGAAAATTCTTTCTGTGTTCGCTCTTGGGTGCACCTCCGTACGAGAAGAGTGATTTTTTGTGTTTTTCCTTTGTCTGTCGTTGAGTAGGATATATGTCCGTATTAGCAGCTCTGGAATAATGTTTTAATTAGACTTGTGCTGTTCTTCTGAATGTCGGCCGACTGCATTTTTGTTACTGCAAGATGTTTGGCTTTTTATTGAAGTAGTCCTTCAAATTTTTGCAGTGAATAAATTCAAGCTCAGTAAAGTAGGATAGATTACACACACACACACACACACACACACACACACATATATATATATATATATATATATATATAGTATATATATATATATATATATATATATATATATATATATATATATATATATATATATATATATATATATATATATATATATATATATATATATATATATATATATATATATGTATATATATATATATATATATATATATATATATATATATATATATATATATATATATATATATATATATATATATATATATATATATATATATATATATATATATATATATATATATATATATATATATATATATATATATATATATATATATATATATATATATATATATATATATATATATATATATATATATATATATATATATATATATATATATAGTATATTATTATTGTATCTTATATCATAGATATTATTATTTGATAAAATATAAAGGATATTATTTTACATAATTTTTAAAGGATATTATTGCTAAAACAGTATACTTTGCAACTTCACTTCTTACTATTAATTAAAAAAAAATGTTTTAAAACTTTTTGAATTAACTATTTATTTCATCATATTATTTTATATTTTGAAAATAAGTAGCGAAAAAGAATCTACAGTAGTAGAAAAATACGTATTCTGGTAGTATTCAATTTTATTTTACTGTACCTGTAGTCTCTTTCGAAGTCTAATATAAAGGAAAAGAGTGAATTTGGTCGCAGCTGTGAAAGGGGAGCTCAGTTGTTTATGTTATATAATATTCTGAATTTGACATTTTCAAAATATTGGAAGGAACTCTCCGGAAATTAACAAAAAATAATATATATTTCTTGTCTTCTTTTCTTTACGATATTAGACTAAAATACAAAGTCAATTATTGTGATAGACAGTTAACTATTTTGTAGGATGTTTAGAGGTATCGGTTTTAAAATAAACTTTGTGGAGATTTAGTAGACTGAAATAAAACTATTTTAAGATTCTCTTTGGAATAAATATAACATTTGTTACTATTCGGCAATTTTATTGAGTTAATTTTATATTTTCAAGTCTAAGAATAAATGAGATTTCAGAACGATCGATTGAAAGAATCGAGATACGTTTTCATTCTCACCTCGAAGAAAATAGAATTTTCAATCAGTTGATGCATTGATCTACACAAGCAGCATTTGGTAATAACAATGCTCGTGGAATTTTAGAAAAGAAAAAAATGTATTCTTTCATATGTGGAAATTGAAATATTTTCTTCCTAAATGTACCGTTTATGCACAGGAATATTAAAAATATCTCGAGTTTCCAAGAATTTAATTCTTGCTTTTAATATTTCAGTAATTGAAAAAAATTCTAAAAGAAAAAAATGTACTTACCATTTCGGAATTGAAAAGAAAGTAGAGTTTTTTCTTCGCCGATAAAAAGCACCATACCTGAAGTTATCCAATAAATATTCATAAGAAACTTTTACAACTTTTTTAAAAACAAA
This sequence comes from Pardosa pseudoannulata, assembly GCA_032207245.1. Taxonomy (NCBI): domain Eukaryota; kingdom Metazoa; phylum Arthropoda; class Arachnida; order Araneae; family Lycosidae; genus Pardosa; species Pardosa pseudoannulata. Next base: position 106,786,994 of record CM063503.1, read on the forward strand.
TTCGAATTGCCTAAAACGGATTTTGAGGAATAATTTAATTTTCTTACATTAACGCAAATCGATATAAAATACTAATATTTATGGCATTTAATAATTTCTAAAAATAATTAAAACATAAAAAATAGCATATTATATATTAAATTTTGATTGCAACTGTGTATATTCGTCTATCTCTTTAAGAACCACCAAACGTGGATTGCGTGAAGGTACCAAAAGACGCGGGATAATCCAGAGAAGTCATTTCGCCCATTCGCATTCCGATATTCCAGTTAGTTCTAACGACATTTTGTGGTACGCGCATTTTCATTTATTATTATTTGATATTTTGGTATTCCGAGTAACTTAAAAATGTATCTACGCTATTAAAAATCAAGTGTAAAATATATATGTATATGAAACTACAGGGTGTTTCATATTGAATTTGACAAAAAGAAAACATGGTTGTGAACGTTGTAATTAATATATTTAGAAAATTCAAATTTACCTCCAAACTGCATTTATTCAAGTTTCTACAGGTCTTCAATATGTACCCCTCCGGTGACACGAGAAATGTCTACACGGTAATCTAGCTCCTGTCACACTCGTGATAGCATATCCAGTGTGATAGAGTTCAACCTTTCAACCACATCGGGTTTTGTTTCTTTTTTTCCTGGGCTTTTGTTCTTGCATAAGCAGCCTGTATCCTGGAACTGCTTCACCCACCTGCTTATGTTAACCCGATTGCTCAGGTTACCGAGGAGGTTTTGGCATATTCGAAAACGCAGTACGCTTTCTATTGCGTTGACGACATTTTGTGTAACAGTGCCTCTAGCAGCGAATTCGTCATCGATAATTTTTCCTGTTGCCAAATGAAACTTGTATAATTGTAGTTGCAGAATAAATTTGTTTCGGCTGAATTAATCCATTGCTGCAGTCACAATACGCTATTATTTTTGTCCCATTCAATATGAAACTCCCTGTATTTTCACATCTGCTAAATACTGAATAAACCTTTTTTTAAGATAAGCTTTATTTTTTTCTATTTTATTATCTTGACGAGATTTTTGTTTTCAGTAATTATAAACTTGTCATGTTCTATCAAATATGTATTCCGCAGTTGCAATTTCTTTAACAGGAAGTAACATATGGTTATAGGTTTGGTCCTTAAAACTGTAGTTTTATTTAAAAATTTTATACCCTATAGAAGAAATAAGCAAATGTTGTATTTAGGTGCGGGGATCAAATAACTTTACATTTTAGAATTGGCAATTAGGAAATGTAAAGACAATTGAGATATTATTGCCATTTTTGTCTAACGTATAAATTTGTTTTCAATTTTATTTATTTAATTTCGAGATGTCAATTTGTATTTCATCTATTTGTTATTAAACTTAGCAGCTTTTATGTATTTTATATATTTCTTTTAATTACATGTTATAAAAATTAAGTAACCTTATTCAGCTGATAAAGTTTAAAATGTATTTTCAGGTAATATAATTTTTCTTATCTTTAGACCTTATTTATTTATTTCGTTTAATCAATATTAATTTCGTATATTTCTTTCCTTTTTTATTTAATTGAATTTTTATTAAACCAATTTTGAGACTCCAATATTTAATCCACCTTGTCTTATTTAGTCTTGGCATTACGGTTTAGGTTCCCCTTTGAATTTGGCTCTTTTTTATATTTATCATCACCGAGTTTTCTCAATTAATGCAAATTTAGGGTTATTCCGTCTGTAATTGTGTGTAACATTTTTTTAATACTATTTTAGGTTTTTTGA
>CM063503.1:106793755-106833755 GCA_032207245.1 Pardosa pseudoannulata
TACAAATACATATTTTGGAAAATTTACTTTTCTATCGAAATATGCTATTATATTTGTTGCACAAACATCTCATCTCATTTATGTAAATGGATTAAGAACAAATAATTTTATACTTTTGTGTTTGTTAGATATGTAAAAAATTGTTTGTTTAATGAGCCATATTTGTTATGCTAGTTTCTATCTATTTTTAAAACTCTGAAATATGCAGTTTAACGCAAAGATTAGAATTGCATTAACAAGTGGTAAGTGTCTATTTTTCTTCTTGTGTAAATATGTCCTATATGAAAAATTAAGAAACTTAAAAGAAACTTAAACATTGATGATTACTTTTGGAAATATATTAAAAAACTTCTCTTTACTAATTTTAGTATGCATCTGCATGCATACTAAATTAATGAATTATTTGCTAATCCATAAGAATCGTAAACACTTATAATATTCCATCTATTGGTGATACATCCAATGTTGATCTCTGAGTATATATTAATATATAACAAAGACACAGAATGTAATATTAATAACTGAATGGAAATCTGTAAAGCACTACTTACAAAACAAATTATTTTTTTATTAAACTATGCCCTATATACCCTATAAGAACTTTACTTGGAACATTTTCAGACGACTTTTCTTCCTTTTTTTATATGTTTTTAGCTCTATCATATTTTTAAAAAATAAAAAATAATAACTTCTGAAACATCTTTCTTTTACTATTTTCGAAACATTCTGTTGTAGTAAATAAATATATAAAAATATACACCTATAAAACTTGATAAAAACTTTAAATTTGGGGTATAACATAGTATAAGAAAATTAATCGAAAACTGTTTAAAATGTAACGATAACTTTTAGTTGAAAATAACGCTTTTAATGGACTTAAATCGATAACAAAATTAATATTTCCATTAGTCTGAAAATTAATTTTCTCTCTCTCTGCATACTTTTTAATAAAAAAATATTTTTATATTTGTTTTTACTTAATCTAAATTTTAAAAAAAGAATGATTCCTTCCAGGAATCACACTAATAATATTTTCTTCATAAAATTTAGTGTTATGAATGTTGCTTTTACAATCATGAATGTTATTTAAAATTGTTAATTTATAAGTTATTGTAGACAATATTTCTTGCGGTTGTGTATTTAAATTAAAGTTTTAAAATGTAATTATTGAAATAGTATATTTGAAAGATTTAGCTTACAGAGACAACTTTCAAAGCTTGATAAAAGTATTAATACTTAATAGTTTCTTTAGAATTAATATTGTATCATTATTGGAAACCCCAATCTTTAATTTTAATTTTCAAAAAACAGATTTAAAATAATTCTCATAATTTTAATTAGGTTAAAATTTTTCATCATTTAAACTGATATTTGAAATAGTTTTTTTTAAATTTACTGAATTCAATTAATTTTAGAAAAAAATGAAAGACAATTTTAAAAGCTCTGGAAAAGATAAGAGTATTTCAAAATTTCTTTAGTGTTGATTATTTATCCCTAAGGAAGCAAATAGATAATATAGCGAAAGGAAATTTTAGAGGTAACTAGAGCAAATTATCTATTTGATGCATACAGTAAGGGGTAGATTAACAAAAAAATATGCATAGGAATTTTCTAGAATTTTCTTTATGATCTGATCATTTGCCTTTGCCATTTACAACTTATTGCATTTCACTTCTTGAATTATTATTTAATTTAAATATGAAATTTTGTGTAGACTAATTGTACTAGACAATTAAAAAAATAAGCGATATTAAAAATTTTATTTAAGTGGACAATAATTTTGTGTGTTTAGAGTAGTATTTAAAATAATATTTTGAAATATTGTCACATAAATCATATATTTAGAGGATTTAATGCATTAAGTTTACCATTAAAAAGTGTATTTACTATTAAGAAGTTTTTCAAAAATAGATATATTAGTTTCTTTTAATCTATATCTGAGATTTTACAAAAAGATTATTGAATAAATCATCTATATAAAAGTAATTTCCAATTATTTAGTAGACAATATTTTTGTATCGGTTTAGGGGAATATTTTGCTTACAATTTTAAAATTTAACTACTGAAATGAATCATTTATTTGAATTAATTCACAGAAATAAAAAAAAATAAATATTTGATAAAACTACATTTTTACTTAATTTCTAAACAATCTATAACTTCTAGTTATCTTAAATCTGTACCATTACCTTGAAATTAAATGCGTTTTAGGATACAAAAGGATATTATAGAAGCATCATCATGCGCTTCAATCAGTTTTATTAAAAAAAATGGGAAAACTCTTTGTCACCTTAAATAAAAATCAAATGTGAAACACTTTAGAAAATTTCTGTTATAATGAATCGCTGAATATTTTAGTCATCTTAAGTGCATTGCAATATCTTCTAAATTTTAGTTTAAGCAATTTTCCCATGTTTGATGGCAGGATTCTCAGCTTTTAACGGCTAAATTTGAATGCATTCAAATTATATGAACATTGCTCAAGCTTGTAATTGATAATTGAAAGTCGTTCTTATGCTCTTTATTCCTCATCAACTATAATGCATTTGAGCATGGAAAGCAATTTATTTCTCTTAAAGCGCTCTCTTTCAATGAATAATTTTCTTGTTTGGGTTTTATGTTAATGGACAATGTTAATGGTAATGAGGTTAAATGTTAATTAAGTGACCCCTCAATAAAATATGTTTTTAACAGCACGTGTGATGGACATTAAAATCAATGAGAAATTTAATGTTTTCGTCCAGCGCAAAAATCGATATTAGTTTTGAAGTTAATGTGGAGCAAAAATTTTTCAGGAAAGAAATTCGCATTTAGACTCAGAGTTCTGTAAAAAGGAGTTTAAATGAGAAACAGAACCGCAAATGAATTATTCAAATAAAAAATATTTTTTTCCTCTGCATTTAGAAAGCCTCATTTTTTTTTCAAAAGTGGAAAAGAATAGAAAGTTATAAAACTGCAGTTAACATGAATATTTAATTAAGAGTTATTTGAATATAAAGTTTGCCCTAACATTATTTTACATTAAAATTTTATTTAAATCTTGACTTTTTGAGAAGCATAAAATACGGTGTGATAATTAATATATATGTACAACTACACACATACGGGTATATATACATATGTGTGAAGATAGATTTATATCGACTACATTGATAGAATATACATTAAAATTGATCGTTATAAATAAAGAACTATAAATTGGTATACCTTTCTCATTTAAAAAGGAAAAATATATTAGGAATACATGAAGTTTAAAAGCTACTTTTCCTCATTTGCAAGTTCAAATAGTAATTACTAACGTGTTAAATATAAGTTAGGGAGGCCAAAAGTTTGAAGCTAAATTAGTAACCATACTTAAAGAAATATATATAAATCAAGTTAGTTTACTGAAGATGCTGAAAACTATAAGTATAAACACTAGTTCTAAGAAATGTGGTACATTGTTTTAATTTTATGATATATTACAGAAAATATTTTCTAGATTATTCTTAAACAATTTTGAAATCAAAGACATGGTTTTATTAATAATATATCTGTTTTACCAGAATATGTCTGATCTATATTTTTTGTTTCTTATTTTACAGCAAAATCATTGAGAATGTACCTATGCTCATGTGGATAATTTATTTTATGTTCAAATATTTAATTTGTATTCGAATCAGCAGTCAAAAGTATTAAAAATTTTTAACCATTAATTCATATGAATTCATTTCATTGGCGTAAATAAAATTTTTGTAAAAATGATTTTTTTTTTTGCCTGAAAAAGAAAACTGTTAAAACTGATAATATTTCAAGTATATTTAAATGAATAATATATAATTAATATAATGTATAATATATATTGTTAGTGGAGTTCCTTTGACACAGATACAAAGTATGATTTTCAGTCAAGGCAAATTTGATTCAGACTTTCATCCCTTCAATTTGTGGGTAAACTGAAGATCAAATATAATTGGGAATTGGAGCACGGGAGGCTTCGCGTAAAGTTGACCACCTAACCGGGAAATATACATTGCACCTTAGGACTTTTGTCTCGAAAACTGAGATTATCACCGTAGTCCATAGCTCCATGTGGACTGTAGAACCGTGAAATTTTACGAGTTTTTACGTTTTTAATGAATAATTCAACACGCTTAAGTTTATTCCAAATTCGTGAAATTCCAAGCAAAAAAGATCAACTCTTTCTTTTTCTTATGTTTAAAATTAGACAAATGACTTCCTTTTCTGAACTCTCACAGTCATATTTTCGAGTATAAAAATATAACACTATAAAATTTTCGTTGTGAATAGACAAAAACAGATATTTTTTACAAAAACGTTACATTAAAGAAAATACTGAATGGGTTCCCCAAATCATTTTTGACTGTCATCTATGCAATTATTACCCTGATAGAATAAAGCCACATATATACATTATTTTGTATTGATATCGTGACCTAGGCATTAAAAACATTGTGCTTAAGAATAGATAATCCTGTTGTCTAAGTATTCAACAAAGCTATGAATAATAAATTTGAAAAACAACAAGAGATATATCCCTAAAGTTGTTAAATTACACATTCTTTTGTATTGGTATCGTGACCTAGGCATTAAAAACATTGTGCTTAAGAATAGAGGATCCTGTTGTCTAAGTATACAACAAAGCTATGAATAATAATTTTGAAAAACAACAAGAGATATTCCATGTTTACTTGTGCGAAACACCAGAGTAAGATCATTACTCAAAAATTGGTTATTAAAAAATACATGTCTCTCAATAATTTCAATGTTTACCCACTATCTATAGTACATCTGAGGCAATGCTCAACTTCAGAAATTATACGTAATAATGGCTCTTGAGGAGAAGTAAATAATTCTATATTTCAAGACAATACAAAGAAAAATTCATATCAAACTTCTCATCATCTTCATATAAAACTCACATATTAATTTAAGTAAATTGTGGTTATATTACATTAAAAATATATTTTTTAAGTATTTTTAACGCAATAATTTTCATTTTTTAGTGCTTTAGATACTACTTTATACATGATAAAAACCTATGACCCTAAAATTTTTGTCTATTCCGTGCATTGTTCCGACATTATTTTATTCACAAAATATATATCTTTGTTTTCTTTTAATTTCTAGTATAACCCATTATAAAACAAAGGAAAAACATTCCCATAAAAACCTATTTCACCCGTAAATCTGTATCTTTTATTTCAATTACATTATAAAATTCTTTATTTCAGTATAACTTTTAAAACGTATTTTCCATTATCTTGGCATATTTTTAAGGTCATATTTTCTTGCTCGGAGTATGTATATTTCTGACAGAACAGATTAAACTCTATATTTATTAGTTGGTAGAAAGCCAAAAAACAAAAAAAAACGTTTTAATACATGAACGTTTTTTGCATAAAATTTAATATAAGTTTATGAATTAAAATCTACCTTTTGATTTGGGAATTTCAATATTATCATTTTTCTAAAGTATTTAGTATATTGTTACACATTTTACTATTCATGTTTATAATAACATTCTTAAATAATGTTTTCATTTTTTATTCCCTAGATGTTATTTTTAAACTTTTATTTTGAAGTTGTATATGAAACTAAATAGGAAGGAGTCTTGATTCAAAGTTCACATTTAATTTATGTATCACATTCATATTTATGTACATTATTAAACATATTGTAGCCGAATTATATAGGCTCGTGTAGGAACTCAGTTATATATATGTATATATATATATATATATATATATATATATATGTGTGTGTGTGTGTGTGTGTGTATATGTATATATATATATATATATATATATATATATATATATATATATATATATATATATATATATATATATATATATATATATATATATATATATATATATATATATATATATATATATATATATATATATATATATATATATATATATATATATATATATATACATATATATATATATATATATATATATATATATATATATATACATATATATATATATATATATATATATATATATATATATATATATATATATATATATATATATATATATATATATATATATATATATATATATATATATATATATATATATATATATATATATATATATATATATATATATATATATATATATATATATATATATATATATATATATATATATATATATATATATATATATATATATATATATATATATATATATATATATATATATATATATATATATATATATATATATATATATATATATATATATATATATATATATATATAATATACGCATGCAATTGAAAATAATTTACAGAATATGCTTTTCACTGTAATATAAAACTGAAATCAGCTCTATCTCTATTTAGAGAAATACATCTGAGAGAGAATCATGCAATAAAATAAAACTGTATCATTTGAATTTCGTCATCTTTTAAGACTCATCTTGTTTCTCGGAAATAAATCTTTCATTCACACACGGTTAAACTTTCTCGTGGAAGCTAAATGAAGAAAAAGATTAAGGAAAGAAAGTTTTCTCTCAAAATTTTAACATTTGAAACTTTTTATTCTTTCATATAAGTTTCTAGAAAATGTCTTTTAGAGAGAGATTTAAGAGAGCAGTTGTAAGATGCCAGAAATAGGTGGACCACATAATCACGATTGTAGTTGCTGCCTTCTAATATGCTGTAACATAATTAAAGCTGCAAGTCTAAATACTGTAAACGTCTTGTTTAATCGAGATTAATACTCTCGGATCGTATTCTTCACGCTTTAATCACCCGGCGAGTGTCGAAACCTCTACTTATCCCTTTGAAGATAATTAGTGCTATATGGAGGCTTCTAAATGAACAACGGGAACTCTCATTACCTCAGAAGACTTGTCACAAATTCCGCGTCTTAGGGATACATTTTCAATTAAGATCACCTCTGCTAACATTGGACGATCACTTTCAGCAGTTATGTCTTTCTGCTTTACTGTGTTTATCATTACCGTAAGAGCATCGAAATTATTATTTACTAATGTACGCCTCTCAAGCAAATGAAAGTTCTTTAATTTACATAGTGACCACTAAGTGGTGTTTGGAAATATTTATGCTTTCATGGGTGAATTAATGAATAAATTCTTATTCATGTGAATTTTAAATTTAAATATTTAATAGATTTTAATTGAATCATCCATAATATTTACAATATATTTCTAGTCTATTATATATGTGAAGTGTTAACATTTAATAAAATGCTCAGAAAAAGTAGAAATATAAGTTACGGAAAATTTAAATACAGTTTCTGAATCATAGTTTCGAAGTATTTATAATTGTTATTGTAGTTATATAAAAACATATGTTTAAAATTATTATTTTTTTCATCTCATAGCAATAATTTACAATTTTTTCTATAAAGAAAAGTGAATCATACATCAATATACTTATAAATTTGAATTTTTATAAATCATACAGTATGTTATTAGTAGTTTTAAATTAGGTAGAATTTTTTTTTGAAGGGGTATAAGTATCTTATGGCATAGTAATGTAGAATGTAGCCTAATTGTAATTTTGGTTTTATAAAAATATCTGTTTAAAATTATTATTTTTTTCATCTCATAGCAATAATTTATAATTTTTTATAAAGAAAAGTGAACCATACATCAATATACTTGTAAATTTGAATTTTTATAAATCATACAGTATGTATTTTGTTTGTGTATTAGGTAGAATTTTTTTTGGAGAAGAAGAAGAAGTATAAGTATCTTATGGCTTAGTAATTTAGAATGTAGCAAATTTGAATGTATCCATTTTATTCATTGATATATCGAGTAATTTTATAAAATTGTTTATAAACTGCTTTATATATCTGTTTAAAAGAATTTTCGCTTTTAAGTAAAGTTCGACATAAAATCTTAACCTAATATAAATAACTATATCAAGATAGATGTCTTCACTAAAACGGTAAAAAATTTATTTATTTCAATGAAAACACATAGAATAACTTGAACTAATTTTAAGCAATAAAATAATTTGTTATTCTTATTTCTTAGAAAATTACTTACATATTTTTCAGTCAGATAAGGAATTTTTGAATGCAATTACAATATAGTTGGATTAATTTCAATTAAATACGGAAATTAAATTAACCGATTTTTGCTTAGTTGTTATAATATATGTTTTAATATACTTTGATATATTTTATTTGATGTTCAATTATTCCGTGTCAACTATATTATTCATAATTCATTAGAAACAAATTTTATAATTACGTCTTGAAATTAAAGTACAATTTTCCATTCAGAAAATATAGTTATTTTAGTTAAAGTTAATTCGTAAGAAGTACAGTTGCATACAAGCAAATTAAACATTTATTGTATCATAAATTTTACGCATCTATTATTTACCATTATTTGGTTTTATGTATGAGTAGAATTTATCTATGTATCAGATGTTTGTGCAGATATATTTCTTCCAAAAAAATTCAGTTAAATGTTTTATGCAGTTATTTTATTTACCTTTAGTCAAATTCAAACCTTAAAACTGTACTAAAAGGTAGTGAGGAAGATTTCGTTTTTAAATATGACATAAAGGGGCACGTGGAGAATGGATCCTTATATTAAAAGAATACACACACACCACACACACACACACACACACACACACATATATATATATATATATATATATATCTATATATATATATATATATATATATATATATATATATATATATCTATATATATATATATATATATATATGTACATATATACATACATATACACACATATAGAGGCATTTTTTGAATTCCATAAGTACCTACCTATTCTGAACTAAATTATCTTAAAGGCTGATACGATATAAGGTAATTACGGAAACTATTGTAATTTATGCTTTTAGTGTCTGTTTAAAATGTAAAGTGTAATTTTATTAAATAAGCAATTAGAGTTTGAAATCAAAAAGTGAAGTGTTTCTGAAACTTCTCAATTAGTTTGAGAGTAGTTTTTGAGAGAAAACAACACCAGTAGCATATATTGATTTAAAATGACTTAGCCGGGTAGGCAGATGCGGCATGAGCTCGTTGATGAGAACTGTCTCGTATGGTGGCCTCCATATTGTGGCAACAGTTTGAGACAATGTGTATTGTCACTAAGAAGGCTGTTAAAGTTCACTCAAGAGTATTAAGTCTCTTGATAATTGCTATGTGGCATTAAATACAAGACGACATAGCGATATGACTACTCGCAGCTATCTCGAGATCTCGCTGCTGTGTCTATAATAAAAATATCTTGACAATCCCTATTTAAACGAATAGCAGAGAGTGTTTTTTACTGTCGGAGATCGGTGGTTTATGTTTCCCCCAAGCAGGTTCAGAAAGGATCCAGTTTATCTAGGAGTTGTGGTGATTACGCAGTTTGCGGAAGATTGACATCATACGCATCTTCGTAAATGTTTTGTATATTTTAGTCATTGTAAAATATTTTGTATATAATTTATTATAATGTATTTTCACATGTTGTAATATGTATTAATTTATCTTTATTCACATTTGTAAAGTTTTATAATTGTAGTTTTATTTGGGGCAGCACATCATCTTTGTAAATATGCAAAATATGTGTATATGCTGTCTGACTATATAAGAGTCAGTGTGCCAGTAAGACCTAGGCTCGGTTGCATCGAGGGTGCTGATGTTTGTTTATTGTTTATATCATCTTATATAAATTCCTATGTCTAGAATTAGTGGTGTTATTTTAACTGCACCTTGTGAATCCCTTCTGAGCATGGTTGTATGTATGTTGTGATCCCTGCGGATACTTCATTTAGCATCATCCAGCCATAGCAGGGATCTCCATAGAGTCATGAATATCCTTCTGAAAGACAATAGTATTGGCGAAGTTTCTTTTTCAGGGACATGTTGAGAATTAGCAAAAAAAGTGCGTATGTTGTGAACCCTGCGGATACTTCATTTAGCATCATTCAGCCATAGCAGGGGCCTCCATAGAGTCATGAATATACTTCTGAAAGACAATAGTATTGGCGAAGTTTCTTTTTCAGGTGCATGTTGAGAATTACAAAGTGCGTCTCGAGAAGTTTTGAACTAGAGTGAATATGTAAGACTCTATCATCCTGCAAACATCAGAGTAATCGGTTGCTTTGATTGTACAGGTATACTTATATGGCGAGTGACCATGCTGAAAGGGGGTACATCGCTCTATACATTCTCTGCAGTTACAGTACCGGAAGAACACAGTAGAGATGATATTCCCAAGCCCTACATACTGCATTTTTGAGGTGCTTAAGGAGAACATTACGTCTTTATGGATGATAAAAATGAATAATTCTTCACTACATAGATATGTACATGTCAACAATTATCTGGAAGGTACTGATATTTATCATATTGTGTGGCCAATGAGGACTCCAGAATCAGTACCATAGATCACTTACAAGAAGATTTTGGAAAAATCATTGCCAGTCTACAATCCTTTTCAAGGACCCTCCTGGTGCTAACATTGGCACTTTGGGAAGAATATGAATTACTGCTACAATCGTACATTAATATCTTTATTGAAATAATGAGGCTTTATTATAAGTATGAGAGCTCTATGTAAGTATGTGACGCTTGTGTAACTGTACGAAGAAAACACACATCTTACCATACAAAACAATTTAAGTTACAACATATCCTAGTTTGATCAATGTTGCTCTCATTTGCATATTATTGTACATAATATTACTATACAAACTTTTCGAGGCCATACCCTTACAGCATGAGATACTATTATGAAATATTTTCAAGTATTAATTTTTGTGTAAAGAATTACCTTTTTTGTGATTGCAGCCTTAAATATGAATACTAGTATATTATAAAGAATATTATTTTTTTTTCATCAAAGTTTAAACATTTACTTTTACAGTGTTAAACATGTCAAATTCTATGGTACGAAGTGTATTTTCAAGGAAGTTTACTGCTTTAAAATATATAAAACACTGTCCTATTATATAATGTGTATATATGTTTGAAGAAGAAAGAGAGAGAGAGAATGTCCCATTAAAAATCTTAATTACAAGGTTCGTACTAGAATTAAGTATTATCTACCATAAAAACATTGTTAAAATTTCAGAATAACTATGCTAAAAGATTTGAATATTATGTATATTTTAGTTTTTATCAAGCCATTGATGCAGTTTAAATTCCAATCTTAGTTAATCACTTTAAAAATGTTTCATTCTAATTAATTAGAAATACCAATGTACTAGAATTAGAATTACAAAAAATAATTCTATTAATGTCACATGTCATACCTTTTATATGGAAATTTAAATCTCAAAATGAAAGAGTAATTTTAATTAATAATTTCTTGTTTATTGAAAATACCTTGGAAACTTTTCAAGTATTACATACCTTCTCGTCATCATACTATTTACAAAGTGACAAGTATCTCTCATAACGAAAGGTAAATCTGGAAAGAATTGACTGTAAGTTTGTCAGATGTTCAAGCAAAGTATTATCGGTTATCAATAAAGATATGTGTTATAAATTATATCGCTTTAGTTTGAGAAAGTATCGCTTATTGTTTTAAAGAATTACACAAATTTTCTTCTGCGATGTACATTAATATTTAGGCTTTAAATTCAAGATGTAATTTCTTTTAAATATATCCAATAAAACTTTTCGTAATGAGTGAACGACTTAGATTTAATGTTTTAAACTTAGATATATCCTATCAAAAAAAAAATCTATTAATTTATAGACAATTATAAAATTGAAAAATTCTTACGCTTTCTATCGTTTCGCAGTTTCTTTTGTTTCTATTGTTCGTTTACATATAAATGTATTTGAACACACCAAAACATATATATATATATATATATATATATATATATATATATATATATATATATATATATATATATATATATATATATATATATATATATATATATATATATATATATATATATATATATATATATATATAATATATATATATATATATATATATATATGTATATATATATATATATATATATATATATATATATATATATATATATATATATATATATATATATATATATATATATATATATATATATATATATATTATATATATATATATATATATATAAATATATATTATATATATATATATATATATATATATATATATATATATATATATATATATATATATATATATATATATATATATATATATATATAAATATATATATATATATATATACATATATATATATATATATATATATATATATATATATATATATATATATATATATATATATATATATATATATATATATATATATATATATATATATATATATATATATATATATATATATATATATATATATATATATATATATATATATATATATATATATATATATATATATATATATATATATATATATATATATATATATATATATATATATATATATATATATACATATATATATATATACATATATATATATATATATATATATATATATATATATATATATATATATATATATATATATATATATATATATATATATATATATATATATATATATATATATATATATATGACAGATCTAATATAACAAGGGAACTTTTTTATAATAATAACATAAATGAAAAAGACCCACGATCGCGAAAAGCTTTTAGGATAATCCGGTCAGGCGGAAGCATTTTGAAACAATTTGATGAGCTTGCAAACAGATAAGAGCAGTAAAAGCGTGGACATCGAGCTGTCAACACCTTTTCTACGCTTAGCTCAGTCACGAACAATGAAATTGGCTCAAGTTGCTTTCAAATAGAGGTATGAGTTAAAAAACTTATTATTATGAAGAAAGACTGTTTTCCATTGGCCGTAACTCTGGATCACGACATGATATATATATATATATATATATATATATATATATATATATATATATATATATATATATATATATATATATATATATATATATATATATATATATATATATATATATATATATATATATATATATATATATAATATTTCATAAACTTCTCAAGTGTTCATTATGTATACTTAAAAAGATATATCAATCTCAAGAGACACAACTTTAAATGACTTAAAGCTTATGAGACCTTTAAATTTTATTAATTTTACTTAAAAATGATAGCTATGTAATATACTTATGTAAGAAATTTAGCTATAGTACTAGAAAGGCAATACGTGGAAAAAGAAAAAAGTATATTGATTCTCTGTATAATTTTTAAGCATTTCTTATTTATTATTTTATACTATAATCTCATAAAATAATAGATGAAAGAATTAAATACTTTACAATGGGATTACAGTCAAGGCTGCTTTAGAACAAAATTGTGTTTATACAATTATTCGGAAATTCAGTTTATATTTTTAAATATTATAAAACACCAATTTCTAGAGAAATTTTTAGGGAAATATTCTGCAGCTATTTGTAACTCATGATTAAGTAATACAATTTTAATTTTTCTTTACATTTAGATTTATGCAAAACAAATACCGCGTAGGGGATATAAAAAATCTTGGTTAGAGAAAATAAATTATTTTTCTTACACTACAGTCAAAAACTTTGCGAAAAAGAGTATAACCGTCAAATTCTCTCTTTCTATTTACATTCATCTTTTAACATCTTTCTCTGAACATTTTGTTTTGTTTTATTTAATGATAGTTGCTAAATTTAAGTGTAAGAGACACAAAGAAGAAAATACTGCAACAAAGAGTTATTAACAATTAAATACCCTATTTAAACGTGAGAAAAAATTAAAAATATTTTTGCTTTCAAGATCCAAAATTTTAATAACTGCAAAATATTTAAAAAGGATGAGAAGCTTTATATCTATCAATGCAAATAATTAATTTATTTATTATGATTCAAGTTCACACTCATATATACAGATGTATAAATAATATATGAATATATATATATATATATATATATATATATATATATATATATATATATATATATATATATATATATATATGTATCTATACATTATATATATATATATATATATATATATATATATATATATATATATATATATATATATATATATGTCAGGTCTAAAAAAGTGGTAGTTGGAAATTACTTCAGTTAAAAGCGATTTTAAGAAGGGAACTCTTTTATAATAATAAAATAAATGAAAAAGACCCTCGCTTGCTTAAGCTTTTGGGATAATTCGGTCAGGTGTAAGAAAGTTTGAACTATTTGATGAGCTTGCAAACAGATAAGTTTCAGTAAGCGCGTGGACATGGAATTCTGAACACACTCTACACGTGTCTCCGCCACGAAAAATGAAAATGGCGCAGGTTTTATTTTTAGAAGATATGAGGATTTAATAAACTTATTATTATCAAGAAAGACTGTTTTCCATTCGCCGTAACTCTGGATCACGACACGATATATATATATATATATATATATATATATATATATATATATATATATATATATATATATATATATATATATATATAGTATATAGTATATAATAGAGTGGCTCTTATGAACTTATTTTCTATTTTTCTATTTTCAAATCAATTAAGTGTGAGAAAAGTGACTCATATCGCCTTATACAACGTTCACACAAAAAATCACAGATTCTTTCTGAAGATTTTCTGAATATGTTTGAAATTTATACAAAATCTAAGGGTTTATATCAATGGAAATATTCAATTTTGCTGCATTTACATACAATAAGCATATATTAATGCACATATAGTTTCACTCTTAAATGCATCCTACATTAGCCGAATCCATTTTTATTATATGAAAATTACAACGCCATCTATTGGTACACTTTTGAAATTTTTATCTTTTGACATACCGTTTGCGGAATTTTTCTAATTTAGTTAGTTGAAATTGGAAGTCGATGACCAGTCTTTCTTTTATACAGCAGTTGTAACATAAGATTTTAATTATAATCAACCTGTATACTCGCACACACACACACACACACACACACATATATATATATATATATATATATATATATATATATATTCATGTGAGTGTGTGTGGTGTTTGCGCGCCCATTTGATTGTAAATATGTATATGCATGAAGAATCAGTTTCTTAGATTGTATGGTTCTTTTTAGGAAATTAGAAATAATATTAGTAGGAAAATATACTGAAATTTTATTACAATTTATAGTTTTTCAGTAGCAACAACTGAAAATTTCTAAATAATTCCTCATAAAATTTATTCTACTTATTACATTACGTAAATTTTTATTATAAACTAGATTAAATTCGCATGATTTTAAAATGCAACTTAGCTTTAAATGTTATAATCTTCTACTTTAAATTTATTTCATTATAATAATGTATTTAAACACTCCTATTTTTCATGATATATGTGCACAATCATGATATATATGTATACTTCTGTGTTATACTAAATCTATCACATATTTTGTAAGTGTTGTTAATATTTAATTGCACTTATAGTTCACTATACCTTTATTAAAATACAATTCCTAAATTTTATATAGTTATTTCCTATATTTCAATTGAAATCAGTGGGACATTTTAATAAAAAAGTAAATATATAAGAAGTATAAAAACTAGTGTTCTAATAAGCGAATTATTTTATTGATAAAAAACCTTTGAGACATATATTTATTCATTAGTTCACGATAATTTATGTTAAATAAACAACAATGGAATTTGAATTATGAATGGGAATAAAGATATTTGGGTATTACTTATTTAATTATTCAAATTAATCTATTTCGAATACCATTTTTTCGAAAAGAATGTTAATTTTTTATATCGGTAATTTTCAGTCGCTATAATTACAGTGTGAGGTACAGAAATTTACAGTGTAAAGTTGCTGTAAAGCAATTTAAGTATGATTATCGACTTCATTAATTTTTCCTTATAGCTATAATAGCTATAGCTTATTTTGTTTCACTGATTTTCATTATATTTCTTACATGTGTTTAGTTTGTTAATAAATAATTAATATATTTTTATTAATTGAACAAACAATAATTAATCGTTTTATGCAATAGCTGTAGAATATTTATATCATTATTTTGTACAAATTGAACTCAAATATATAAAAAATGTCAAATTTAAATTATTATGTAAATATCTTTCAGTTTACAATGTTTTTTTTTGTTATTTTTCATTACAATCTCTTTACTCTTTTTAAACTCTTATTTATCTATGTTTTTACATGATTTAAACTGAAAAAGAGGTACGTAAGAAAATAATACCAAATAATAAAGGATTTTTAATTAGTTTTTAACATCATGTCTACGTTTCTGCAAAGATGCATAAACAAAGGTTTTTCTACTAGTATATTACTTATACTATTGTTTTATAAAATAAATTCAATTACTTTTACGAGACATATCAGTCTTAATTATTTTTAAAAATATATCTATTTTATATAAGTCTTCTTTAAAATATATGACACATAAAAAGTGAACACTTATTGAAATTTTATTTTTTTTAATAGTAAATAATGTTGGATAGTTATAAGAACTCTTTTCACAATTGTATTAGAAGTGCTGAGGCAAAGTGGGATAATTATGTAGAAGTACTGAAGGAATTACCTTCTTATGTTGTACAATGCAGCATACACCTACTGTCTTCAGTGCAAAATACCCATAAATTAGTTTATTGTTTTTGAACTTAGGTCATATTTATGAATACTAATAATGCAATTATTTATTAATTCATCATTTTATGCATTTTTCTGTATTTTTATCATTCCTACAGACAATTTACCATAACCATAAGGAATTCTGAATTTAGTAAACTATGCAGCTCTAATGTAATACAAATGTTGTGATTACATCGTCTATGTCAGAAAATCAGTTAAATTCTTTAAACTTCATACAATGTCTTTTTCTCAATATCTACTATATACATGCATTTCTAGATTCATTTGATAAGAAAAGGAAAAGTGCATAATGAAAAAAAAGTGCATGCAAATTTTATCTTACACCCAAATTTAAGATTTTAACATCCAATATATAGAATTTGACATCCAGCATAATTTATTAATAATTTATTAATAAGTTAAAATTCGACTTTGATAAAAACATTATCTATTTGCACACATGAATGTGGCAGTCCAGTAGCTGTCACAGAAACTAGTGACTGCTGAGGAATATATAGGACTGTTATCATCATTTCTTGAACCAACTGAAAAATAATGTGCAAGTAAAAATAGTTGAAATACATTGTTAGATAATGCATTGGAATTGAATATTTATAGTAGTAAAACTACCGTTTGAAAAATATTACATATTATTAAATAATCACTATATGTATTTGTTAAATAAGTTCTCACAATACAGAAGAATATTAAGGAGGAACAAGAGCTGGTGTCAGTTTCAGCACTCCAATTGTATCTAACAATATATTTAATATATTAAGGTTATTCTTTTCCCTGGAAAAAGAATACATGCATTTGCTGTAGAGAATCTCTTCATTTAAGTTAATACCTTGGTATCTAGGGTGTGTCTCATACACAAGATGAATCTCATTTTTTGAAGCCCTGGGTTCATATTTTTAAAAGTGATTTTTTACGTAAAAGAAAAAGAAATCTGATTGGAAAGCGTTAAAACTCATTTCGTACTCAAACAGCACATATCCACAAGTGTTAAGTTAAAGTTAGTGTCTATAAATTTTATTTTCAGGGCTATATTTCCAAATTACAATTTTATCCTCACAAATATCTGCTTTTTATTGATTAGAAATTATAATCTCAGAGAAGTTTACAAATAGAAAGTTGTTGGATTTATCATTTTACTCTAATATGTAACTGTTTATACCAATTCATTTGTTGATGCCACATGTTTTTTCAGTTCTAAACTATTGTGTTATTTAGTTTCCTATCTGCATTTGATACTGCTCAATAACATGATCTATAAGAGACCGAAATGTTTTGAAATTATTATTTTTTTGTTCGCTATATTCTCTGAAGATTTTACATATTGATGTAAGCCATGTAGACTATTCGATGGTATCTTATAGTAAACTAATTTCATTTTGTGGATATCCTAAAAATAATGTGCTGTACAATCTCTATATTAACATTGTGTGAATTCGTAAGCCAATTTTAATTCTATTAAGTTTGAAATAAGTAATATTTATTCATATTCAACTTGTATGCAAAAAATAATTTAATTAATTTGTTTTCTTACATTTAATTTTTTATCAACAGAAACATAAATGACATTCTTTGGGCTGAAGAAAAAATACTTTTTAAGATTCCTTATTATATATTTTAATAACTGCTACAACTGATATACTTAAAATCGAAAGCACTCAATCATATCTGTAATAATTAGAAATTTCATAATTTGATGTTTGTAACGCTGGGTATAATAAATATTTCTTCGTTGAACAAACCAATTAATTTTAAAAAGCAGAAATCTTGACGTGAATTATAAAATCTTGTGATGCAAATAGATTTTTTAAATTTTTTGTAAAGAAATAATAAACTTCATTAATTGCCATGTAGATAGGGAAATTAAAGGCGTATTTCATTATAAATTATCTTTCAGACAAGATTGAAATAAATTAAAGTAAATGAGGAACACAATTACTAAGACAGTTCAAATTATATGAGGTTTAAAAAGTTGGCAATGTATGTTTGTCAAAACTGTTCCGTTAATAAGTGTCAGCTTTACTAATTAAAGTCTTTTTTGAGCTCTAAATTATTCAGCAAATTTTAGTGTTTAAAACAGACAAAATTGAATGATGGTTTTGTCACAGTTTTTGTAAACTAATATTAAATATTAAAGCCTTCATTCAATTTTACTGGGTTTCGAAAGTTTTTAAGAAGTTTAATTTTCAAACTAACCTGTCTTTATTTCTTACGTTAAGATCAGGTGTAGTGAAAAAAGTAATTTCCTTTTTGTTTCTTGCCACAAATTATCATTTTAGAGTGAAAATACTATATGATGAAGGATAATTATTACTTTTTTTGGTAAGCGTATTTATATAACATTATTGCTGTATCAAGAATCAAATGTGAAATATAGTTAAAAATCATAACAATTTTAATAAAAATATTTAAAAATGAAAAAAATAATATATTTGATATTATTATATTCAAATTCATTTCTATGTATTTCCTTTAAAGTCACTTTCATGATTATTAAGCTTTTATCACGACAAATATCATTTTCTTTTGAAACAGACGAACATTTCTTTAAGGATACCAGCTCCACAATTGATAATTCAAATCCAAATTTTGTAAAATTATCGGCGTCGGTTAGAATATCAACAATTAAAATAAAAGATTCATGCCTTTGACTGTTAAATGCAGTAAACGAAAAAAAAAATGCAAAGAGTAAAAAGTAAAATAAAATAGATGAAATTACAGTTATTACAGTTTACTATTATAATATAAAACTACTAAAAGTAAAGTTATCAATTGGTTACAACAAAAAAATGGCATGCATTAAAAATACACCAGTCGTGTGGAAAATTTATATATTTGGTAATATATACCCAAAATAGCAGATCCACCTTTTCTTGTATTGAAAACGATAGATTAAAACCTGGATTATTCTGTCACCTTAATTTCTTTATTTGTCATTTAGCACAAATTTTCATTTTTTTTTAGTTTATTAGAAACATTTGCACATTTTCCTTGTTCATTATATGATTTATATTTTAAATTTTCTTTGCAAATAATTTAATTCTTCAATCCCGTCCGTAAGAACTAGCCTAATGTTATTTTAATAAATTATTCAAATCAAAAAACTGTTAGCGTGGGAAAATAACAAGTCGAAAACTTGTAGGAAAACCTAATACTACCATACAGTTTCAAGTACCGAACAGTCTAAAACATTTTTATCTCACAGGTACAAAATTTCAGGAAAAAAACAAGAAGTGTTCATAAACCGTTTAGGCATTGGCTGCATCACAAGAGAGCAGGTGATCCGATTCACAGATACTGGCAAGGCCAAGGTCACAGGAAGTGGTTTTCCGGGTATAAAATGAACAAACACATCGATGCGTGTAAATCTGACAGATCAATGCAGCCGATTGAGTGTTAATGGAAATCGCTCTTCTCATATAAATTTCTGGTGAATAATTGATATCTCTAATAATTATTTTTGTAACGAATCTGAGAATTGAAATATAGTTCTAGTTTCGGTAATTTAAGTTTTTTTTTAATTCCTTTTTAAACATCTCTAGTAAATAATTATACTATCTATTTTGTGTAATTTGGTGCACATTGAAGAATTAAATGGCACATATAAAATGTCAGAAATCCCAGTCAAATATATAATGAGAAGCAGTTAAATAGTAGATTTTTTTTAATTTAAAAAGTTAAAGTAAAAATAGTAAAGTAATAAAATGTACGCACTTGAGAAATTTGAATAATAAGATAAGTATTTTCATTATAAAAAACTGTTTATTTTATATTAGGATAAAATAGATTTTAAATATAATACAGTTTGTATCGGTCATATGGTCACCTCAGTGGTCCAGAAAAATCAGACGATATCAGTGGAGTGACCGTACATGCGGAACAATACAACCCTATTGTGCATATACAGAGCATTTTTAATAAATAACAGAAGACCCTTATCTACATTCCCATAAGGTGACAAGTTATGGCGTTTTCTTTCTTGATAACCGATTTCAACTCTTGAGGATCAAAGTGTGGCAGATAAAATGTTGTCTAATGTCGTCCGGGTAATCGAATTTGCTTTCGCGAAAGTTGCCATTGAATGATTAGAATTTTTTTTTAATTTTCAATCAATTCATTTTTGGCAGCACATGATATTATTTTCGAAGCCACAATTAAAAAATGAACTTTCCTATTCTTGACGTATGTTCTAAATGCAACAAAATTTTCCTTTACATGTTTCGTCTCAGTTTCAACTTAAGCAGGAAGAGATAACATAAACCAATAAACAGAGAGAGAACTAAGAGAGGTAATGTCTACACAGAAAGGGGGAAAAGAAGGGAAATAAAGGCTTGAATTCAGGTCTTTTCCGATTTTACACTGACTTCTTAAAAAAACGAAAAGAAAAAAAAACGGAAACTCGTTGAAAACATGAAACTGACCCTATAACCGGTAACAAAAGAAAATGACTGTATAAGGGGTGGAATTTAGCACATGTTCTCTATTAAGTTAGACGGGACTTTTGGAAACTGACCATATAAGCGGGTTGACCTTATAAGCGGGTGACCATGTAGCCGGTACTGACTGTATGTAACATAAAATATAATATAATTATTGGTAACCATGGATAAAACTTGCCTTAGAGAATTATTTTAAGATTCACAAAAACCCATACTTGTTTAAACGATTGAACCCCAAGAGACGCTTTGTCATCCTTCCCATTTTCTAAAGATAAACCAAGCGCATTCAAACAGTATGGCGAAAACTACTTTTTTGAATAATAATAATGAAAGTAATACATTTTTTATTAGGTAGATATCTATTATAAAGTAATAGTATACGTAAAATAAAATTAAAAATAAAACAAATGAAATAGTAACAAGTTGGACCAGTGTGATTGGTTTTTCTCGACAATAATTAAAAGAAGTCCTGTTCGCTTTGCTTTTTTCAACTGCGTTATTTTAAAAATGTCGTTTATTTAAGTGGTTAACCAAAATTTCAACCAAGATGGTAATCTTCTTTTAAAAGATTTACGACATTAGAACTCCAATTATCAGGATTAAGTTGGATTAGACCCAATCCGGATAATTGAATATCTGGTTAAATGGGTAATGAAACAAATAAAAGTTTATTTTCAGGAAAAAAAGATATATATTCATAACATTTTTATTGACAAAAATTACTTTTTGTATGCTTGGTTATTTCTTTTATAAATATATTTCTGCTTGCAACATATAAACTAAAGTTGTGTGCTCCACCGTATTTACTCATCTCCCCAAAAGTCCTTTTTGGAGCAAAATGTCAAAGAAAGAACAAATTATTTAATGCATAAATTCTCAATGTCCATGCTATCGGCCATTAAGCTCTCTTTCTTCGTCAATGATTAATAATCCAAAATGGTTTCATTTTATCTGTCAATAGCAAAAACAACGTGTGTCTTGGTCTTATCACATAATTAATTTTAAAGGAACACCAAACGGTAATTTTCTAACCTCCTCAACAAATCTATAGGTTGTAATTTTTTATAGTAAACATTCCGTATGTATAACGTGACCAGACGTTCCGTTTTGAACGGGACTATCCCTTTTTACAATTACGAGTCCCGGCGTCCCCGAAATGGAATGTGGGGCTCAAAATTGACCCGTTTTCAGAAACCGAGCGAAAATTTGAGTAGTAGACGGCCGGCCACCCTCTGATTTTTTTCTATTGTAATTGAATATATTTTACGTTTGTCTGCTGCAAATGCTGCAGTAGAAAGAGTATTTTCTATTATGAACAAATTGTGGATATCTGAGAAAACCAAGTTACAAATTTCAGTTCTAAAGGCGATGTTGATAATTAAGGTGAATATAAAAAAAAGGTGCGAAGAGTTTTATTCTTACTTGAAATAGTCACCAGCTATTTAAAACAAATTTGTTCTTCTGATAAATATAAATATAACTAAACATTTTGGGTATCTCTATTTTGTGATTCGTAACTTTTAAGCCAACTAACTTTTTCTGGATAAATAACTTTAAAAAAGTGTCCTTTTTTTCATTGACTACCTATGATTTGACTTAAATAAACCAATGTCCTGTTTTGAATCAAAAAATAAATGGTCACGTTAAGTATGTAACATAAGAATCGGAAAGAAATATATACAATTAACTAAAAACAGAACAAAAGATTAAAGTTAGAATAAATAAGGTGCACTTTGTAATGAACACCTCGAAATTGTTGTTTATGTACTACATGAAATAAAAATGAATTTACAACCATTTTAAAGTGTTGTCCTAACCATACTGATTTACAGTAACTGGTGGATTAATAGTTGGACTCGCACATACTCCAAATACTCTCAATAACTGGAAATCTGAACAGATTGATATCGGATAATTTGATTTTTACTGTATGACAGAATATTTATTTATGATTTATTAACAAAACGCGTATCACAAATATAAAGGACAAATGTTTATCAGCAATGGTGACTTTATGAAATATTTCTTTTCTAAAAATATTTCTTTGCTAAAAGATACTCAAATAATTTAGTTTTTGCTCTATTGAATGTTATGTGATCATCGTATATGGTTCTTTATGCAAGTAAATATTAAGACATTGCAGTGTTTACTTTTAAATCTGTAAACATTTTCAGGTCCCTAACTTTTATTTATGATAAAATAAAGCATATTTATTTACTTATGTTTCTAATGCTTTATTACTTATAAATTATATACCTATTTGGCATTTCACATTTCTAAGCATTTGGACGAATGTCAACGGAATCCTACTGCAGGACTGCACTTGTTATGCTAATCACTCTATACAATAGGATTTAGTAGTGCATATATTAATGTAACTATTGTATTTATAAAATCGAAATAAGAATAAAATGAAAATATATGCTATGACAATATTCATTCAGAAAAATAATTTTTATATTAACTATATTTACTCTAAAAATTTGACTTTTAATAACAAAAATAAATCTTCAAACAGGAAGGATATTGTATTACTTATAATTAGAAAACATTTATTTGGAATTATTTATTTAGAAAATATTCATTTCACAACAAATCTCATGGAAAGTGCAATTCAATGGGAGTATCTCATCGTGTTATCTACAGATATGTATTTAGAAATCTATACG
The DNA here is from genome assembly GCA_032207245.1 of Pardosa pseudoannulata. Lineage (NCBI taxonomy): Eukaryota > Metazoa > Arthropoda > Arachnida > Araneae > Lycosidae > Pardosa > Pardosa pseudoannulata. Next base: position 106,817,518 of record CM063503.1, read on the forward strand.
AAACACCCTGAGATATTAGAATTATCATTATAAAAGTATCGAATTTAATTGCACAAACTTCATAAAATTAATCCCCTAATCGTAAAAATGACTCACTTTACGATTCTAAAGTAAATTAAATTCGTCTTTGAAACCATTGTTTTAGATCCATAGGGGGATTTTTATTCTGCATTACCCTTTAAATAAGACCTGTAATTGCTTTTCAAATTTATTCTACTTTGAATACTATAGAATAATCTGTGTGAAACTAATAAGATTGAGATTAACCTTTAATTCTAGAACGTTATCGTAATCTTGTCAAATGTTGTTACTATCATCATGTCTGTATATTAATTCTAAAAAAATATAAATTATCTTAAAATAGGCGAAGCCAGTTACACAAACGTTTTCATTTAAAAAATAATGTATTACATATTAAAGTTGATTTTCTTTTGTAAAAGTTTATATTTTTAATAACTTAATGTCTGAAATACAAAGAATAGCATTTTAAGATTAAACAAACAGTTACAAATTTTAAAAACTCAAAGTAGGATGTTAATACTATAAATGAAATGCTAAATGAACTAACAAGGATTATATATATATATATATATATATATATATATATATATATATATATATATATAGTACTTTAAATTCCAGAATCATTATTACTTGGATGATGTTTATACACCATTTAATCTACTGAAGCATACATAAGTTCAACAATAAAAAAAATTTTTACAACATTAATTATTTTTATGGGTTCATAAATCAATAAACAAAAAATTTTAGGTAAGAATACCCTTTAATAAAGGATCGACTTTAACTTCAAACACATAAAATAAACTGATTATGTATAAAATGACTCACTTTATGGCTTTAGGGTAAACTTTGTGTCTCTTTTAAATTTCGGTTTCAGATCCATAGGGAAATCTTTACAGCGCATTCTCTTTTAAATACACTCATTGCTTGCTCTTCAAAGTTGTTGTACCAAGACACCCATAGAATAAACTGTGAGCAATTTAACAAGACTGTGTTTAAGCAAACTGTTGAAAATTTCCGAAACACAAGAAAGACAGTTAACTCCATAAAGAGGGGCTAAATGAATTAGCAGTGGATATTGATAAATCGATGCAATAGCCTGCTGTTAAAGTAGAAGACTGATGATGCTGAGAATTTGTGATCATCAGTCAGATACTTTATAGAACATTATCATCAGTCAATAGATTGGGATCTACCTAAAGTAATATAAAGGAAATTAAAAACACATTTCCTTTAAATTTATCTGCACAACTGTAGATGCGATTAGTTTTGGTGAATATCTGAAAACTAGAATTATAAAATAACATAAATAATGCAACAGTAGTTTATCGAATAAAGAATATTATACAAATTACTTTGTTTGTGAAGCATATTTTAGAGCTATTAGACTATCTGTTTCTAAATGATTTACACAATCCGTTTAGGAAATCTGAAATGCCATCGGTTTCAGCTACTTTAATACACAGTAGCAGTTGAAACTCATTTCATGTATGTGGTAAATTATTGATTTAAAGGTTTAGAATGAAACCATCCTTCATCTCTCTCTTTCTCTCTCTCTTTGTATATATATATATATATATATATATATATATATATATATATATATATATATATATATATATATATATATATATATATATATATATATATATATATATATATATATATATATATATATATATATATATATATATATATATATATATATATATATATATATATATATATATATATATATATATATATGTATATATATATATATATATATATATATATATATATATATATATATATATATATATATATATATATATATATATATATATATATATATATATATATATATATATATATATATATATATATATATATATATATATATATATATATATATATATATATATATATATATATATATATATATATATATATATATATGTATATATATATATATATATATATATATATATATATATATATATATATATATATATATATATATATATATATATATATTATATATATATATATATATATATATATTATATATATATATATATATATATATATATATATATATATATATATATATATATATATATTATATATATATATATATATATATATATATGTATATATATATATATATATATATATATATATGTATATATATATATATATATATATATATATATATATATATATATATATATATATATATATATATATGTATATATATATATATATATATATATATATATATATATATATATATATATATATATATATATATATATATATATATGTATATATATATATATATATATTATATATATATATATATATATATATATATATATATATATATATATATATATATATATATATATATATATATATATATATATATATATATATATATATATATATGTATATATATATATATATATATATATATATATATATATATATATATATATATATATATATATATATATATATTATATATATATATATATATATATGTATATATATATATATATATATATATATATATATATATATATATATATATATATATATATATATTATATATATATATATATATATATATATATATATATATATATATTATATATATATATATATATATATATATATATATTATATATATATATATATTTATATATATATATATATATATATATATATATATATATATATATATATATATATATATATATATATATATATATATATATATATATATATATATATATATATATATATATATATATATATATATATATTATATATATATATATATATATATATATATATATATATATATATATATATATATATATATATATATATATATATATATATATATATATATATATATATATATATATATATAAGTGTGTATGTGTGTTGATAAATGATTTAAGGTAAAAAAAAATAACAATCTGATTACAAAATTTATAAATAATTCAAAATATTTATTTTTTATAGATTTTTTTAAATTTCAAATCTAATAAAAATATTATTAAAATCTAATGAGATGAATAACGAAGTAAAATTTCTTCTTAATAAAATTCCGGATTTATATATCATATTCATAAATTGTTTAAACAATACTTATAAAAACTGTAATCAAATAAAATTTAATAATTATGATGATTCAGGACATATAATGAATTTTACAATTTAACAAGTAAAAATAATAGCAATCATTTTAATTCATACGTTTTTTATTTATTTATATAATGAAATCCGTTTGCCTATATTATACTTTTATAAGGTAAACAGTTATTTTTGGAACTTTAATTTTGTGTTGTTTTAAAGCACTTTATTTATAAAACATCAGTAAATGAATTAAAAAAAAATAAACAGAGAAGAAAACTATCATATAATTTTGTGAATCAAGAAAGAAAAGAAAAAAAATTGTGTACTTATTTTACTTTCCTGGTTGAAATTAAATTAGGAATATATGTAAAACATGCCTGGTTAATCTGCATTAAGGTAAACAAATATGCATGGTGTATGCTTGTCAAATCATGTAGCCCTTATATCTATAATGTTTCTGCTCAGATGTTTTTGATGCTTAGATGCTCAGAGGCCATACGATAATACATAGAGGTAATCATTATATTAAAGACACTTTATATAGAGGCCATTAATTAAAATTGTATTTTATAAAAAAATTTAACAACATAATTTATTTGTAATTTACTAATTAAAATTTAATCGTATCTCAGATGTTATTAGATCTAGTGAAATAAATAAACTTGTAATTTTACATCAAAAATATAGATTTCAAACAATATTGAACATATTCAACAATATTTTATATTCTGCATTTATTAGTAATTATATTTTAGTTTTGCTACGTTATACGTTTAGGAAGATTTTTCACATTAACACGTTGTTACTAACGTCTTTAACATGGCCAGAGCTGTGTGAGATAATTCTTGATTTTCTAGAAAAATCTGTAGGAGTTTCTCTTTAGTTATAAAACTTTGAAGTCATTATATGTTAGTCAAGTAATGTGATAGATTTCTATTTTTTAATTTATAATTTTTTTCTTTATTCTCAAACCACCCAGTATAGTAGTTCCTCGGCTCCATGTGTAGCTGCCTTAATGTCCAAAATTTGGAACTGGGATATTTTTTAAATTTAATATCAGAGCTGTAGAACTCTCGTTTTCTTCCGATACCCCGTTGTCGGTACATAGCTTTACACCCAATGATGTGACACAAAAAACACAGTGTGAAAAACAGTATTCTAAAGTATTGAAGACTTGTAAGTAATAAAATCCTTAAAAGATGAAGTACAAAAAAAATTATTCTGTGAAACAAATGTAAGTTGCATAGCTTTGAATGATGTATTGAAAAAAATTATTTACTATCAATGTTATATAATTAAAAAATTACATTTGAAACTTAGATAATAAGGGATATTATTTTAACATTTTGGGCAGTTATTGTTAGTAGCTTAGAAAAATATACAGTAATTAAAAATCACGCTTAATGGTTTTATATAATTTATCAATTCAGTACCTCAATAAACCACAGTTAACTGAAATATACAGACTTTGTACCATAAAATTTCTCTTCATAAATATTGATTATGTTTACTGTCTGCAATTCAAAGCATTCTTTACAGAAATATGGTTTGGTTTTTATACCTACGTATAAAATATTTTATTTTAATGACATTTTTCTGTTATTAAAATAAAAAATACATAGGGTTGATATCTTTATATTTTTGTTGCTGTTATAATATATATTGATACTAAAATATATAAAGCGAGAAAATGGGTAAAAAGGATAAAATCTAATTTGTTTCCGAAATTTCTGTTACCAATAAAGATTTCATGAACATGCAATAAACAAGGAAATGGGAAAAATACAAGAAATGTTTGGTAAATGGCGTGCAGTTATTTGTTTTATTCCTCTACAAAGCTTTTTAGAGGAGGAAAAAAACTAGCCACCAGGAAACACGCATGGGAAAAATAAAAGAAACTGAAGGATAATGGGATTAAAAATTCAGAATAATTATAATTACAAGAATACAAATATGGAATAATAAACTAAATTGAGATATGTTACAAGCAGCTTGAAGAGTTTATATTAAACGAGTTGTTTGTAATGAGATTCCAAATCTAATTCTTTAATATATTTTAATAGAAAGTTTATTTGTATATAAAAAGACGTTCTTTCATATTAATGAATACAACATAACCTCAACTACAACAATTAGAATGGTTCTATAATAATTGTACACAAGTATGTCACAAATCAGATATTATCTCACAAAATCCAATACTGAATTTCTGTACCATCTATGTTAACCGGTTATCCTGTAAAATTCATGTTAGTTCTGATTAAATATTTCAAACCATACACGTTGAAGCTTTTCATTTATAATATACGGTTTTTCATAATACATAGGCCGAACGATGGCCGATTGGTTAGGTCAGTCCATTGGGTAGGTCCGTCCATTCGATGAACTCCATTGGCACCATACCAAGCCTTGGTTAACCTCGAAACATGAGAACTGTCATTGTCGTCCTGAAAGTAACAGGGGTACAACCCGTAAAACTGCCATAACGTAGGAAGCACATTGTCATCCAAAATAGTGCAGTAGGCATCGGCGTTGCGCTGACTATTAATAGGGACCAATGGTTCCAGTCCATACCAGGAGGAACACCCCCAAACCACGATTCCACCTAACCCGAACTTGACTGTTGGCACAATGCATTCTGCCAGAACATGTTCTTCAGGCAGACGCTAGATCCAGACCCTGCCAGCCGAACGGTAAAAGATGAACCTTGATTCGAACCTTGATTGAACCCGTTTCCACTGATCTACGGTCCAGTTTCGATGTTCTTTGCTCCACATTAACCAAACAGCGCTGTTGGACCTTGTGATTAAAGGCTTATGAGCAGCAGCATGACCAAGAAAACCAAGCAGATGTGCTTTATTACGGATGGTATTCATTGAAACAATACTCTCGGATGCCTGTTGAAACTCCTCGTGGATGAGGGCCATCGGTTGGGTGCGGTTCTTCCAAATTTCTCTGGACACTTCGATCCCTATCTCCCAGTTTCGTTGGTCTGTCGACTCGAAACACATTCCAACAATACCCACTCATCTTCCACTTTTTATTCACATATACAACTGCCGGTGTTGGGTACTCCAGATCGCAAGATATGTTCCTTAAGGATAGAGCACATATGTGATACCCGATAATTATAACTTTCTTGAAATCAGAGAGCTCCGAACTGAGCAGCATTTTGCTTGCGACTAATGCCGATGCTGTGTCCTACATTATGTATACCGGCGGAGGCCGTGACGTACGGCAGATATCGTCATTTGCATAGGCGTTCAAATACTTATTGGTAGACAGTATATATATATATATATATATATATATATATATATGCATATATTTATTTATGTATTTATTTTCATATTAAATTTTTGTTAAATTTATATTTTTATTTTTATTATATTTTTATTTATATGAAATTTTTTATAATAAATTTACACTTTTATATTTATTTATTTTAATATATATATATATATATATATATATATATATATATATATATATATATATATATATATATATATATATATATATATATATATATATATATATATATATATATATATATATATATATATATATATATATATATATATATATATATATATATATATATATATATATATATATATATATATATATATATATATATATATATATATATATATATATATATATATATATATATATATATATATATATATATATATATATATATATATATATATTATATATATATATATATATATATATATATATATATATATATATATATATATATATATATATATATATATATATATATATATATATATATATATATATTATATATATATATATATATATATATATATGTATATATATATATATATATATATATATATATATATATATATATTATATATATATATATATATATATATATATATATATATATATATATATATATATATATATATATATATATATATATATTATATATATATAAATATATATATATATATATATATATATATATATATATATATATATATATATATATATATATATATATATATATATATATATATGTATATATATATATATATATATATATATATATATATATATATATATATATATATATATATATATATATATATATATATATATATATATATATATATATATATATATATATATATATATATATATATATATATATATATATATATATATATATATATATATATATATATATATATATATATATATATATATATATATATATATATATATATATATATATATATATATATATATATATATATATATATATATATATATATATATATATATATATATATATATATATATATATATATATATATATATATATATATATATATATATATATATATATATATATATATATATATATATATATATATATATATATATATATATATATATATATATATATATATATATATATATATATATATATATTATATATATATATATATATATATATATATATATATATATATATATATATATATATATATATATATATATATATATATATATATATATATATATATTATTATATATATTAAGAATTATTAATTTAAAAATATTTGTTTACCCAATTTCCATTCTTAAAAAGTATATTTGACTTCAAAAATATCACTTGCGTCTTTCATATAGTCAAAACAGTGTTTCAATTAACTCGTTTTTTTAATTCTTTTGACTAAACATATATTTTCAATCAGTGATCTATTTCTATTTTTTGGAATTCTTTGGATACATCGTTATGGTAGTTTCATAAGTGGTTTCAATATTAGTATTTAATGCATACTGCTGACTAAACAGATACTTGGAATCAGCTATTTCTCAGTGTCTGATAATTTTGTAACTCTTTCCTGTATTCCTAAATGAGCTATTTTCTTTGTACAACGCTTACAATGGCACGATTTAAGTCTAACAGTATATGTTTCATGAATTCATGAAATAATATTTAATAAGGAATTCAAGTAAATTTCATTAGTAATATATAATAAATTTTATAAAATTTTAATTAAAATTAAATGAATTTTCGCAATATCTAAATTTTATTTTTAATGAAATTTATTTATATGCCCTCTCTGATTTTAACATACTTATTATACAGTTTTATATAAACTGATACATTTATATTTTTATTGTTATGAACCGCTTGAGTATATTACTGAATAAAAACATAGTATAATTGTTTGACAAGTAATTTCTATATTAATATATAAAGTATAAGTGGTAATAAGACTAAACGAATTTCTTCATTTTTTCATACCGTTTGTAGTAGAGGAAAGATGTTCTGTATTTAATAATATTCCATTTAGCGAATTAGCTAAAAATATATTTCTGCCTTATGAGTAGTTAAAGTAATTGTTTTATAGTAAATTATAAGAAACTGTCAAAAAATGTACATTAAATATTTATTGAAGCACTAATTGAAAATTTTGTAAATAAAAAAATAATGTTATATTACATTGGCATGCATCCTAATTGATTACATAACTTAATCATTTCTGCTGAATATATATTGATGGTTATCTTTAATCTAAGTTATTATGCATTTATGGGAGCGAAGTAAATTTTAAATATTAGAAACTCTCTAATTAGTCCTTAAATTACAGCCTGAACTTATATTTAAACGATTATAATTTCAGTCTGAATAACATCTAAATATACATTAAGTTTTTTAAATAAAAAAATAATGTTCTATTACATCGTCATACATCTTAATTGATTATATACTCAATCATTTTTCATATATTAATGATTATCTTTAATCTAAGCTATGATGCATTAATGGGAATGAAGTAAATTTTGAATTTGAAACAACTCTCTAATTAGTCCTTAAATTATAGCCTAAACTTATATCTAAACGGTTATAAGTTCAGGCAGAATAAATCAGCTATTTGTAAAACAAGATACGTTGTCATTTACAAAAGAAACTTTCCAAACTAACACAATTAATCCATTTATGCTCTATCATATGTAAACACAAAAACAATTTTTTCCTTATATTTGTGTACCTACACAAAAAGCAAATTCATGTGCTAGGCCTAAAGCTAGACATAAAACGTCTTATCTGATTGTGGAATTGTACGTAACAGCTGATTATTAAAATCATGGTGTTGTTTACATAGATAGCATTTCCGAAAAGGAAAAATCATTTAAAGGAAACATAAATATACTTTTCCCTATTTTAATAACCTATACAAATAAGGATTATGTTTATAATGGGTATTAGAGAACCACAAGAGTGATTTTGAGTATTTGCAATGCATGAGATTTACTTAATTATGAAGTTTAGTTTGTTTTTATCTTTAAAAAAGAAAGACAGACTTTTTTTTTATCTAATTCGTCTTTAAATTTACGAAAAGTATCTTCAATCTAATTAGATTTTTATGAGAGCTATAGAGTTAATTATAATTAATCTATGAACATGAGACTAAAATTTATGCAGTATAGAGAAAATAAGCATTCTCACATGTGGTCGTATGTTTGAGTTTATTTTATTAATGTATGGAAATGCATAAGATTTCCTGTATAATAGCATGAGACTAACTTTTAGGATTTTTATGCGTCATTATGTAAAACAGAATGTAAGTTTCCATTTTCATTTCGTTTAAATATGCTCCAGAAAAGCAGAAACTTTTAAAATAATTTATCTCCGTAAAGAATTTAAAAATTATGCACATTCTACCTCCAAAACAGTTTCTTTCTTTATAGTTTTCCTTGATAATTCAGATATCTCTGTCTTCATTACAAATAACAATCGGTGTAAGTCGAGCAGATATCTTAATTGATATTTTTCTGAATGTAAAACACGCTTTTTTATTTATCTCTTGTAAATAATAGATCTATAATTTTGAAAATTTAACACAGTATCACAAAAATATATGGTGCATTTTATATGTATTTTCCTATTGAAAATTATTATTAACAATAGAATTGGGGATATAATACTTACATTTTCTATGTAATGCTTATTAAAATCAGAAAGAAAAAGGAAATTAAGAAGTACATATGCCAATTACATTTCTACATGATAACTAAATTTATTTATATAATTAAATATATATAAAATAACGTATATAATTGGACACAGAACTATCTTTATTAACTTGATCTAATAGAAATTTTGTCCCTAAAAGTAAACCTACAACTCAACTTTTCACACCACTGTCTAAGATGAAAATGTTGTTGCTCTTGTTCCTCATGTTTACTTAGACAAACCAAGAACGATTGAGCCTGCAGGCTCAATTAAGTCCAAGGGATGCGCCTTTCGTTTTAATGAGCACCATTAAGGTGAAAGAACGACTTCGCTCAAGTAGGTCCCGGTAATTTTGAAGCAGGGAACAAGTAGAAGACCCATAGGTTTGGACTGCCAGTCCCAGATGATGTATTAATTGACAACTTGGAGGACATTGTGACCACGAACATATTTTATCTGCCTCAGTCACGAACACGGCGGATCATAGGCCGGCTCAGGTTCAGAAACCGCAACCTCTCAGTTCCGAGATTTTTGCCTTTGCCCACTGAGCTATTTCTGGTTTTAATCCAATTAAGATTTCCTTCAATTTCGAAAATAAAAAAGAAAAAATCCTGAGCGAAATCATATTTAATGGTAATGCTAAGTAATATATTGCTAGCAAAACGCAAGAAATGATGCAAATGTTTAAGCTACAGATCTTAAGCTATTCCCGCATATGCACATCAGATTTGGCAGCTAGTTCGTATTTTATAAGGGAACACTTTTCTCGTGCATTATTCTTTTTGCCAGTGGTATGACAACAAAAGACAATTACTGGCTCAATGGGCTGCGGTGTAATTTCTTCCCAGTTGAGTTAAACAAACTGAAGCTACTTTTACGAAAAGCCTACATAGATTTAGGAATAATGTGGAAAAGTAATCTGCGAGTACATTTAATTTTGCATTTCTGTGTATTTCATATAAATAATTTTTACTAAACTTGTAAATGCATTCTTTTATCTATCCTCTTACGTATAATATCTAATAATCTTATATATAAACAAAGATATGTATACCACTCTCTCTATATGTGTTTGTGTATGAGAGAGGGTGTGTGCGTGTGCCTGTGTGTAATATATCGAAATTATTATATTTAAATTACCTCTTAAAATTACCATTTTCCCATTATTCCTTCAAATCAATTTTCCAGTTATAAAATATCGTATCAAAAGAGTCCGAGGCTTGAATTCTTCTAAGCCATTTCTAAAATATTTCTCTAAAAATAAATACAAATTTTCTGTCTCCACATTTACCAGCTGTCACTGGGTCACTTTTTAGACAGATCTAAGTTCCTTTTTATTCTTAATATCACTAAATAATTAACCTTATCTGGGAAGGAATTTGTCTCCGCGTCTCCTTGCGGGGCCCAATTCTGTAAAAATAAAATGTTTCATTATCATTCCTTTATCTGCCTCATACTGAAAAATTTATCATTTTCGTAGCTCTAAAATAAAGGTTAACTTCTTTTACGAACTCCTTGTTCACTTCAATGTGTCACGACTGTTTACTGCAATAGTCCAGTTGCTTAGGCTTCTCCTTACACAGTAGCCAGGTCAAGTAAAAACAATAGGGGATACAACTTCATGTAACCGGTGGATTAAATAGCGTGGGTTTACACACATACACACACATACACACACACACACACATATATATATATATATTGGACTGATGTCCCAAATTTCTTTACTTTTTAGTTTCCATAGTATAAAATAAATGGCTGTTTCTATTACTCTACAACAATCTTCGTGTAGAGAAAAATTATCCAAAGCACTCATATCTCTGCAAATAATTTGAACTATATAAATAAATTTCATCAATGCTAATACTTGTTTGGAATTATTCATAAATTATCTCTAGCTCTTTTTAAAGTAATGCCTTTAGTAAAATCAAAATAAATCATTTTTTCTAAACTTTCACCATGAAGGAAAAAATAAATATATAGTTTGCAATTAAGAATAGCTGAAGAAAAAATGAGGAGGAAATAGTGAGAAAAATGCGGGAAAATTAAGTTATACTCTAAGATCATGTACTTTTAGGTGGGCGGTTTTAAGTTATGTTTAAGCATCCTCCCATTTTTCAACGCTAAATATTTTAGTTTTGAAAGAAAAAATGCAATTTGGATAACATACTGCTAGTGATTAATATTCATTTATCCCTTTTTCAGCTTACACAAATAGCTCTTTTGTCTTTCATTGATCGTATTTCAGACTTAAATTTACAGCAAAAGGAATCCCTGCATGAATAAACATGTAAAGTATTCTTATTGAACCAGCTCCATTTACTCTATTTAAATATACATAATCCTAGCGTCTTATTTTTCAATCTAAATTTTCAAAGTTTACTGTATAATTTACTTTTTAAGGAAGATTAATTGATTTTTTTTTATCTAACTCATCCTTTACTTCTGGTAAACATATTTAGAAAATTTTTCGTAAAGTTTCCATTTTTATCTAACTCCATATTAAACACAAAAAAATTTAAGTATCCATCCTAAGTCAATGTATCTAAATTTTTATCTAACTCATCCTTTACTTTTAGTAAACATATTTAGAAAGTTTTTCGTAAAGTTTCCATTTTTATCTAACTCCATATTAAACACAAAAATTTTAAGTATCCATCCTAAGTCAATGTATCCAAATTTTCATACTTCAACATTATCTTTAAGAAGTCTAGATACGAAGACAACAATCGCTAATTTTCAAATTATGTTACAAAATATTTTACAGTAATGTATGGTGTAGCTTATACTTTCATTCAAAGACAAAATCAATAACCTATATGCAATAGGTACAATAAGTAGAATTAAAAACTTAGAATATAAATACAAATTATGCATTAACATTTAACACATTATCTATCCTATATCTGTGCTATATCTTGTTAGAGAAAATATCATACTAACTCTGTACTCCATGGTTAGTATAGTAATGTTACACTTAGCCACGTTATGTAATGTAATCTCATATTTTAAAGTGTACGCATTTCTAATATTTAAAAATAAGATAATGAAATGAAACTGTAATTCTATGATCGTAGGAAAACAAACATTTATAAATGTCAATATATATAATCTAACAAAAAAATAAACTAGAACTGTTTCAATTAGAAAATTTCTCGAGAGAAATCATTTATTTGGGATAGATATTTTCTTTAAATCTGTTAAAATAATACATAAACAACCACACCTTAAGAAAGTTTAAAGACAATGTAATAAACCCTTCTAACTATACACTGAGAGAAGTTCATAATGTATCAAAAACATTTCAAAGGATATTATTCCAAAATATTTACTTGTTTAAATATGTTTTAAATCTTCTTTGGTAGTACATAAAAACAAACATAAACTCACATTGTTTGTGCAACTTTTTATTGTTTTAAGTTACTTTACACGTTGTCATAAATATTTTTGATCTGTTTAATAAGCGTTGTTTCCTTAAAATGGCTTATTTCTACAGTTTTTATGTAACATATTTAAATCTTTATGAATGTACTATTTGCATACGATAGCTCTAACGTACGGATTGGTGATAAATTATTAAAGGAATATTGAAATTACAAAATATTTCCGAGACATTCTTAAGACAAAATCGACATATCTCTACATCATGTCAACAAGAATAGAATGGAAATTTATTTTTCTAAATTACAGGAAATTTAAGAATAATTTAATACTTTAAGCATTTTATAAAAAATCAGTAATTTATGAAGCAAAAACATGTAATACAACACGTAATACAAATATGTAATACAACTGCAAATTACTTTTAGTTATAAACATCTTAAATGACCACAAAATGAAACCCTCACAAATACATCGGAACATGTTTTTCTCAAGAATCATCAAAAATACTTTTTCATTCCTCTGGTTTAGAAAAGTAAATGTAATTATGCAAAATAAAATTTTATTCCCACCATATATTTTATATATAGAATAGTTAAAGTCCTTAAAGAACAAAAATTAAGGCAAATTAAACCAAAATTATACAGCTGTTTCATAACTTCAAAATACGAGCTATTTCATCAGAGCTTAAATAGGCAATTGCTAAGCTGGTTGAAGTAGAACTAATCCAAGGATTAGTCCTGCTGTGAAACAGTTGAATGCTTTTCATTTTACTTTAACTTTTGTGCTTTAATTAATTTAGATTTTCATCGTTTATAATAAGAATATAATGTTTACAACAATTTTACTTTATTTAACAAAAATAATCAAAAGCCATTCTAGTAAAATATTATTATAACCAGTTAACAGTTTAATTTTTTTCACGAATTCGACATCAAAAATTTCATTTTTTTATTGCATATTTATGTTTATGTACATTTGTAAACTTTAAAAAGTTATTAAATGTAATATTTCTAATTATTTTAAACATATATAACAACTGTTTGACAGGAAATAAAAAAATGTTTTTCCTGGAAGTTGATTTTTCTGTCTCGTGTACCCCAGAAAGGGAAGTTACGTTTATAGTTTTGCATATAAAATTAAAAATATTTTCGATTACAATTACTACACAATTATTTTCGAATGCAAATACTACAAGTACGTTTATTTAACCTGTTTTTTTCAAAGATCAGATTTAGTGCTATAAATCTTGAAAGACGGTAAGAGGCATAGTCCAAACTCACAGTCCGGACAAAATTACCTAGTCTTTTTTAATTCTTTTGTATATGTCATTTTTCTTCAGTGAACACACATAGCACTAGCTTCCAGGTCTTAGTTTTTATCTGTAGGTGGAACTACAGCTAAAAAATCTCTTTTGGTCAGTATCCCAAAATCTCAAGCCAAAAACTCTAAAAGCTCGAGGAGTAATGCAAAACCTATCAGAAATCCCAAGCTTTTAAACCAAACTAAATACATTTCGAAAACTAACATCTTGTGGACATATATTGGACTAATTTGATATTAATAATACAAAACTTTCTGATAGAACAGTGAGAATTACAAAGAAATCAGGTTGCCCGTATGCCGTACCGGCAAATCATTAAAGGCACGATAACAGCGCCCGTGTGGTGTACGTGCAAAACAGACAAGGAGTTAATGAAAAAAAAAGATTTTTTAGAAGATAAGGATATCTCAATTCATATTATATAAAAAAATATTTAGTTAGTGAATAATTTATAAAATTTAATTATTAATTGTACCGAATAAAAATCATTTTATGCATATTTAACTTATTTTAATTGACCAATCTAATTTGGAAACAAGATTTAACTGCTCAGTTTGTCCGATTCTTTAATCTCCTTCAAAGAAATTGATGAATTGTTCATGAGTAATGTTAGGCATTTTACTGGAACTATTTAAGCGGTGTGTTTGAATAACTAGTCTCGAAATACTGAATTCATTTGGCTCATTACAAGAGAGCAGTGCCTCTGGCCCATTGTTGGTCTGAGTAGACTATAAACGCTTACTTTTGGCTATTGAACGAAAAATCAATTACCACTAAATGAGATCTGCAGGAGAGTTCATTTTATATGCAGAGACAAAATAAATTATCTCGAAATATCAATAAATCAATAGATTATCTCACATTTAATGCTCTAATCTCCAGAATCTAGTTCATAATTCAAGACTGTAACTGCTGGCAAAATATTGCCTTTTCATTACTGTGAAAAATTTTGTCTTTTTACTTATATCGTTGGAAAAAGACTAAATCACTAATTAGAGTTCATCATAAGAAATAAAAAAGTCTCTTTGTATGAAATTAAACAATTGCTTGTCGCTGAAGAGAAATTTCATTGGATAATGCTAATTTTAAACAATAACAAACGTTTTTTCTCAGAAGCTGAAAAATGTTGTATAATTAAGAAATAGTTTTTTCTTATGTTCAAAAATAATAAAACTGATGTGGTATTGAAAAGACTATATATTTAACTTTTCTAAATACATGAATACATAAAAATTAAAGGTCCAAACATTTTTCTAAATACTTTTTTGTTATGCCACATATTACATTAAAATGTAATAAATTCAAAAACGTATTACATTTTAGTCATGTATTATTAAAACCAATGATATTTTACTCAAAGTTTTTGTA
>CM063503.1:106836255-106888755 GCA_032207245.1 Pardosa pseudoannulata
GATGTCGATTTTCTATTGAAGTAAGATGTATATTAAAAAAATGTTTTGCTAATCTCTGAGAAGATTAGTACCTCTATAAAACCATTCGTTGTATAAAGATGAAAGCTGTAAAATTCACAAAATAAAATGGGTTAGTAGAGCTCTACGAAAGAACTGAATGTACCTCAGGATAAAAGTGGTCTTTCTTTGTGACGTTGATCATGAAGCTTATCTTAGCGACGACAGACTTGCCCGAGGCACCAATTTCCGCCCAAATGTAATGTCTTTTTAAGTCACCAAGAACTTATTACTAGACCAGTGTGATACGATCGTATCGTCTCCGACAATGTGAAAATAAGGGACGGGTTTTTTTCGCTCCACCTTTCGTATTGTCTGTTATCTCACGCACTTTCGCTAGATTGAGCAGTCCTGAATCATATTCTCCCAGAATGACGTGGGAGTTTTCATTTAAGTAAACAATTTCCCTTTTTTATAACAGGATGCAAGCATCAAAATCTCCATCATCGACATTAAAGTATTTTACACTACTCGTGCTTGATTTATGAATTCAGCGATATTTGTTGCTTCCAATTTTGTGTAATGTAAGGAAGTAATAAAAATATCGATTACCTCATATTTTAAATTTTGGATTTGCCTCGTTGACAGTGAATGTCTTCATATATAAATATAAAACTATTAGATAAAGATTTCATTTTTTAAAGTTAAAAAGCTATTACACATAACATTTATTGATGTGTAAGGTATATTACAGGCAAAATGCTAAGGACGTAATCACAAAATATATAATATTTTACAATTGAATCTGAAAAGACACTCAAGTGGTTATTTGGCAATTAATAATATTACCGATTATTTTGATGGTACTTATATACATGAAACTACCTTCAGTTAATTTTTATCGTGTAAGCATCTGATCATATATATACAAAATCTCATATACATCAATCGTCATTGTAAACATAATGTTTATTTCGCACCATGGACAAGTAATAATTTTCTTCTGCCCAATATCATCAATAAACAATGATAATATCCATTAAATGTTAACATTAGATGACATGAGTGTTGAATATCTTAGTATCATAGTGATATATCAAAGAATCACTGTGAAAATTGCGTCTACAAGAAACTATTTATTTGTGCACTGAACACATATGGGTCCATAAAGACACACAATTGTGTCATTAAAGTTTTCATTAGAAAGTAATATTTTATAATTGTGAAACTAATTAAATGGTAAAAATACAATTATGAACTAATATGAATATTGTATAATGTTCTTTCTATTTATAAAATATATAACACAAAATTACTGGTATGTGATACTCATAATATAAAGACTGGAGATCTGTATGTTATATAAATTTTCTTGGACAGACTTGAATGCTACATGCAAGGCAAGTGATTCTGTCATGAAAATTTTTGTTTAGTCGAACAAATATATAAATTCCTCAAGTTTTCGAAAACAACTTGAAATCAAAGCTACTACAATGCTAAATTTCCTGAAAAGGGTAAGACTTTCACTTTATTTCCTCTGGCCTGACTAAAATAGGTTTTCAGAACTATAAAATTATCTAGTTGATATGAAACTTAAACGGTAGATTATTGACATTAATAAAAAGTGGCTAAAACAACTGCAATTTAGCACTTATTAGGATCAAAAGGAATGAATATTAGATAATCAAGTATAACCCTGCTAAATATAATGCTATAAATGTATAATTAAAAATTTTTGAATTATGTTAGTATATTTCACCTAGAATAGCAATAATAAATATTGGAATCCATAATATGTACAAAAAAGAAAGTCGTAATAAATACGAAAATACTAAACTCATCTGTCATGAAGAATGATTTTGTTATAAAATTTTATTGCTGCCAGATATGTTTTAAGATGTGCGATTTTCTTTGTATATTACCTTATATACTGGTAAATATTAACCCTTTCCTGTGGAATAAATTTGAGAAATATGTGAAAGATGTTTTTTCTCTTTAATTTGTTTGTTATTATTATCAAAATGTTAGAAATAGATTGTATTTGAAAAAAAAATATAAAAGAAATAACTATTATTTTCAATATTTTTTCACATATGGGAAATGTTAATGAATTACAGTAATTTTTGCTCAAATTTCAGCAAAATAAATCAAATGGTATAGTTTTCTGGATAAATATACTGAACTTCTTCAACAATACTATTATCTTTATCAACTCTCGAGAAATGTGCATGTCCCTCAGATTCCTTTGAATTTCATAAATCATTTACAGAATCCACCAGAAATGACGAGAAACCACTGAGCTTTTCGAGGGAAAGTATCTCTATCTATGTGAAAAATGGGAAATAAGATATTATGTATTGGAAAAGCCAATTTCGGTTTTCACGAAATTGAAATTCTATTTTTTTTCCTTGCTCGAACTCAGGTCGGCATTCCAAAATTGGTGCACTTGCGTTGCTGGAACGGATTTCGGGCTTCACAAGCAAGGGGTTTTGTATGTAAATCAGATATCTCGCAAAGCAAAGCACTGCTAGGATAATGTACTAGTATTTGGTGATTTTAGGCAAGAAATTTCAGTAACCACTAAACTATGATTTAGCTAATTTATCATATCATAATCCTTAAGTATAAGAAGATATTTTCTGGAGTTTTAGTTTCCTTCACAGTATCTGGTTTAATTGTACAACACACTAAGTTGGGGATATAAAATACATTTTTAAATAAAATAAATTTTATAATCAATGAATTAACCCGAGGAGTTTAAGACAAATAGTGCACAGCTATAAATAATGATATATGTGGTAAAATTAAAACATAAGAAATAACTCACGTTGCTTTAAAGGAACCTCAAATACTAAAGATGGTATATGATAAATAAATATAAAAAGTGGAAACTAAAGTTTTAAGAAATACATTGCATATAAATACTACAACGCTAGCGTTTTATTACAATTAAGTTCTTGTTTTTGTACAATTAAAATCTAATTTAAGGTGTCTGATTATTTCAACTGCTGTAAAATTGCTCAAAATAAATTTTTTCAAACATCGTATTAGTTAAAAATCATTTATTTATAGAAATATAATATTGTGATAAGTGTTATGTTTTTCTTTTAAATATGTGGAATGAAAACTTTTATAGATTGAAAGAAATTTTTTAATTTCCAAAGTATCAAATACATTTTTATTTTTATCAAATTGAGCACAAGAGATGATAAATATTACTATAAATAGTGTCATTCAAACTATAAACTTCTTAATTTAAATAAGGTATAGAGTTATTTTTAGAAATTTCAACCTTAATTATTTCAAACTATAAAGTTCTTAATTTAAATAAGGTATAGAATTATTTTTAGAAGTTTCAACCTTAATTATTTTTAATCTTTCAGAGGTCTTTACAATTTTGAATCATTTGAATTAAATCCAAATATATTGCGAGAGATAAACTTCTTTAATCATTCTTTAACTTAGAATCATTCTTTAATATTTATTTTCAATCTTCAATATTAAGTTTTTTTTGTGCATAAAGAGTTTTTAAAGTTAATTTATCTTCTTGTACTCGAAGTAAATGACACGACATTTTATGATCGTATTAAATAACAAGTATGACTGAGATATATTTTGAATGATCTCTCAAATAGTTAAATATGGAATAACGTAAGTTGGTTTGAAAAGTCCCGGCTTAACTATATTTAAATATGTCAGCATTCCATCATTTTAGTGAAAATAGTTCTGCCTATCAATATTTGCTGCCAAGGTCGTGATTCATATTCATTATTATTTGAACTTCAGGAAGTTATTATTTGTGCGAAAACCGCATCTCCAAGCCGGGGCTACAGATTTCTCTCACGAACTCGCATTAATAACTTTTGTGAGAGCGTAAGAATGAAAAATTGAAAATGAACCGTTATTTAAGTTGCAGGGAGGAAATCCAACATTCAAAAATAGGGCCACGAGATATATAGAAATTGCAAACGGCCGTAGGTAGAATTTTGCTGTACCATTTCTTTCGAAGTCTCCCAAAGTCTGCAATAAAGTCTGAAAAAAAAAACCTTCATTGTTAAATGTGAATATAGCGACCTTCCATTATGCCTTCATCCAGTAAAATTTATTTTCTTTATCAATACTTGCTGCCTAGATCATGTTTCATACTCAATTTAGTTACCATATCTGTTATCATTTCTCCGAAAATATTAGAAAAATGTTAAGAAAGTACATCCTATTTGTAGTTCATGGATAAATTAATATACCTCGAAATGTTTCTACAAAATGTTTGGGACATGTTAATTATTGTTGACGTATTTAATTCTACTTCGGAGAAGGAAATACTTGTTCGGGAATGTGGTGATTCCAAGAATTTGAACAAAACTTTATAGATCGTTCTTTGATAGTTCTATGGGCTTTGCAAAAGCTGTTTAAAGGAAACGTAATATAAGAGCAGGAAAAAAATAAATCTTTAATTGTATTTAGTTTTATTATCAACTTTCTCCCTTTCACATTAGAATCAGAAAATTTTGTTGTCCTGAAATAATGAGAAATATCATATATTTCAAAGACAACTTATAACTCGATTGGTATTTTAATAAATTCAAAGCAATAATTTTTCCCTCTTTGACAAGGAGGTTATTAACAATATTATAAAAAATGATCTATTATGGTCTTCGAAAAATACATTTTGAACAAAGCATAAAATATACATAGACCCAAATACAATAACAGAAATATAATACTAAATGACAAATAATAATTTTTGAAGTTCAAAGTGATTAGTCAATTTTTGAATCCAGATTTTAAAATATTATGTAATTTAGTATGTTCAATACATAAATCTGCAACTGAATATCTTTAGTTCACAATATTCACACACTTCAAAATCATTTTAAGAAACCATAAAATATTTTATATCCTGGAGTAAGAGGTCTGCCCTTTTTTGAAGAGAAGGAAATGCTATTGGTAAACATAAAGAGTACTGAAGACAAAAGAAGAGTTTCATTCTTCTGTACAAGGTGATTTTCCCTTGAGCCTGCTACACGGTCTCTGGTATCAGTAAAATAATAATACTTCTTAACATCAATTCATTAGATAAAACTGAGGGAACTTTAATGTTTCCTTTTAGTCCAAATCCTGTCAAAATCTCTAAACAATTCTTTAAATGGCAAGGGAAATCCTTTTCCTAGTCCTTGAATTAGAAATCATTTCTCGATTTTCAAATACTGATCTTCCAATTATTTTTTCAATCTTTTTCTTGAATTTTTTTGCTATATCAGTACAGTCAGACAATTTCAACTTAGTTAAAACTGTAAAGAAATAAAACCTTCCCTTGAAATATTATTCCACTTATTTAAAACTGATTTCTTCCCGACTTTGTAGATCCATCAAATATCCAATGTAATAATTTAGAGCTTCATCTACTATACTTCTTAGAAAATATTTAGTAGCTTCTCTTCCATTAGCACCATTGTTTTTTGTTTCATGGAATAATTTTAGTCAGTTTTGGATTGTCACTATCCCCTTGGGATCGAACTTCAGGAGATTGTACGAACAAGTGTAGGAAAGAACTTATTACAGAAAATGTTTGAAGTAACAATTTTTTTTTCTTCTGACGAATTATTCTTAAGCATATCAATTGACATGTCCCTTGATCTATTTTACGATTTTTTTATTATTTTTTAAAATTTTACGGGATTTAATTTAAATCTAAAAGATCAGGCAGAAAGAAATTTTTCTTAATTTGAAGCAAATTCTCTGGCCATGTATTTTAAATCAATTGTGGTTTTCCTTCATAGGTTTGAATCATGTCTGCTTAGAAAGGGAGTATCCTTGAATCACTTTCCTGGTGAAATTTTTAGAAGTTAATAGAGTCTTTTGCAGTATGAGGATAGTGAGAAGATCATATTTCCTTACACTGTAAATTACAACTACCTTTATTCAGTAATGATCTAGTATGTATTTTTTATTAGAAATTAATTTGGATTCAATAGAGTCTTTTTCAGTATGAGGATAGTGAGAAGTTCATATTTCTTTACACTGTAAATTACAACAACCTTTATTCAGTAATGATCTAGTATGTATTTTTTATTAGAAATTAATTTGGATTCAATAGAGTCTTTTTCAGTATGAGGATAGTGAGAAGATCATATTTCCTTACACTGTAAATTACAACTACCTTTATTCAGTAATGATCTAGTATGTATTTTTTTATTAAAAATTAATTTTGATAGCAAGTTTTCCACTTTTCCGTACCTTAATGAAAATAATACTTCTTTACTCTCGGATTTTTTCAATATCGTTATTTAATTTGCATCTTGCCTTCCATCTTTATAATATTTAACTTTATTTTACTCATTTATCTAAAATCCTTGTTCACAACAAATCATTCTTAACTGTAGTCTGGCCTAATACATATATAGAATTTTAAAACCGGAATGATCTCTAATTTTTAAATATCTTGGCAGCTTATCGATTCTGCAAACATACTTTCTATTGGCGAAACTTATGCCCGTATGACTAAATAATAGTTGTAACTGTCTACTGCCATCTATTCATATTTTGAGTTTCAACATATTGTCCCTAAATTACATAATTGAATTTTTTTGCTTTTAGATATGGAGAGTTCTGAATTGGGTCCCTCAAAAGATGATATTTTCAATGTTGAAAGCCTGTTAAGGCCTTCCCTTCCTTAAATACTGAAAACTGTTAATCAGTTAAACAAAAAAGAGACACAGATAAGTTTTTGTCAGGAAGGATATATTGTTACTGAAAACTTTCTTTTTAATTTAAAGGACAAAGTAAGGTAATGTAATAACAGATCATAAATAAAAATTGCTGAAAAGAAAGCTTTCCTGAAGCATCGAAATAAGCAAAATATATTAAAATAAATTAACTTAAATATAGACATTCAAAAAACTTTCAGATAAGATATAACTTTAGAAGTCAGTCAACAACATGCACAAAAATATATTTACGACTACCTGTATTTATGGGTACTTATTTATGTTTAAAATATGAGCCTAAAATATATTAGGATATCAAAATATTAAGAAATTCTCAAATCTTCTTTCGATGTTCTCTTGTTAGAGAGTGATTGAATTTGAAATATTCTCCGAATATTTTAAAAATAATAGAATTGCCTTAGGGAGAACTGATTAATCAGATACGCTAAATC
Organism: Pardosa pseudoannulata; assembly: GCA_032207245.1. Taxonomy (NCBI): domain Eukaryota; kingdom Metazoa; phylum Arthropoda; class Arachnida; order Araneae; family Lycosidae; genus Pardosa; species Pardosa pseudoannulata. The sequence continues at coordinate 106,843,412 of CM063503.1, forward strand.
TCTTTCTGAAATGCCAGAGAAAATTACTAGAGTAAAAGCATTACCAGGTGTTGTGGTTTTCCTTTCGGAAACTTTGAAAAGCAATAGGGCATGTTTCATAAATCTGTTTACAATAGTCAACATCATTTTAAATGAATCTCTAGAAAAATGTCTAGAAACATTAGAATATGCGCCTCTAAATGTGTGTCATCTGCCAATCGATTAAATTTCCACTGCAATGAATCAACCTTTAGAAGCCTGGAATGTATACTGACTGCAAAATCGATAAGGTGGAAAGATTTTTGAAATTCTTAAAAAGACAATTTTAAGTTACTGTAATAAATCAAGGTTCTTTTTCTTTTTATTTGCATTCGTAATGTTACTTTACGAAACTGAGTTGCATGTTTTCCAATACAATTACTAAGCATAAAATTCATGGTATGTTGCGATCAACGTAAGATCAGAAAAATAACATCATAAGAATCGGTATGAAAAGAATTGTATCAGAAAGAAAAATTCAATAAATTCACATTGCATTTAAGATAAATTTAAATAAATTTCGTTCCCAATGATATTTATTCATTGGACTTCTTAAAATGACTGAATCTACAAACAACAAAATTTTTAAATTTATGTCACTTCACTTTATATACTAACAGTTACGTATGCCTTTTGGAAATAATAATCTACAAAATTCACTTATTTAAATACATAAGTAAACTCATGTATACATTTGTAAATGAGTGTGCTTAAATACATTTGCTTACACACACACACACACACACACACACACACACACACACACACATATATATATATATATATATATATATATATATATATATATATATATTATATATATATATATATATATATATATATATATATATATATATATATATATATATATATATATATATATATATATATATATATATATATATATATATATATATATATATATATATATATATATATATATATATATATATATATATATATGTATCATATCATTATGAAGTTAAACATCATTATTCATTGAACATGCTTGTTATCACATCTAAGAAAGCATTTTTTAATTTCGCATGATCCCCGAAATTAAGGTTTTATCTCTAAACACAGTTTGATTAGAATTCAAATTGAAGAAACAATACATTCCATGATCTAGTCCGTGTATTTAAAATGGAAATGATATGTCACGGTTGCAATCAAAGAAATAAACATTTGTCATACCAAGCAAATTGCATACACAAAAGATATATTTATATATAAAATTATATCTTCATAGATATTCAGAAAATGTGCCATGTCCAGTTAAAAGCAAAATATTTGGAGGGAAATCAGACAAGTAATTTGAAGAAACAGTGGGAATAAATTTAAACAAAATTCCACCAGTGTTTTCAGATTACCAATATATTTGCCTGTCTTTTAAGTCTTGTAATATTAGATGAGTTTCAGAAAAGAGGGTAATAGATTCAAAATATTTCAGGACATCGTTTGGCCGAACAATTTGGGAGGAGGTCATCAGCAAGTCCTTTACGTCCTGCACTAACTTTTATTCAAAAGAAAGATACTTCATTCAAAGTTTTAGAATGCCTAAAGATGATTTTATCAATTTCTTTTACTTGGAGGCTTTGGTGAAATTTGTGGATAAATCTGAAGCTGGAAAGGCTATCTGAGAAGAGTGAGAATTTTACCTCCCGGAGAAACGTTAAAAGTCAATTTAATACTGGCACTAGTGTTTTATAAGACACCAGATATGAAAGCTTCCATACCTGAAATCATTCTAAAATTGAGTAAACTACACGTGTTTCTGTTTGTACCTTTCTTACTATGCATTTTATTCATTTCTTACTGATTGGTCACAGTTTTGTTATTATTTAACGTGTGTGTTCAACTTTCTAGTTAGTATAATTATAATATGCTATAGTAACTAAACGTCTATTAACATTAAATTTAAATAAGTATTTTATCCTGCACATGCGTGCAATATCACATACAATAGACAACGCCCTGGACAGACTATTGAAAGTAACAGGTTAAACTAAATACTGATTTGTATTGATAGAAATACTGTTGGAAGATACATCCAAATCAAAAAATGATATTTAAGCTTGTAATGAATATTAAATCTGTATATTTTCAAAACAATGCGATTAAATTATTTTCAACAAGAATATAAATAGTATTAATAAACACACACACAGAGAGACATATATATTAATTTAAATGGAATATATTCATTTTTATTAATATATAGAACCCTAACTAAGTTTAGACAAACCGGATCCCAGTCAGATTTTAAAGATATAGATTTTCTTAATCATTCTCAAAGTTCGATTGAAATCTAGATAAATGATCAAAATCCTCCTGTTATAATATAAACTACTATACCTTTTGAGCCCGTGTGTTAATTTCTTTATAAAAAAAACTAATAACTGATATCAAAACATTTTGTGTCTGGAAACTAGCATATACAGAAGTATGTCCAGTCCAATCTTAGAACAGTGTTCAGCTGGTATTTCATTGCATGATGTTATGGTGGTTTATACTACTAAACTGAATAACCACTTCATTTTTGTTTCCTTTTTATAACTTGCCAATTGAGCGATAAGCATTTTCCAAGCTACAGATTAAATATGCACTTACATTAGCATCCCTTTTGTATTTGTCTCAGTAGTCAGTTGTGTTACTTTGAATTTAAACCTTTTCTACCAAAAATCTCTTCGGGTAAAAATAGACTTAATTACATTTCTAGTTCAACCTGGCAATTGGTTAGCGTATGTCAAACGGTTGCTACTTGAACCTTGACTACCTAACCTGGCCAGAAACTATTGTATAAATACACTGCAAAATATTGCAATGTCTCGGTTAACAAAAGAAGAAACTATGTGATTTTCAACATTTTATTCTCACGTAATGAATCTATAAACATATACCTTTGGAATTTTCAGATCTGTCATGTAATACAATTTGTTTCAAGAAATGTCCAAATGGAAACCACTGAGTAGTACAAGAATTTTCTACATAGGTTAACATGCAGTTAGAGAAACCCAATATGACTGATACCCAATTACTTGGAGAATAAAAATCAATTTAGAATTATCAGTGTACATTTATCAGTGAATAGAATACACGATGTCTTCACCTACAAGTAAGCTAGACGCTGACTAGACGTTTAAACTGCTTTTAGAACATGCTGTACTTCTACATTCACAAGCATGCCTGCATTTTTTAACATCTAACGATGTATAATTTCTTCAATACATTATATAAAAAGGAAACTTTCCTATTTTTTTTTTGTAAAGTAAGATTTTGTATAATATTAATTTCGAAGATCAGCGTAAAACGTAAAAGTTCATTTAAAAGTAAAATGCCATTTTCCTCATGTTTTTTGTAAGTAATAACATATTTGACATAAATAGAAGGTTGTTAAACGACATTGAAAATGAAACACGAGGAAACGCCTTCAGGGAAAAGATTATTCACATTAATAAAAAGAGATAAATTTAATTTCCCAACGTCGTCAGAGCAAAAATGATGCAAAAAATGGAAAAAATAAAAAAAATAAATAATTGCAGTCCCTTTTTGTCATTCGATGAACAATAAAAAAATACTTTGAAGGTAGAAATACGAAAAATAGTTCGATAAAGGAGGAAATTGGATTTATTTATTTCTCATTTTCTGGAAAAAAAATAACATAACAGATTGGGAAAAAAATCGGATATCCGAAATGCATTTTGTTAAGTAGACAGAGGCCTGTGAATGACGAAACGTAACAAGTCCTATATTATGAGTAAACTATGGCTTTGCTTATTTATGGAATCTAATTTATGAAAGAAAAAAGATAGCAAATAGTATTATAATGAATAATATTGTGCACTAAAAAATACCAAATGATAAAATATTCCATTCTAAATAAGAAAAGCAAAATTTATAAATTTATATTTCTGTCTGATTCAAATACTGAACTAAAAGAGCTGTTTAAAAAGAAAAACAAAATGTAAAACCAATTTTGTGCGAATGTCTAAAGACATGTCTAAAGAAATTAAATTGATATAAATAACTTACTTGTTCGATTTATATTAAAAGTCACTTTCATTAATATAATATTATTTTTGATCTTTCATTGTAACTTATGTGAGGTGAGTGAAATAGAAAATATCATTCTGTTTGATAATAAAATGTGGAAAAATATGTAAACATCAAAATATTTCATCTCCAGTATCAATAGTAATTTTATAAGCCTAAATTTTGGGCTGTTTCAAATAAATAAAATATGAAATGTTTGAATGTTTGAATGTATGAATGTTTAAACTACTTAAATTAATGTTTAAATATAAACAACATGCTTAGATTTATTTATAAGTCACACTTATTAGAGTAAAATTTATTCATATATCGCTCAAAATATTTCAAAATAGAAATCAAATGGTATGCATGCTTATATTAATATTCATCATAATAAATCATAGACTAAATTTAAAGGTAATAAAAATAACTCTGTATAAATACATTAAAGTATAATTAATATATAATGAATAATAATGTGAACTAAATGTTAAAATATATTAATAACAAAGTAATCAATCTAGAAAATTGGATAAACTATTTATGAGCTTCCAATTCAGAGAGTTCCAAATATTGCACTAAATAAAATGTGTAAAAAAATGAATGAAATACTTGAAGAGAAACAATTCGAAACAAGTCGAAGAGAAACAATTAAGGGACAAAAAAGTTATAAATGCTTATTCAGCTTATATTTAAGAAAAAATGAATAAAGATAACTAACAAATATACATAAAGAACTTGTTGTACTAATAAGATTATGAATCACTCTTATCTTAAAAAATGATGTTTCGTATATTTTGGAGTTTGGTTATAGAGTCCAGAAAAATATAAATAATAGTATTATAAATAATACTAAAAACATTTTTAAAAAACTTTATGGTTTAGAGGTAAAAAGAGTAAACGACTATACATTCAATGTTTTCATTTAAAGTAACATTTATCTTAAAAAAAATAAAATGTGTTTTAAATACTAAGGGAAACGAAATGTTTATAAAGAGAGATAAAAATAATTTGAGTGAAATTTTAATATAAAATATTATCAGTTACAAAATATGTATATAAATTAATTGTTTAAATTCCCGAATCAGAGTCACATTTAGTACAAAAGTCATGTTTTGTTTATCCAAGTATTCACTTCATATAAAATTTTTGTCTATATATGATTATACTTCAAAATGAGAATGTAAAAACAGAAAATAAATTTTACTGACGAAAACAGTTTTTGTTGTTTTGTTATGCTTTCTTCAAATGTAACAGATTGGTTATTTCACATGTGTACAACAGCGTTACAACGTATTTTGCATGACATATATTTAAAACAGTTTAAATAAGTAATCTGAAAATAAATTTTGATTTCGATGAACTGAAAATTTCTCATAAATATATTCTAACTTATGAAAAATTAATGGCCTAGGCAGTAAGGCTTGGTCTAGTTATATATCTGCATATCAGAGCTGCTTCATTCTAATGAGAATTACGAACATTTTTGAAAAGATAAATTTAACACCGATAGTTTTGCATCTCCCATTCCCTCTTCACTTTCTTTCTCCCTACTATTCTCTCTCTCTCCCTCTTTATATATATATATATATATATATATATATATATATATATATATATATATATATATATATATATATATATATATATATATATATATATATATATATATATATATATATATATATATATATACATATATATATATATATATATATATATATATATATATATATATATATATATATATATATATATATATATATATATATATATATATATATATATATATATATATATATATATATATATATATATATATATATATATATATATATATATATATATATATATATATATATATATATATATATATATATATATATATATATATATATATATATATATATATATATATATATATATATATATATATATATATATATATATACCATATACAAAAAGTTTAAATCTCAATTTAAAGAATTTTATATATAACAAAATTTATTTACAAAATTATCGATTTTGTTAAATAGAGGGTCGATTATATTTCCATCTGTAGTATTATGCAAAAATACTTTAAAATTATAGGAATACTGATCTCTCGCTGATTTTTCTCCCCAATTCTTTTAAATAAAAAAGCGTATTTATTTTTATAAAATTTTTGCATTGTATTTTTTATACATAAATATTTTATTTAATCTAAAGTTTAATTAATTTATTATTAAATATATGAATAACTAAGATAATTTATTTTGATTATCTAATATTGTGAAATGCACATCATGTCATCCCTCCTTAATTGTACAATTTGCTAAATAATAGAAACATCTGTCATTGTTTTTGAATTACAAAACAGCAATATGGATTTTGAGAAGATTCAATTATTTATTTAGACTAAGCATTATATAGTAATTCAAATAGGTTTCTTCAATATTGTTACACATTTAAATACAAGAAAACATATAATATAGACAAACTTTTACGATATCTGAAACTGTAAACAGTTAAATCGTTCTTATTTTTATATTACTTTTTTTAAGTCATCCATCAAGTTTCTTTAAAAACTCAGTATTAATTTCCGATATATTTTGAAGAAAAGATAACTTCTAAGCTATTTATCATTACAATGTCAATGCTGTTCACTTCTTATAAATAACGCTCAAAGATATATCAGTAAATGCTGAAGCCCAATCATTTTTGGATGCACGTAATTATTTCCAAACTGTTTTACAACTGTTTTCTATAGTTGTTCAGTTTTGGAGTTATTATTGTTTTCTTTTCAAATTCCGTAACATATATACTTATTGGAAATCTATAAGACCATGCATTGAAGGCGAAGGCACTTATTTCTATCAAAATAAGAACTTGTTTGTCACATCCAATTTATCTTTGATTTAGGTTCTATTATTCAACAATACACTGTAACACTAATAACTTTCCTAAGCTGATTTACATCAGTATTAAATACAATTTTAGAAAAAAAAAATATTTGCTCTAACACAAATTTTTACTTTATCTTTTAGAAACATAGTAGAAGCTATTTCTGTAAATCATAAATATATAATATTCAACTAAATATATTACTAATTACTATACCTAAATAGTTTATATAGCATGTATGCATGTACATGTAGGCAAATTTGTCTCTAATTGATACTGACTTATGACTGACAATTGACACATTAAGGTAAAATAATATTTTTTACCTTAATGTATTGTGTAAAATTTAGTTATTCTTCTTGTGAAAGTTGATGTTTTATATTTAATTCTCAAAAACTACCAATGTGTGTAGGGATTATTAATTCATTTCTTTTAAAAAAATAAATTATTTTTCCCACTTGATTTCGTTTAAAATAAATTTTTATAACTAGGTAATTTACTCTAATATAAAAAATCGCTTAAGGAAACATAATTATAAAATAAATTTTAGATATTTTGTTAAATAACTAGAACTATTGTTATGAATTTACAGAAACAGTATACATTTATTAAAATCGGGAGTTAAAAATTATTCTGTTTGTGGAAAGTGTTAATCACTATGCTTAAATTATATAACAAGTATTTATTTTAGTTTATAAAACTCAATGAGTAGGTTTCCAAATGTTTTAATATTTCATTATAGTTGTAAAAATAATTTCATTAAATGTATAAAAAAATTTTCATGCAATTTCAAGGAAATATATTTTTAACTACAGAAACATTATGCATTTATTAAAACCGATAGTTAAAAATTATTCTGTTAAAGAAAAGTGTTAATTGCTCTGTTTAAATTATATAACAACTAATTATTCTAGTTTATAAAACTCAAGTAGGTTTGCAGATGTTTTATTATTTCATTATAGCTGCAAGAATAAAATAATTAAGTGTAAAAAAATAATGCATACATTTTCAAGGAAATATTTTTAAAAAACAAAACTTTTTAAAGTTTAAATTAGTGACTGTCAATTTCACATATAAAAATAGAAATCTTACAAACTTTTGAAATATAAGTCACGCATAACGTCAAAATATATCTGAGCGAGAAACATACATCTCTGTGTATATATACATCTATATATATGTTTGACTTTCTCCTTGATTTGTTCTTTCCAATACTTCCCCTGGGGGGACTGGGCTGCCGACGAGAAAAAGAACTTTCCTATCGATGCATCTCGAGTTTTCTTTGTTTGAACTGTTGCAGATGTGCCTCAGGAGCACTGGCACTCCCTCTTTTATTGTTGACACTGTCCTCTGCAAATTAAGCTCGAATGTTGTCAGCAGACAGAGACCGAAATAGTAAACAGATGCAATATAAGTTAGCGTCACTCGAGCTGGAGACAGTGATGGGAAGTTAAGTTGGAGGCACTGGTGCAAAACTAATTTCCGAAGTTGTTGAGAATTTGTTCGAGAAGAATGAAATAGTTAAGGATTGTCGAACACAAAAACCCAAAATTCTTATAATGTTATGAATTGTCATGGATTTTTTTCAAAGAACCTTTTAATAAATTAAGGTATACGCTATACCTGGATAGTTGAAGATTTCCATTATAACAGCATTTTCACCATAAAATTTTCTGATTCTCTATCAGTGCTTTTTTACAAATTCTTTAATAACATACTACTTTTATATTATATTTAGTTTTATCGTTTCAAATCGTATATCCTTCAATTTATATTATTATAAAATAAATTAACTTACCTGCAATATACGTTTTTGTAATAATAAATACATTAGAAACAAAATTAAACCAAATTGAAGTGAAATATAGCTAAATAAAACATAAGATGCGTCTCCCATTTTATATTTAAAAGAATTAAAAATTATTAAGAAAGGAAATATTTTAGAAATTTAGCTTTTATAAAGCGATAAAATAGAATATTTTGTTTGTATTAATATAACTGGTGTTCAAAGAATAAAATGTATAATTAATTTTTATGCGGAATAAAAAATTAGTTCATAGTTTGCATTTTTGAAAAGTTATTTATCGATATGTCGATTTGTATATTTTCACTCGATGTATTATCCTTATGTTTTTAGAAATGCTATACTTATATAAAACATTTTTAAGTTTGACTCTCATTATTGGTATAAGAAGAATTTCTTCTAAATATAATAAAATATTTTATTTTGTAATGAATCAAAAATTATCTGTTTTAATGAAGGCTTTTTCGATCGAAATATACTATGTCTGCTTATCGAAAGTATAAACGGTTTTCATTTCAAATGATTTGTTAGAAAAAAGTATTCATAATTCACTTTTATTATTAATGTCTTGACTTAAAAGATCACATATATTGTTGTTGATAAACAATTCATTTCTATACACTAAATTGTTAGTATACTTTTATAGTGGTACATTAAAAGAAATCAATACCACTTGTTTCCAAAAAAGAATGGTTTTCAAAAATATTTTAAAATATTTTATAGAAATATTAATTTTTAACTAGGGAATCTGAAACTAGTATTGCAATTTTTATTTTAAATTAAATTAATATTTCTTGTGATTATTCAACGGTATTTGCTTGGGTATTAGCATTTAGGATATTACTGAATTTGTCAAAACTATCTGCTGTCTAAAATATACTTTAATAATAATAAAAATTATTTTCATATGCTCAGTTATCTGGGTGATAACAATTAAAAATAAAGAAAAAATCATATTTATGGAAAGTGTTTCTTATTCTAAATAGAAAAATAAATTACAGATTGTCACAATGTATTTAGAAAAAATTTATGAAAAATTTCTAAATTAGTTTTTTTTTTACATAATAAAATTTTATCTGTCAAATTCCTTTCTTTTAAATCTGTACAGTTTGAAATTACTTTTGTATTCTTATCAACAGAAAAAGGATTGCATGGAAGAAAACAGAAAAGGAATTTACTTTCAAACACCTTGAAAAAGAGGATACTGAGGTTATACAGAAATAGATTTTTCCGGGAAACGGCGTTGCAAATAGAATGCAGTGCATGTTATTTAACCTTTTTCTTTCCATAAAAATCTATAAGTATTTTTTTCTTACTTTGATAAAAAAAATAAAACTTGCTATATTTCATATTTTGCTCTTATTGCATTTTATATTTCTAAGACGTATATTGAAATACAGTAAAAAAACTGTCTACTAATATAGCATTCAGTTAAAGGGTAATGTCTACGAGTTAAATTACGGAAATTAAGTTAATAGAGAAATTATTTATTTATTTATTACGTCTGACATGTTTATTAAGCCGATACATTTTCAAGAATAGAATGAAACAAAATTATATCATTCAAAATTTAAGAAGTTTAAATTAAATATTTTTAGCTTCCTTTGTATGTGGTATGGATTTGAAAATTTAGGAAATCGTATTTTAATTTTTGTACTATAATACTCTACCTTCGACACTATACTTATAATTCGCAAGAAGTGCCTTTATACTTGAAATAAACTTCCTTCAGAAATTCATTCTTATTCTGTGACAAATAATTTTTTCTTGTATACCTAAACAAACTAGCTAAATATGTAACAGTGAAGTAATAATTAGAAATGAAAAATGAATGTAAATCAATATATTCGTCTACTGATATGATTTTTCCATTATTTATGAATTATCATTTTGAAACCAAAATTTTAATTATTTTGTTTTATTTTTCATTAACAGTAAATCACATATTTCAAGAATTTTTAGAAATGAAATAAAGTGATGTTTATTAACATATAGAATCTATTACTTCGAAATATTTCATATCTGTATTTCATATGAATTATAATTTCTGCTATTGCTGAAGTTGTCACTTTTTCATTCCAAATGTTTTTTTTCAATGTATAATACATATATATATATATATATATATATATATATATATATATATATGATTTCAAACTGCATTACTACAAGTATTATATCGTCGATGAATTTTACGGAAATCGAGTAAAATACTGGATCGAATCTAAACATGATCAGTAAGTATGGTGAATTTTAAGTAGTACCAGAAACGTTCTTAAATTTTGTAATAACAAATTGGTATTCAAAGGTGACAAAGGTAAAAATTTCTCTTCATAAACTAATAAAAAGTTTCTAAATTCTAAATTTTAAACGAATCCTGGTGAAACTGGAGCTCTGTTATTAGAATATTTGCAAATATACGATTACATTTATGACTTTAGACACGTTTAACATTTACTCTAGACATTTAATTCAATCACTTAGTGAAAATTCTCGTCATAAATTCTCTGTAAGTTAAATTAGATGATTCATTTAAAATTAAACAGAAATCAACTATATTGGAAAATAATTGCCTTTCTCTTGCAATCTTTCTTCTCTTTCATGAGAAAGATTCTAGAAACATTCAGAATATATAAATAATTAAAGTTCATCCAGAATAATCCATTAAATCTAACAGAACTATTGAATTAAAACTTGGAATAAAGACTTATGAAAACTTTTCTATAACCTTTACATAAATTTGAAACTATTCTTAACAGAATCATAGATTAATATTGTAATTTTGTACAGCAAACTATTCATCACACTTTTACGACAGATTAAAAGGATTCAATTAAAAGTTTCTTTTTGTAAATTCAGTAAAACTTACAAGCGTGAAATCATCCTTGTGAAAAGACAGTGCTATACGTTTTACCTTACAGGCAGGTAAAATTACGTGTCTTGCTGCACATGTTATAAGGGTGAATAAAATATAAAGGCAGTTCATTGATTATAAATCTTCGATTGATAGTGAATCACAAACATCTTTAAACACCGAGTCAAGTGCTAATCTTTTAGATTTTCATCACAGAAATTCAAGTATATGATTCTAGTACTTGATAATATAATTGTGGTCAAATCAGATAGTTCATTTATATTTTTCTACTTATTGTAAATAAAACAATTTTTTGTAAATGTTATATTAGTCAATATGTTAACGTTAAATTTGGAAAACTTCTAAATACCATAGCTTCTATGCTGGATCTGATTGGTTACAAATGGACATCGATATGTTGGCATATTAGTCCTATTAATATTAGTCAAATTTATTTCCAACTATGAACCTTCAATTTACCTTTGAAAGACAGACATATCTTGGGTGTATTATTAGAGGAAATGACGAAAATATTTTTGCTATTATAAATTAATGTTGTAGTACCATAAAGGATTAAATATCCAATTAGTGGGATGTATAAAATAGAAAAATCTGAATCACATGTAATTGATTTTAGATAGTAAATCCTGAAAACTATCATCTAAATGTTGTTTTTTTGTTGCCTCATTATAGCCTAATTTAAAAGAAAAGTGAAACTACGAAATTAAGAGTGTTATTTGGCGCATCAGCTAAGTTTGTCATAGGAGTTTCATTTAATAATACCATTTAATGATTCTCCTCACAATCTCTAAAATTCCAAATTAATTGTTTAACATCTTCATAAAGACTACAACGTACTCCATCATATATATTCAGATAATGCACCCACAAATTAGAGTTTATTCGAAAGATCTTTAATTTCAGCAAAACTTTGGAAGGGAAAATCCTAAAGAATCTCTTTAAGATTATTAGCTTCAGATCGAAACAACATGTGCACTTTACTTGGCAATTGGATCATTACATTTCGCCAAAGATTAAGAAGAAAACTTTCTAGAGGGTTCAAGAGTAACGTTAGATATTTTCTATACTCACGAACATCTGAAAGGAACGAGAACTATTGATGATGCTAATCAATTAGATTTCTTGCACATACAAATGAGGTTTTACTGTAAGAAAATAGGTTTTTAATCATTAGTAATTGAGAAATCACATAACCAATTGAAGAGCTCGTCAAATATTTTTAACTTTTATAAAGATCATATTCTTAAAAGTTTTGAATAGTTTTGAATGTTAAAGATTATGTGATCAAAATTCGGATAAACTCTTTTGTTCTGGACATAATGTGATAACGTCAAATTATCTCCAATATCGTGAATATTTATGAGTCACCGGGTTTTCACTTTGTCTACAACCATATTAAAATACATGGCTAGAAGATATAAAAAAGGAATAAAGCTGGAATGATGTTTTGTCTGATGACGTGTTTAATGAGTGGAATAATTTTGGTTTGTGTACATGGGACCTAGCAAAAATAATTATTGTAAGATGAAAAGTATCCACTTACACGGTCTTTGAGATATCTCTCATTTACCTAATGACAAGCATAATGCCGTTTAATAAATTCGGATTCATATTCAAGACATAGCAGAAATAATTATTGTGTGATTTCTTCTTTAAGATATTAGGAGGAAGGTATACAGTTACACTGTCTTTGAGAAGTATCTCAATTGCATAGTGGCTTGCTTAATACGCGAAATAATTATCGATTTCGTATAAGTGACTTAGCAGAAATAACTATTCCGCGATGTTTTGAAAGACATTCTGACGAAATACATCCAGATACACAGATGTCTTTCAACGAGAAATGGCCTCAGTATTGTATTTAAGAAAACTTTAAAAGATATGTTAGTCTGACCTTTCATAAGAAAGAGTACATATAATTATTACACAGATGGTTTTTTTTATAATTTATGCTGTTTAAATGCTATCTTGAACAAAAGTAATAATAGTTGTGCCACGAAAAAAAGTTTACAAAATAATTGCTTATCACAGAAATGGTAATAATTACGATTATAAAATAATGTAATTACTGGTTGAAGTTTAACCTTTAGAAGAAACAATTATACATAGAGATTGTTATTCCTTCGTAAAATCTAATCCGTTTGTAATCCAACTAATATTAGAGATATTTGCTGATCATAAAAAATATATATTCGAAACTTACAGTAAGATTGTAAGTTACAAAGTGAATAGTAAGTTGCAGTAAGTATAGAAATGAAAATATGAATTAGCTATCCAGAATTTGGGTATATATACTCTTTACTGGTTCACTCTGCTACCTTGTCTCAATTGCAATGTATGTATATATGATTTCAGACATCTTGAAACTTGTCTTGGTCAATGATAAACATCTTGGTAAATGTGTTGGTAAACATTTTGGTCAATGTTAAACATCTTGGTAAACGTCTTGGTAAACATCTTGGTTCATGTCTATGAGAGACATTGGCATGAGAAATGAGTTATTTGGGAGTCTCCATTCTTCTGCTTCAATTTTTAGACATACAGATTATTTTATAGGATACAACTTTATTTTTATATCAAATTTTCCATTGTTTTAAAATTTGTGATTTTATGTCTTGATCTATATTTTAATCTCGGTAAACCCTTCCTTGAAATATAAAATATTTATTTTCATTGTATTTTTTTATTTTCTTTTTGTGCAAATTTCTTTCAAAGAAACATTCTTATAAATACTAAGGCGTTGATTGATGTTGTATTAGACAACTAGTATCATAAATTTAAATTAAAACACAGGATTTGTTTTCTAAATATGATATAAGCTATCGATCAGATTTTTTAATTGCGTATATACAGAAAAAATATCTACTATCATATGATAACGAAACATAATAAGTTAATTTCTAATTTGTTTCTGTGTTATATGAACTTTCTAAAAAGCAATTTTAAAATATATACGAAAAAGTAATCATATTAGGAAGAAAAAGATAAATGAACCCCAGTTATGCATTCAATTCGAATAAGAAAAAGAGAAAAAAATCCTTATTATCTATACGTCTAGCTAGCTTCTACTGAGGGAGTATTTCAAATTATCTCTATCCTAGACCAATAAACGTAGCTTCAGCTTATGAAAGCGTTGAAAATGATAACTTTATTGCTCGTCCGGCGTGAAATGTCCTCATATCACGCATATGGAAATAGCCATGTTTTCGGAATTCACAGTGTATTTTCTTGTCATTGCAAAGATCACGCAAGGCATTAAAGTTGTAGCAAGTCACAGAAATATACTTTAAAAGTGGTATTCATACATAAGAGTGTTTACATGAGTTAACAAAATTACCTTTTTGGCACGTGCCAGCATTTATACGTCGACCGTTACGATAGCAGTGTACAACTATGACGAAATTATAAGTATCATGTGCTTATGTAGCCTTTTAAAGCATTGATATGTTGTTCTTAAACCACATCATTGTAAGTATTTACATAAAGAAATAATCTGCATATACTCTTGTCAAACGAACTCTTTTACGCTCCTTGTGTGTATATGAGTGTGTATATATATGTATGTACATATGCGTGTATATGTATATACACACACTTTCTATTTGTGTGTATATACATACATACATATATACAGAAATATATAAATCTTAATATATAAAATTCTTCAGTCCGTGTGTTTGTAACAGAACTCCTACTAAATGGCTGGGCTGATTTAGATGAAATTTTGTGTATGTAATTAAGTTGATTCGATAAGAGTTTAGATTCAAAATTTGATCCAATAGAAAATATATTTTATTAAAAATCCAGAATTGCGCTCTTATCGAGACTATTATAATGCCGCTTGAGACGATTTACTGCCAACCTATCTGTGTTGCAATGGAGAGCGCAATGAGACTCAGTATGAGAAATACCTGGGTCAAATCCCCATACAGGAGGTATTTGAATTTTAATTAATCTAATTACGCTTGTGATGAATATATGCGTGTTAGCGTCAATTATTTTTGAAATATTTTTTCTTTACTTTTCTATCAAAACTATCCAATTTATAATTTATTTTTAAAATATTTATCAATGTTTTTTTTTTGGATTTACAGCGTTAAAAGAGAATAACATCGTTCGGGTCATCCAGTACATATTTATATATACAAGCATATATAAATTTGTATAAAACAATAAAATCGCAAAAGAAGTTGATTTGAGGATAAAAATGTAGAAGCATGGGAGTTTTTTAATAGAAAATTATGTACACAAATTTAATGGGATATAATTTGTATGGGTTTTATTAAAATGGTGTTTACATAAGAAATATATGCTTTTTGTAGGAAAAATTGAGATTATTACAGAATATTAAATATTCCTTGATATATTTCTTATTTCAAAACGGTCTAATTTATAATTTATCTAAAAGCATTTAACAATTTTTTTTTTGATTTACAGCGTTAAAGCAGAATAACATCTGTCGTGTCATCTAGTATATATATATATATATATATATATATATATATATATATATATATATGTGTGTGTGTGTGTGTGTGTATGTATGTATGTATGTATGTGTGTGTGTGTTTGCGTGTGTGTGCATCCACATATACACACAAGGAGGGAGAAAGAGGGGATGTATGTTTAAGAAGAGTATATACAGAATATTTCTTTCAAATACTTATAATTATGCGGTATATATATATATATATATATATATATATATATATATATATATATATATATATATATATATATATATATATATATATATATATATATGGATGGATTTATGTATATGTATATATAATACTATAAAAATAGAGAAAAGTAAAAAAATATAGTATCTCTAAAAAAGTAAAAAAATAGTATATAGAAACAACCAGTGAAATGATGTTTTGAAATGACTTGGTTAAAATCGGCTCCCACTCTGGTTAAAATCGGCGCTTGTGCTGCAACAACTATTCCAGACGTCGGAAGCATCATACAGCCAAAATAAAAGTATACAAAATATAAAATAAGTATAAAATACGGGAAAACCCCCATAAGGAAACACCAAGCAAAGATTAAGCAATTACTGAAAGAATAAACAAAGCTTCGAACAGCAATCGAAACCTGGCTACACTTAGTTAAATTACACTTAGCAGTTCAGAAAAAATTTATTACGGCATTCGGTTTACAGTTAAATTGAAAAATTTGTTTAGAATGTTTATGAAAAACTAGTAGGGAATCCACTATTATGTGCCTGTTTTATACATCGTATTATATCACTGTCGTATATATCATCAAGAAATCGTATTATATCATCGTCACTGTTAAGTCTATTAAAACTACCCAGAAAGTAAACTATTAGCTTTCGTTTAATATTTTAATATGTAAACATATATGCCAAGATGAAACCCGGTTAATATTTAACAAATATCTATGCGTTTATCAAATAATTCATATTCAAGTTTGCTATTAATAATATTTAAACTTATATCTAAAATGTTTAACTCACTATAATCATTTTTATCACTTTAAACCAATTCCAATCTATCAGGATGAAGTCCTAGTGATAAATCCATATTACTGAAAAAAAAGATTAAAATATCATAAACAAATCTAAAATATAGTACATCCTTTAATAGTGGGGTGCCCATTTCAAAACTTTGAAGGTGTAAATCCTCAAAAATTCATGAGCAACCACCACCAATAGGAATGCTATGTATTTGTGTGTAAAATTCAATACCATTAAACAAATACATTTCATTTAACACTAGATTTAACAATGCTTTTTAGTTGGTGAATGTTATAAACTCTAAAAGATCATGCTGTTCAAACATATTTGAAGTAATGTCATATAAATCCTGAATGTTAATGAAATTGAAAAGATCATCATAATGTTTAAGCCTTTTAACTACTTCAAAACTATTACCCACTATGTAACATCCATCTTTTTTAATTTTTATATATACATGATTTAGAATACTTAATAGTCTTTTATTAGCTTTTGTAAGGTAAGTGTTGTAGCCTATTGTAACTGGACGAAATTTAATGGATTTTTATGAAACTTGGGAATTATAACTAAATAAGGAAATTTTATATGCTTGATTGTAAGATCAGCGCGTTTATATAGAGCTATGATTCTGTTTTTACATGAATTTGATAATAATTAACACAAAAATAAATGTCTTTGTTTTCATATAAACCCTGAAGATAATCACAATAAAACTTTTTGCACATTATAACATAATTTTAGACCACTTTATCCACATAAGATATAACAAAATTATTACGCAATTCTACTATATAGGGTTCAACTTCGAAAATGAACTAAACGAAATATTTCCAGATGTAAAATAATAATGCTTTAAATATTTAATAAACGAATGCTTCCACTCATGAAACACAAAAGGGGAAAAGCAATATTTAATAGCCATATTGTATATGAAAGAGTCTAAATCCATTGCTAAACCTTAATGAGCATTATATAAACTATTATTACGGAATCTAGTTCCTTGAACCATAATATTACGCAAATCAGTGTTATTAATAAAAGTCAAGTCACCTGTAATTACATGATTAAAATTGGGTGTATAAATATTAGAAAATTCATTACAATTACAATTAGCCCTTATTTCCTTAAATAAATTTTTAGAATCAATATTAAAATTAAAATGTCTGCGTCCTATAGGTGTATTATATTTAAAACTAGTAACTGTTGTAATGTTGTTTACCTGAAAAAGGTGCTGTATATCATTAATTATATTTGCAAAAATTTCCATTATTCATCGTAGCTAGAAAAACATACAACTGGAATCATATCTTGTAATTCTGATTACCCATTAATGAAATATAAATATACATAATATATTTGTGTATTATAATAAATGTATGTAATTTTGCTTTTTTAATTCATGTTAAATTTCATTTTTAAGTTAACACGTCTGATTATCGATTAGACTATTTTAATTTTATACCCTTTATTATGTATATATATATGTATATATATATATATATATATATATATATATATATATATATATATATATATATATATATATATATATATATATATATATATATATATATATATGGTTGCAACACGCATGAGTTTTACTTAATTACTAGGGTAATTCAAGTTTTATAAAAATCTCGAAAATAATATTTTATTAATCATTTAAATTTTTTTAATGTTTTAATAAAATCCTGTAACATAATAATAATTTTGTAAGACAATTACCTTAATTTTTTCCCAAATATTCGAGATTTTTATGGTGGCATAACTTTTTTTACCCTTACTTTTTTACATATCACTTATTATTCTTTTGTTGTATGAGAATTTTAGAAGAGAGTGTCATTCAAAATTTCGAGATGAAATTCACTCAGCTAGAAAAATATTGAATTTTTACAGAGAACAATTTAATTTTGCGTCAGATGAACAAGATCGATAGACTTAGAGATATTTCAGATTTAATTTTAATATTTTTCAGTCCTTATCCATGGAGTGAACTTTTAATTTATTACTCCGATATCTTTTTCGCATTTTCTATTACCATACAGGGTTACGTAAAATTGTTCTGCCTGATTTCTGACTTGGGTGAAGTAATGCAATAAACGGTAGCTGAGTTACTTCAATTTTTATTTATGAAACTTCCTGATTTTTAGGATACATAAAAAATATCTTTAGCCATAGCTTAAAATTTTAATATCTGTGTCTTTTTTCTTAGCGGAGATCCTCTAAACGACTAATTTTTAATATGTACGTGCAATGTAAAATGCCGTAATAAAAAGACCATCACATTATAAAAGCATAATTAAGTATTAAAATGTAAAGGCCTTTATTAATAGTTAATATTTTAAAAATGCATTAACAAAGTAAAATCCATGTGATATTTTGGTAATTTTTGGCATATTATAATTAAATTTTCAATTTATGGTTTAGTGCTTTTATTTCACAAGGAAGAAACTCACTAAGAGTAATGAAATTTTTCATTTACTTGTAGAATTGTTGCGTTAAAACATCTTATAAGATTCACAAATATTAGATAAAACAGTATAATAAATGAAATTGTATTCAATTCTTTTTTCATATTGCAGAATTTTGTCTAATTTTGTGATTTCAACTACAAATTATATTTTATATTCCAGTTAAAATCTCTCATACATATAAAACTCACATACACGTTTCAGTCACCTTAAACAGGATATTTTACCACATTATTTAATATTACATCATATTATATTTATTATTTAATATTACTTGATATTATAAAACATTCTTTAATATTTCATCATATTATATTCTTTAATATTACAGTATATTTTACGACATTCTTTAATATTTCATCGTACTATATTATATTCTGTAATATTACATTATATTATACCTTATTCTTTAATATCAGTATATTTCTATAATTGATATTAAAATTTTATACTCTTCTCTTTTCTTTTGTTTGTGTGACCACCATTAGACCTGGAATAACTACCGATCGCAGAGTGGACCGCTGCAAGACATGCAGGAAGAGAATCAATTAGGTTCATGAAGGTGTTCGATGGCATGTTATCCATGGTGTCTCCGGCGCCATGCCCAACTGCGTTAGGTTAGTCGAGTGAATATCCATGGTGAAAATAACTCAATCGAGATAGTCAAATTTTTTCGATTGGTTTCAAGTCCAGGTAATTTGTTGGAGAAGGGAGTAGGATAAGCATATCATGGTGTGTTTCAAACCACGCACGTACAATGCAAGATTTATGACACGTCGCTTTATGTTGCTGGTAGATACCAGGGTGTTTACTTTCAGACTTTTCAAGGTGTATACGCTAGGGTACATATGTCCGATTGATCTTAAACAGGAGTCATCGGAAAAAGCCACCTGTGTTCACCCAGTGGAGCTGAATGATGGTCAAATTGTAGATCACTGCTCTTCGTTCCGGAGTTCGCTGATTCGAATACTACTTATGACATGGATGTCCTTTGCCATTGGGAATAATATTTAAGCAGTAAGTTTCAGTCTAATTAGACCCTCTGTAGTAAAACAGTCGATCGTAGTCCTCCAATCCAAATCAAACCACACAGAGGAAGTTCAATTTCGGTACTGGCTTCCAAATTCCAGCCTTCGTCGCCGATGAGCGGCAGTCAGCATAGGTGCATTAACTGAGCGTCTGATGAACAGGCCCATAAACAGCAAAGTCGATGAACCGTCGTTATGAAGACACTCTTGGTAGTCATTCGGTTCATTTGGGTGATCAGTTGCGCAACGGTAGCACGTCTAATCGACTGGAAGCATCACAGCTGTCATTCAACTCTGCAATATATGGTTCATAGTTCACCACATTTGCCACTCCCTGATTTTCGATAGTTTTATTGTGCTATGCAACGTATGATTTTACCGAGCGGCCCGTGGATAGTTTTCAAAATTACCCGTATGCTTCCACTTTTGTCCCTACAAAAAAAAATCATGACTTTTTTGCATTCGATAAACTACTCCATTCCTGCATTACTGCAAGAACTGAAAAGCTTTATAAATGCCTAAAATATTACAATATACTGTAATTTCATATACAAACCAAATTTACTCACTGTATGTCCTTCTGCGATTGGTTATTTAACGTTAACTTTAAAAGTAGGTGGTTTACAAACTAATATAATAGGACTGTGCATATGAAAATAAAAACATTTACACGTTTGTTATTCTTATAATATATTTTACAACGCTAGAAGAAAATTGTGTAGAATTGTAAAGAACTGAAAAGATTTGGTCATATATATATATATATATATATATATATATATATATATATATATATATATATATATATATATATATATATATATACACGGATTGCTGTCTATACGGCGTTCATTATAGAGATAGAATGAGACAAATAACTGGTATAAAATAAAATAAGAAGGAATAAAGTGTTATATTATAGCGGTTAAACCAAAATATAAAACACTGAAAATTGAAAGAATGTATCAACAAATGTTTTCCATTAGAAACTTTACTTATCAGGGCAATTTTGTTTATTTACTTTGTTAAAGTGATTGTCCATGGCAGTGGAATTGTTATTATTTTATCAGAAAATTAACAATTATAATTAATATGATTTTATCTCTGAAATGTACTGATAGTAGAGTGCTGAAGGCCTTATTAAATCTTCCTCATATTACTCCAATAAATATGTTCACAGTATAAAATCTTTCTGTACGAATAATTGCAATAGTTCTTGGCAACTTGTCAAACCGCACTTCGTTAAATGGTACACCACAAAGCTAAATTTGTTTGTTATTTTCTATTTCTTAACAAGGAATAGTATTAAGGATAATTAAAAAAGTACTAATGCTTAGATGAAACACTATTCGGAGTAAAGTCCACACTTTTAACCTTATAAACCATTTTTCACATTTATTTATATTCATTTTCATAGATTTTATGGATATAAAATTACAAAAATTCAAGAAATTAACTTTTTGATAAAGTTTGACAAAAATTAGTTTTTTGGGTAAAATTGACCCATTTCGCGGTTTTAGTTGTAATTCATATATATAATTACATGTAAAACCCATCCGAGACTATTGTTAGGAAAAAGGGATTATAGATGTTAACTAAATAGAGGTAATTAAAGTTATGGTGTCTTACATACATATATGCTTTATATCGGGATTTTTTACTAAAATATGATAGTTTGTGAGATCACGAGAATATTATTTCCAGTAGTTGTACAATGGTTTTTGGGAGATATGCATGGTTCTCCGAGAAAGCATTTCCAGTTGTTATTATCCTTATATATCCTTCGGATATATAAGGATATCTTTATATATCCAACCTATAGCTTTCCAGGCATGATCTATAGCGCTCAGGTCTGAAAATCTGATTCGCAAAATCCATTTAACGAAAATATTTACTTTTTAGAAAATTGTCGAGTGTGTTATCTCCAATTTCCGTGCGTTCTGTTACACACACACACACACACACACACACACACACACATATATATATATATATATATATATATATATATATATATATATATATATATATATATATATATATATATATATATATATATATATATATATATCATACATCATAATAGTCACATCAAATTTTTGAAAGACATGAAGAGCGTAATCCAGCGGCGTGCCTGTCTAAACCATCGACCTTTCGTAATGATCTAATTTTCAGATATTGGAGGAAATGGTGATGCGTCTTTGAGT
Source organism: Pardosa pseudoannulata (assembly GCA_032207245.1). Taxonomy (NCBI): domain Eukaryota; kingdom Metazoa; phylum Arthropoda; class Arachnida; order Araneae; family Lycosidae; genus Pardosa; species Pardosa pseudoannulata. The sequence goes on from CM063503.1 coordinate 106,866,212, forward strand.
GTTTCAATATGGTAAAGGACATGGTAAAGGACAATGATCAATGGTAAGGCTTTACTTGACGTTATCAGTAAGAACCGTTGCCTATTGTTCAGTATCCTGTTTTCTATGATCCCTAAACCATGTTGAACGGTCTGATCTGCTCTCAGAAGTGAGAATGATATAAAGGACGTCTTTTTGCAAACAGCCCAATCAAATAAAACCCTTTAGAACTAGTAAGCTTAGTAACATGACTTACTGTGTCCTCCTCGATGTCATCAAAGAACTAAGAAACATTTGCTCGACTGTTACACCTCGTAGAAATTAGCAAATAGAGAATTTTTTTCGACGTTGGAGCTCTTAGATATCGCTGCTACGAACTCTGTCGATAAATGTGTTATTCTGATATTGTGTCCATAATTTGGACAAGATGCTAAATGTTGCAGTGAATTACCTTGAAATGTGGACTTAGAACTGGCCCATGCCCTCATGATTTGCGACCTCATTTCACGACCTAAACATTGATGGATACACATTATTGCTACTTGGATTACATATTTGGATTACTTATATTAAGGTATTTGACAATCTGTTAGACTGAACTGTCAAGTGCTTTTAAGACCTGTTACTTTACTAGCTCAAAATACATACTAGTATAGGGTAACGTTTTCCATACATACAATTTTTATTTATGGTTCCAAGATGAAAATGTACATTTGGGTATGTACTTTTATTGAAATTCAACAACGTATGACATATTTCTAAATCCTGAAAACCATGGTATATACACAGGGTATGCCTACAAAATAGAACAATTTTCGTATAACCAGATTCGTTGTTTGGAATGTATAAAAATATCCAAAAATCTGTACTTCTGCAACTAATAGATATCTTCAACTAATAGACATAACCTTTCATAAGAACATGAACATTGTTATTCTGGTGGCAGTCCTGTTTTGTGCCGGTCATGATCTCCAGGTTTGACCACTTTAGATTTCTTCCTGTGGGAATTATTTTAACGTGATCCAGTTAACAGCTCGAATAAGTTCAGTTGATCGTTTCCACGTCACGTTTACTTTAGTGAATAATACCATGCTGAAACGTGTGCTGTCAATCACTCCACGGGGCGTTAGTCATACCGCGATATGCGCTGGAAATATTTAGAATACTTTTCTATTTAAAATTTTGGAAAGTACGATATTCGTTCTTTGAATGAATATGTTTTCTTAAAATTCGGACATAATATCAGACAGTTTCTCTCGAATATTTGTCGAAAACTATAGTACTTAGAGTTACAGTCCTTTCGGAATTATAGTTGGGACACCCTCTCTCTATCTTTCTCTCTCTCTCTCTCTCTCTCTCTCTCTCTCTCTCTTTATATATATATATATATATATATATATATATATATATATATATATATATATATATATATATACATATATATATATATATATATATATATATATATATATATATATATATATATATATATATATATATATATATATATATATATATATACATATACAAAGATAATCTCCGTATATGTCTAACAAATACTCAAGAAATAAATATATGTTCTTTAATATGAAGGATATCATTGCTGGATAGAGTTAAAAAGGTTGCCCGATAATACGACGGATATACAAAAATGTTAAAATTTATATGAAGATATAAATCAGTCTATAATCGTATAATAAAATGTACCATACTACGTGTGAAATGTTGTGTAAAATTAGATTTCATCTTCCAACTTTATTGAAAAGAGTGACTTAGTGGGAAAACATCTTACTTTGATTTACATCAAAATGATGACTACTCTAGAATATATATGCTACATAAGAATTATAAGAAAAATAACGTTTATTCTACGGGAAAGTGGGCATAATTTAGTACATCTATAGGATTCTCTACATTTTTCAGAAGTACTTGTAAATATAGTGCAAAATATCTTATGCTCAATATAAATTAATGAAGCATAAACTAGTAAAATATTCTAAACTGTTAACGTGGATAGCGTTTCTCCAATTATTTAGAATGATATTACTAAGAACGTAATACGTTCTTACTTTTCTTTCATATACGGCATAGAAATTCTCTGCTACCAGAGAAATATAATGAAACACACCCAAGTAGGTGGAGATCCGGTGTTAGTATGCAAATCTTAGAATTTGTATGCTTTTCAAATTTTAATTCCATAATTTTAGGGAAAATTTTCCCCTTAGCGGAAAGACGGAAACACGTTTGGGAAGCTCAAATGAAACAAGAGGCGTGTTTGTTATATGACATGCAAACTAAGTAGCGACAATTTGTTTACAGGATTTGTACAATGTTCTCATTAAACAAATGTTAAAAAAGTAACTTAAAATGACTCAAAAATACTTAGACTAAAAAAAAAAACTTTTTTATATTTTAGGTTAGATAAATTCAAGAACAAATAATAGAAACCTTATGTGTTTACATTCATAGCATAAGCAGGCAACATTGCTTCAGTATTAAATTAATTGGGCACTCTACAGTCTTTAATGAAGCGTAAATGGGAAGCACAGGAGTATAAAAAATTAAAATAATCCGTAGAGGAAAAAAAAATATTTGATTTTAAAATCTAAAAAAGATCATGTACGCCAGTGACTTGCGTATATATTTTTTATATTAAAGAGCTATACTAGTTAAATAATCCGTACATATTAAATTAATATTTCTGAAAAAGCTTTTATTATGTAATAAAAACGAATTTTCAATATATATATATATATATATATATATATATATATATATATATATATATATATATATATATATATATATATTATATATATATATATATATATATATGTATATATATATATGTATGTGTGTATATATATATATATATATATATTTCTTTTTTTTCACATATATTAGCTCTGATTTGGAAAAAAAATGGTATAGTCATGTGCATGCAAATAACGAGATAAAGAACCCATCAGTATACGGAGAAATGCCTATGTAAGGCAATAAGTGTCTGACACAGTCGTTATATCCGTTACTGCTGCTACAATGGTAGGTTAATACAATTAATGGTAGGTCAAATACAACATATTTGACTGGGGCCGGCAACACCGCCATGGGACTGTTGATGATTGGAAACATCCCTAGTCTCGTTGCAAATTCTATCAGTTGGATGGACGTTTACGGTTATGGAGATAATCTCATTCATCAATGAACCCTACATATCATCAGGGTACTGTTGGAGCTGGAAGAGGATATGTGATGGAATAGGGCACGTGCAGTTGGAACTATATGGGATTCTTGATACGTACGGATATGACTATGACAGTTGACAAGTACATAAGCTTCTTGTCTGATCCCCTAAACCCATTCCTGTGGATTGTCCATTCCAATGAACTTTGGGAATTCGAGCAGGACTATGCGAATCCCAACACTTCCATAATAGATACACAGGGGTATCCAAAAACACTCTTTTGACTTTAAACACTTCTTCTGTCTACCAAAATTCCTAGAAATGAACATTATTGACCATATCTGCCTTGCCTTACAACGTCCTATTAAGAAGAGATCTCTACATCCTTGTACTGTTAGGGATTTATGGACAATTCTGCATAATTAATGGTGTTAATTAAATACAATACTACCTTTAGATATTATTCGAGTCCATGGGGCGTCGTGTTGTAGTATTAGTCGTGTTGTAGTATGCACAATAGTAGGCAGATGTATAAAAACTTTGGCTCTTCAGTATGTTACTATATTAAATAATACGTATACAGTATATAATATACATATATATATATATATATATATATATATATATATATATATATATATATATATATATATATATATATATATATATATATATATACTATATATATATATATATATACATATATATATATATATATATATATATATATATATATATATATATATATATATATATATATATATATATATATATATATATATATATATACTATATACATATATATATATATATATATATATATATATATATATATATATATATATATATACACACATATATGGGCAATACTTGCCGAATGATGGATGAATATTTAGGGTGCTGTCCTATGTTACCCGTGTTTTTAGGTCTAAATTCCTTTGTGGCATACATATTAGTAGTAGTTTGGAATCGACTTTAAGAAGTAGGTCCTGGTATCTTTAGCCCTTGTGTTGGAAACAAATAGACGGTAGCGCTACAAACCAAAACAAACTAATTGCAGTACAAAAGGAGGTATATAAGTTGTCTGAGTTATTAGTTCTCAAATCTGAAAAATTACTTCGATATTGTTAAATCCAAATATTGGTAAAAATCCTTTAAAAATATCTTTTTTTTGTGGAATATCGGAAGCATGCTGGTTTATTTTAATAAATGATAATATATTTTAAGGTTTTTAAAAGTTAAATAGTGCAAATTATCAAATCAATTTTGTACACAATACATTATTTAATTTTTTTTATAAATATTCAAATTTGTTAAATTTTTAACTACGTAAATATTGAACTGATGCAATTGTTATTTTAATGTTAATCTGAATTTTATTTAATAAAGTTAGCTATTTCTTTTTTTTCAACTTCTCACGAAACTTTTATAAATATTTTTTAAATGAACGTGAAGGAAGTTATATTTATCAGAGCTCATATAAACCTTATGCTTAAACACTAGATGTCTATCAAGTTATATGAATAAAATATAGAAGTAATACAATATCTCGTGGTGCTCTTATAAGAATGTAGAGGTAATTTATTTCATAAGAATGAAGTGGGCAATGGAAATTCCATTGCAATACAAGTTTTAAATTAAATATATTTAAAAAATCAGCTTACTAAAACATTAAAACATGAATTTTTAGAAGCATAATTTAGAGTTTCTATTTTAAATTTACTTTATATGTATCATACTTTTTATTAAAATGCATAAGTATATTTCAATAAATAAATTTTTGGTATGCATACTTTTATAGTTAGAGTAATAATAATTTTTGATTCTTTCTTAGAATAATTACATAAACTAAGCAAACACTCGTTATAAACATACCAGAACTACTATAATTTCTATGGATTTAAATCTACTCAACTGATTAAAATCTATTCACTTTGAATTCAGATGTAAATAACTTTTCTGAAACAAAGTACATACATTACGTAGATTAGAGGGTTTAGTTGAAACAATCAAATAATACATTGTTAGAAGTCAATAACACATAGAAATTTTGTTTCTACTTACTATTTCATAGCTCTCTCTCTTCTAATATTGATATTTATGCAGCGCAAGTTCAGACGAGTCTCAAATGTTTGATACCTCATATCGAAATTTCAATTTTCTGTTTCAGCTCCTTCAGCTCTAGTTCTATCATTTGAACAGCTTAAAAGGAGCGATCAAGCTTCAATTCGACAAGCAATTTCCCGTTTTGGATAAACGAAAAAGTAAACTATCGATTTTACATCAGTACTTTTTCAGTTCAAGAAAGCCATCACGATTAAAGCTGGAAAAATATGAATTTTCTTTCGGCAACCGAAGTTCCAAGTCGTTTGGAAGAGAAAAACTCTCATACTGAAACATCATTTATTTAAACAACTTTTTTTCTCGAAAAAATATGAGCTAATAATAAAGACTTTTACTTGTTTTTTTCTAAACAGGGTTTATTGGTAGTGTATGCAGAGATTTTGAACACAAAAGTCTTATCTCAAAAAGTAGGGCTAGAAAATGGTACGCAAAATGTAACCAACGTTTCATTAAAGATACTACAGTCTACAAAAAGAAATACATATTGATAATACCTTATTAGAAAAATATTTCTTCGAATTAATTAATTGTTTAAACCATTTTCAATATACTTTGACGTTATCATCATTTTCAAAAACTACAAGCTGTTTATTAAAGAGAAAATTAACAAATTAAAAAATATGCCGTCCTAAGTCTTTTAAAACGTTGATACGTTTTTGAATAACTGAGACGTAATTGTTACGTGTCTAAGCCTTTATCTCTATTTAATATCAAAATAATGAAGCTTCAGGCTTCTTATTTAAATGGAGATACTTAGTTCTAATGTTAAAAAAAAGAAAACTCTTCTCTTGGGACCTCAAAATATTTCCTGTAAAAACAGTAATTGTTCAAGCATAGTATGCTTAAAACACTCTTGTGCATAACAGTGTCTGAAGTAAACAAATAAAGAGTTGTTGTCTAGTGTCACTGAAATTATTATTTTTTCTGATGGAAAAAAGGAAGACTTTTTTTAATAACCTAATAGTACAAATTTGCTTTTTATGTGCTACTTTCCTTCTTTCAAATACTAAGCAATCAACTGTTTCAGATTTTAAAAATATCTAACTTTGGTAAATTAAGAAAGTATAAAGAGGAGTAAATAAACAGCTACTATATATATATATATATATATATATAGATAGATATATATATAGATATAGATATATAAATATATATATATAGATATATATATATATATACAGATATATATATATATATATATAGATAGATAGATAGATAGATAGATAGATAGATAGATAGTGTGTGTGTGTGTGTGTGTGTGTGTTTGTATGTAGTGTACGAGTATACCCATTTGTGTCTTTAATTTTCTTATAATGCTTTAGCTTGACAAACATGTGCTCCAACCAGCTATACTTTCAAGATATCTTTATTTTATTTTAATTTTTTATTTTACTTAAATATCAAAACTACTTTCTGAAATGCCATTCATGTAGAACTAATTTCTGTGTATAAACGAATAGTATTCAAATTGATTCTCATACATTTTTTTTATCAGGCACACAAATTTATTTGACAGAAAAAACAAGATGCTTGAAACCTTGTTGAAAAGAATAACTAAATATTCTCTCACAATTTATCGAAACACCCCTTAAATATTCATTAAATGCTACAAGCATTACTTTCTGTTTCATCCGTAATTTAGAAAAAAAATATCCTCCAAATAGAATTGAGGTATATTCTTGATTTCTAAAGGAAAACTGTTGCTAAAATTAAAGATCAATTAACCTGTGAAAGGCAAGAATTCTGTTTTAATTTGGGTTTTCTTCTTATCATTCGAACAAAGAAAAAAGAAGCTTAGCTTATAAAAAATAAATAAATAAATTCGTAAAAAATAAAATATATATGTGTTTTAATGTACTTACAACACAAACACCAGTGTTTTTTATCAAAGGGGAAACACAGTAAAATATACGCTATGGAATTAAAGGAAAATACCTAATATTTAAACTAAAACATTTATTAAGTAAATTATTTACAAATTAATACATCACTTGATTAGTTTTCAACATGACCTGCAATCATTTGGTTTTGCTATTCATGAATAGTCTAGAAATAGAATTCTTTATAAACAGATTATGAGAGTCAGATAATAATTATGCATATTATTAAGTTTACCTCCAATAATTGCAGGATCAGGCTGGGAATGCCAACAGGTTGGACGTCGGTGAGTTCGTGCCTATCATACGCATGCGGACTGGGGAATAGATTACTGGCCCGGGTTCTTTGTATTGCTCAAGGGATCTGGATGTCCAGCAACTCTTGAATTCAGACTTCTAGTCCTTTTCCCAATTTCTTTCCACATCTTTACAATTCGGTTCAACGCCCCTTTTTTTTCAGTCCCAATCATTTGTTGGTGATTTTTTTTCACATGGTGAAAGTTGCATTATTGCTTAGCCTCTGCCCTCATATCTCACGGCTACATCCCTGCCTCGGCTTACACTTGTGTTACTGTGAGCTACAGCTCCTCCACAGGGGTCCCCACTAAAACTCGAAGTTGACAGCTGCACCTAAATTCTTCTGCAAAATTTAGTCCACAGCTGTGTATGCACGTGCTGACCATCGTCGGAAAGTACATCGGTACAGTATGCTTATACAAAATATGATTATAAGTTTTATATTACCATATCCATCAGCATTACAGAATCTTATGATTTTTTAAGTTAATTTAAAATAAGTATATAAATAGTTTGGAAAATAACTAAAAATGTTATTCCCTTATCAATTCAAACATATAGCTAAAAAGTAAAGATCTTTATTCTCACATTATTTTTGTATATTTGGACTAGACTTAACTTTTATGCACTTTTCTATTTGAACTGAAATTTAATTTTAAAAATTTTAAAGCTATAAATATTATAGAATTTTACGTTTCATTTCGTGTTTATTGGATTCTTCATTAATATTTAATCTAATATCAGTTCATCAAATCCACAACAGGTCTGAAATTTATTGTAATTAGATATATTAATCTTAATTTTGACATTTGATATTAACTTTTAAGATTATACGGTTTTAAATTTCATGGACATCACTTTGCATCATTCCTTCGAGAAATCCGAGATAAATGAGAATATCAGAAAGGCTTATTTTCTCACTTTTCTCAAAATGATTTTTGTTCTCTTTACATTGCAAGTATAGTTTAGAAAAAATCAATAATTTTCTCTTTCATGGATGAAATGTAAAAATTACCCCAGGAGGAATAAAGAAATAGAATAATATAGTTTTCGTTTTTCTTGTCGATATGAATAATTTAGAGTTTGGAATATTTATAATTTCGGGAGTTGAAATTATCGATCTTAGTTCTCTTAACGATAGACAGCGTTTGCATTACATTGAAGTGAATATCCTGTTTACTAAAATAAATTCTGTGTTCATTTGCGTGATTAAAAAGAAGAGAAAACCTTGTTTTATGTCATTAATGGATAGCTTTAACTCGGTCATTCTACTAATGCATAGCCAATTTGTCACTATTTTAGTTCCACGTCACTCAATTAAAACTTTCTGGTCTTATTCGGGCAGTATATTTTAACAATATTACAATACGTAAAAAGTAACTCAGAGCAAATAAAATTTGTTAATTTTTTTACAGTATTGAAAAGTTAAATGTAAAATTTTCTCATATTTATTTTCCTATAAACATGTTTCATCCGCAATTTGAAAAGCATACTAAATAAGATTTTAAGAATACATATTTGAATATAACCATGTATACGGAAATAATTATTTCGCCTTATCCCCAATTTATTTTAATAGTTATAATTGTATAGAAATTTTAATACATATAATACAAACAAATAAAACTAAATAATTTACGAATAGGTAAATAGATGGATTTAAATACATTTTGAATTAACTATTTCAGTGTTTGTATAGGATAAATATTATTGTTTAATTAAGAATTTTCAATAAGGCACAGTTGTGATAAGTTTTAAAAAGATTTTTAAAATAAAATATTTCCAAAAATAAATATTTGTTGCTCCTACTCTCTAAAATGTTGTTTAGAAAAATGATAATAGTTAGTACGTGATAACTGCTAAACTATTATATATTTAATTCTATGAGCAAAAGGCGTGTAATTTTTTATAAAATCAAAACGTCTGTCAAGAGAGAAGAAAATATCTACTCTGTCTGCTTTTGTAATTTTTTGGCAATTTATATTTTAAAACTATATAATATTGCAACAGATTTTATACACATAGTAATAGAATTAAAAACAAAAAAAATATTTGAAATACAAATATTTTCTATTTTTATATATTATATGTGTAATTCTTATATATTTTCTCCAAATCTAAAACTAAGTAAATTTCGATGCCATACATTTTGTAGTTTCCAGTGAGATATTTATGTTGAAATAAACTGTATAAAATTAAAAAACAGAAAGTATTAAATCAATGTACTCTCTCCAGGTAAAATGTCTTAGATTTAATAAAACTGATAACACAAGTCGTAATTTTTTTACCATTTGTAGAGTCATTTAAAATTAATGTATATTTTCAATGCTGCGTAATGCTTATTTTATGTTGAAAATAAACTCAGCATAAAATATGCATCACAAGTGAGGATGAGTACACAGTTCTATGTAAGGTTGTTCAATTTTTGACTTAATTCTCTTTAGATGTTTTCTCCATATATTCATTTTGGTAAAACACATTTTGAATTATTGTAAATCGAAGAATTACTGCAAGTACTTTTATTTTTTTCTTTTACTACTCTATATGAGTAAAAATATTATCCTTTTTCATATTAGAAAACTTGTGTTAGAATTTTTGCTTTAAAATATTTTTAGTACTACATTTTCAAAATATTCAAAATCACTATATAAAGATATTGCTTATGTGTATGATCATAGGTTAATGAGTAGGATTGTATTACTTATTCTATAGTTAAAATATATAATTTGAATAAATCGGAGCTCTAGAATTGTGTACCTATACAATATTGGTTTCTTAAGTGTGAACAAATTTGAACGATGACCGATTGGATAGCGTGCTGGCCTTCGATACCGGAGTTTGTGGGTTCGAATCCGATTGTGGCATGGATGTTCGTAGCCATTCGGAATTGGCTTTAAGCTGTAGGTACCGATCTCATTAGCCCTCTTGTTTAAAAAAAGTAGACTGTAACACTCCAAACCAAAACAATAATTTTGAAAAAACATTGTTTTGGAGAGAAATTGTTTCTCTAACGTAACATTCAACTGTAGAATTTTTGACAGAATTTGACTTGCATTACAAATTTCTTTCCTAAATCCCTTGTATTTTAAGCTTATTACAAATATATGATACCGTGTAAAATATTCCAAATAATATTAAAATAACTAGCTATGATACGAAGGATTATCTATTTGAAAAATTAACCCCTTCCCGGTTTTTCCCTAGCTGAACTCGGGCAGGCGAAATGTACCATCCTGGCTCATCCCGAGTGTAGCTAGGGCACTGTGAAATTTTACACTGTGCAATAAGTCTTTCCCGAATTATCTCGAGTGTACTTTTTATGGTTTTGAATGATTTTGTTTACTTTTCTGGCTACTAGATTATTTGCTGCTCAAAGAGAGACACTAGAGGGAAGAAGGTAAGGAGAGAAACAAGATTCTACTGTCCAGATTGCGATGTTGGACTCTGTGCAGTACCGTGTTTTCGATTGTATAATACATGACCAAATTTTGATTAATAATTTCATAATCATTAATGTAAATGCATAGGATATAAATAAAATTTAATTCAAGGAAAAATCTAGGTATTCTAAGATTAATATTTTTAGTTAGTGTGAATTGACTCCAAAGTCTAATGATTTCTACCATACAGAAAGACAACTGTACATGTAAATTACTCATTTATTTAAATTGATATTTTACATTAATTTTTATGAAAAATTGTATCCGAATGATGCTATTATGTTTAAAAAGCTATGTATGTATAAAAATAAGCATAAAAGATTGAAATTATTTGACCCATAATCCCGAAATAAAATGAACCTGGAAGATGTTAAAAACTTCATATTTCTTCCAGTACTCATATATAACCAACCCTGATATTTTTATTTAAGACTGTTTATGAAGTTATTTATATTTAAGTGTTTTAAATTAAATCTCCTCCCATAAAATCAATAATGAGATATGCCTAGTGTATATATCTATATCTATATAACTATATCTATATATATAAAAGGCATATAAAACGTGATTTTGTTAAGTGAGTAGAGCGAGGTATCTTTTTTTTTTATAAAAAATGACTTATGGAATGATCCCAGGAGAGAGTTCATTCTTTTTATATTGCTTCAATTTTCTTGAACAGCTCCACAAACTATTCCACTGAGATTTGAAAAAGATTCCAATGCCTCTGGAAGTGGCTATTTTTGATTTTTTAAATAAGATTTTTCTGTGCTTCTCATTTTACATAATGTTGAAAAATCAATAATAAGAGCTCGTCTCAATGAATTGTAGAGGAATAAGTCACAACATCAGAATAATTTAATTTTTTAGTGTAAATGAGACATAGGTAATTTGATATTGTAAAAATGTATTCATATAGGAATTTGAAAATAATCAGGATAGAAATAATATTGATACGTGATGTTACTAAACTTAATGTTACTAAACATATTTATGTTTAAAGACTGCTCTTATTTAGTTAAATATGTTTGTATTTTACATCCATTTAATTTCTTTCATTCATTTCTGAGAGAAGTTTTTTAAAAGTTTCTTTAGTATTAATTTCATTTTAACTTTCTTGTGAGGAACAAATTGCACAGCTCTTTAAATTATTTCAATATTTCCAAATTATTATATATTAAATAATGAACTGAACATACATAATACCCCTTTAGAAATATTTTGTACTTTTTATCATTAATAAATAAAATAATATATAAATGATATAAAACAATATATAAAAGAATGGATGGTGTCAAAATGAGGTTTGTAATTAGATTAAAAACATATTTAAATATTTTATTACAATTTTTTAATTTTCTGAAAATATTTTCAAATTTCTCGAAACTGCTAATTGATCATATATCTTGAAATATCAGATATGAGAAAGTTCTGTACGATTGCCATGCTGTTTTGCGTTTGAAAATTTCAGAAATTCCGTTTAGACTGTCCCTATGGATGTTTTGCTACATGGAGGCTGATAAATTCAAGATCTTGATTTCTATTTGTTACGAACAGTGATATTGAGAGCAGTATTGGAACCTCCTCTCTGCTCATAGCTAATATCTCACCATAAGAAAGTGACTGGACATAGATGCGAGTGTATTAATTTCTTCACTGAATGTTTTATTCTCAATATCTCAATTTTTCATGTTACAAAACCTTTATGAGAGTTATATTCTGACACTTATTTTAGAGATTGTACAGTTTTTAGTGTGAAAATTCGACTAATTTAGGTTTCAGATTGTGGCATCAACAGTAATACAAGATCAAAGAGAGGTGGTGGAACAAGATAAGAAATTGGATTCTATTACGAAGGACAAAATAATCTTCACAAAAATAAAAAAATCCTAACGGCATTTCTGAAGGAACCCTAGAAATAAAATTACTTTATTTCCTAAATATGGTTCTCAATAATTGAGACATTTAACACCAGTTTCATGAATAAACTACCTAAATTACCATTACAAAGAAAACTTTAAAAAGAGAAGAAGTATAAAACATGTCTTCCGCACTCCAATTGAATTCAAGATGATGGTAAGCGCACATCTTCTAGGGGTATTTCAGATCTTCATACTATGTAGAGGATATCAAAAATTTAAAAAAAAAATTAAAAAGATTTAAGTAGAGGTTAAAATATAATTCGTATTTAAGCCACTGTTACTAATGGTATGGCCATAAAGTGTTAAAAAAATGAGTTCAAATACCCGATCTAGGTGTTTTACAATTGCTAAAAAAATCTCATAATTGTACTTTAGCACTTTGAAAAGTCCTAAGATATCTTGCGCAGTACATAATAAGATATTATGCGCCACACTGATCCATCGTGAAAAATAGGGTAGGTGTGCAAATGATACTTGCTATTTGTAGAAGTTGTTCAACTCTGAATTTTCAAACATTATAAGATTAAGAAACCAGTGTATTTAGTAAATTGCACAAATCCATACTTTGTGCAACAAGATGATTTATTTTTAAAGCTATATGATAAAGAAATCAGAAACTGCACAAAAAACAGTTAAAGAAATATATTAGTAAACAGTTAAAGCTAAAAGCTCGGAATCTGAACTTGTGAATATATATATATATATATATATATATATATATATATATATATATATATATATATATATATATATATATATATATATATATATATATATATATATATATATATATATATATATATATATATATATATATATATATATATATATATATATATATACATATATATATATATATATACATATATATATATATATATATATATATATATATATATATATATATATATATATATATATATATATATATATATATAATATATATATATATATATATATATATATATAATATATATATATATATATATATATATATATATATATATATATATATATATATATATATATATAAATTATTTGATAAAATATCTACAGAATTTAAGTAATTCCCTTTTTATGATTTTAATATAACAGTTACATTATACTTAATAGAAATTAACATATGACATGTATCCTTTGTGTACAAATACGTTCCTAAAATATAATTTGAACAACATTTGAATAGTTTAATCCATATGACACGTACAAATATTAAAAAAAAAGAATCATGCCTAGAATTTGAAAAATATATTTTATTAGATCTTACGAATGCATCACATACAACAGATATGATCGCTTCCATATGCTTTTAGCCTTTATTTTTCTGAACAGCACCGCAGACCATCCCTTTGAGAATTGGAAATAAATGAGAATATCTGAAAGACTTATATTCTCAATTTACGCGAAATGATTTGTGTACCCCAATAATAAATTGTCAGACGTAGTTTAGAAAAATAAATAACACATATTCGCATTTCTGAAATATAAAAATTAAGAAAACTTGTGTAGGGTTAAAAATGGCTTTGTGTTCACCTAGTTTTTAAATTAAATAATGGTTTATTGGATAATATTTCTCCACCTATAGAATTCATATATATATATATATATATATATATATATATATATATATATATATATATATATATATATATTATATATATATATATATATATATATATATATATATATATATATATAAAATATGTGGTGTGTGTGTATAATAAATTTATATATTTTGGGTTAATGTATATGAAAATGTTTTTACATTAATCTTAAAAATATAAAGTTTTATAATCAATGTCACAGCATTTGTCCATCAAAATAAATTGCGAAAAAATGTTTTAGAAATAATAACTACTTAAATACTGTACTAATTCTGCAATAATTGGCGTCACAGTCTTCAGATACCCTTTGAAAGACAGCTCATTAATCTTTAATTCCCTGCTTAACACCTGTTTAAGAAAAAATAAAAAAAATATATTTTATTTACTATATTAAACTTTAATCTTAAGAAAACTCAAAAATCTATATCTATATAAGGGAACAAATCTTGAATTCTTAGTTCTATATTAATAATTTGTCGTAATTATTATTGTAAGGTCAAAGCGTAAATTTAAAAATGTAAAATGATGGAACTTTTTTAACCAGTGTAGTCGACAGGATGCTAAATTTGCATGCATTGTGTCATACAGATTACCTATTACACTTTGCAACTGATATTTTCTTCAATTTGCTGTAGGAAATGTTATTTCCCAATGTTGTAAAAACAGATCAAATTCCTTTAACTTTCTGCTATCTCAGGAGTAATTCATGTCACCATTTCACATTTCTCTATAATCTTTGTTCTTAATTTTACAGTACTCATGCCATTCCTTTATCCTTTATCCAAGGCTTTTCCCCGACCTTTACCAATAAATTATGTATAATATAGTACCGTGAACTGAAATCCTTTATGATGACCTATAATAGTACGAAATAGTGAATAATGAAATCGCAGTCATGTAACATTTCTATGAAACATATATTCCATATCTATACGATGTCAATATTTCTCTTAAAGATTTTCTAAATAACTGATTATATATTGAAAATGGCTATTATCTGTCAATATAGCTGGATTTAATGGTGAAATAAATTAATCATTTTTTAATATTGTAAAAATAATACGTTAAAAAGATATATTTTCTGGCATATTCATGTTAATGTAACCGTAAAAGGAAATGGCTATGAATATATTTTAATTATAAAATAAAAGCTTTTCATGAATACTAATTTTTAAAATAAGAGTTGAAAATGATACTATCCTTTAATTGTTTTCCTAATATTACTATCCTTTACCGAAAATATCAATATGTGCATGACAAGAATTTTTAAAAGTACTAGATATTAAAATTTCAGAAATTAATTTTTAAGCTGCATTAAGTAGTTCTAATAATAATATTTTCAATCTCTATTAAAATATATAATTTCCACAAACACTTACACATTTATCTCCCAAATATAACACGATGTCTGAGAAATTATATATATAGATATATATATATATATCAGGATTTAAAATGTAGATTAATTTTAAGAGATTTTAATTAGGGATTCATTACTAGGAGTGACTCGGCGTGAAGAGTTAGCCACATAAATACGGCTCAGGCTCAGTAATCTAGAGCAGAGAGTAGTGTACACATTCCGCAGATAGAGCTGTGGCTAACCGTAGCAGCTAAGCCTGCCTTTGTTAAAAGTTGGGCGCCAATGTGCGACGCCATTGAAGATGTTTAATGAGTAGTGTGATCTGAGACTTAAATAAAGGATGAAAATGTACTCAGGACTCTAGTGTCATTCCGTGGAACCGATATATATATATATATATATATATATATATATATATATATATATATATATATATATATATATATATATATATATATATATATATATATATATATATATATATATATATATATATATATATATATATATATATATATATATATATATATATATATATATACATATATATATATATATATATATATATATATATATATATATATATATATATATATATATATATATATATATATATATATATATATATATATATATATATATATATATATATATATATATATATATATATATATATATATATATATATATATATATATATATATATATATATATAAAGATAGTTTTGAAGTTAAAAGGATGATGGAAATTAAACAGAAACAATAACAGTCATAATTATCTCTTTCTTAACTCATAAAAATTTTAACACCTATTACATCAGCCAATTGTAGTATACAACTTTACGCCATTAAGATGAATTTCTATTTACAAAAAAGACTGAGCAAGCCTTTTAACAAAGGCAATTTCTTTTTTTTTTTGTTTCGCAATGCAAACTTTTCTGTAGTTTGTAATAACATGATGTTATTGGATGTTATTCTGTTTACAGTTGGAGTACTACCAAAAGAAATATAAATTCTAAATAGGCGTTCCTTAGGCAATACTGTAACAGTCAGTCCTTACAGATAGAAATGTTTATGCATAAAATATTTTACTAGAAACTGAAAGATACACAAAATAAGTGAAAAGCGAAGGATAACGATGTTAAAACAGAACATATGTATTATTGTAAAAAACTCTGGAATTGGACTAAACCTATTATTCTTCTGATATAGATAGTTCTAATAAAAGAAAATTTTGAATATGATTTGCATAATATAACAAAGTGAATTATCAAAGAGATTTAATCATGATAAGACATCACGTATTGAGAAATATTTACTATTCATCCAAAGTATTTAAGCAACATGTAAATTCAAGAAAATATTATATTCATATTTACTCCAAAATGATTTAAGGGCTCAAATATTTTCAGGAAAAATAGATAATTATTTTTTTCAATGATAGAAAGTAAAAATTATTGAAAGCTAATTATTGTACACCAATATGAACATAGTCCATTTTTCTTGACAGTGTTTAGGATTTCAATTTATTCTGAAGGAACTTTATATTTTTACAGTAAAATATCATTTTAATAATGATTTGAATGAACAGTAAATGATTCAATCCCTACTGATAGCTTGGGAAGTATCTTATAAAAATGTCAAGATAGCTGAAAGATGGGAGAACATCAGTGAGAAAGCTTATAAGGACATGTTTCTTCTTACCTTTTCCTAGGAAGAATCTTAAATACGAAGCAGACTAAAATATAATAATGAAATGCAGAAGAAATATGCAATGTTATAAAGTTAATGCTTGTTATATAGACTTAAAAGAACGATTAGTATATGACCTTTTCCAAATTACAGTTGAAATCGAGTTCATTTAGATAGATACAACGAGTGGCCCCATACAGCTTGTCAGGCCAATGATTGTCTTGAAAAAGTATATAACAGCAAGGTATATAGATAAACCAGATAATCAGAAAGCAAAACTCTTAAGCATGTCTGGAACGCTCTTGTAAGAGTAAATGCATCTCGCAACCTACCTCCGAGACCTACACAGGGTCTGAAAACAGTATCGCTAAACGAGTGAGACCAAATGCCACAAGTACTGATAGAAGGCTTTTACTAATAGAATGCTAGTTTTATTTGATTATATAACCTATGTTTCAATCTTTAAGACTCCATTTTTTGTATTAAATCCACTTATGTTCTTAATCCATTTCATAAGATCTGCCCAGCAGGTCTGAGCATGATTTATCAAATTTAATAATTTTCATGTTATTGAACATCAATATATTTAGGCATATAATGTTTTTCGACACTGAAAAGCACACATAAAATAAGAAAAAAATATTGTCTATGTAATATCAGGTAAGGTAAGATGCGTAATTAAATGAAAATTTTGAAAATGTTTTGCCTGTAACAAAAAAGTTAAACACCACAGAGATTTTATCGTAATAAAACAGCATGCATTTAGCAAATTTTGCTAAGAATCATTCCCATTTGTACTTGAGCAATTTAAAAATGCATGATAACTTTATTTCACATCTTAATCCAGAATGATTTTAGGATTCTTCACTTAGCATATATATTCTGGAAAAATCAATAATATTTCCTTTCAGGGATGAAACGTAAAAATTACTGAATGCAAATTAACTTACAAGAATAACATATTGCCTCTTTTTCTTGACACTGTTTTGAAATGCAATTTACCCTGAGGGAAATTTATAATTTTGACAGTTGGAATTGCAAAAGAATAATATTTTAAGCGGAGGAGAAAATTATCGAAATACTATAGACACGTTGAGAAATATTGTAATGAAACGCCTGAGAAGCTCATAGCCGGCAGAATGTCTGCGGGAAATTGTTTATGAAGATATTACTTATTACTGTCTTTTTAGAAGAGTAATTTTTCTTAACTTCTTAATGACGGAATTTAAAGATTAAATAGAAGATTGAATATAATAATGGCTGTTGATATGAAGGTATTTGTCTACATTTAAACATGAAATTTCAGAAGAATTTTAAGTCTAACTTAGCTTAAGATACATTGCAAAATATACATAAATATTTTTAATTCGACATAACATAGTCTCTAAAATTAATTTGTTATTGTATACAAAACCAAAATAAGAAATTAATAAAATGCAAAAATTTGATAATATTGAAATTATGTATTTTTGCACACAATATAAGCCCTCTATTTTGAATTTAAAATGACATATATCAAGTCATATATATTTCTTTTATCTTTCCATGTTAAATGTAATTGATTAATCTTGATATATTTATCGAAACAAGATAATTAGCATTAGGAAATATTGAATCTATAAAAGGAAGGGCCAATCCTCATTACTGACTTCTCTCCGTGAGAGAGATTGATGTTATTTTTTCGAGACCGAATTGCTGAAACCCCGAATTAACTCCTCTTATCTCGAAGTCCACTTATGTCACAGTACACTTATCTCGAACACCACTTATCTCGAAGTCAACTTATGTAGAATAATTTTTCAGAAAATTATGTAGGATGTTCAAAAAATATTTTCTTACTGATTCCCATGAAACCCACACAACTAACAGAATATAAGCAACATACACGAAATAAACAGCATACGCAACATTCACAACATGCGAAACACACGTAACATACACAAGATACTCAAAATACAGAATGCATGCAACATGCACAATATGCGCAACATACTCAAATAAAACAACATGCGCAACATACATAAGATGAAATACATACACAGCATGCAATACATACACAACATGAGCAACATATGCAAAATACACAACATAAACAACAAAACGAAACAAAACGTACACAGCATAAGCAACATACATAACACGTCCAACATGTACAACATAAGTACTATTCGCAAAAGACACAGCATAAATATACATTGAATTAAAAAAGCGAAATTGAACAATAAGTTTAATAAAATAAAGATATGAATATAAATATAACAAACACGAAAAGGATCAAATATATAATCCATTTTTAATAACTCCACAAATAAATTCTCCCCTTCAGCAACACCTGTTTAATGTAGTACTTAAGTATTGTCACTTACAATAATAAATGAAATTACTTTCCATAGAACTGTTGCAAAAGTCCTATGCCCAACCTACACAACAATATATATTTTTATGTCTTTAAAAGTTAATAAAATTAAATAAAATGCAGAATTAAGTAATTATCATATTCATAATAATAATAATAATAAATAATTATATTATAATTCATAACAAATAATGACATTTTATAGAATATTATATCAGTTATATTCTTTGACTATGAAATTATATAAGTTCGTTTCTGGTTATTAATTAAATTTACATTTTCATTAATATTTAATTAAGAGTTAATAAATCTACATGAAATAGAGAATTAATGACTATCATACTCATTATTAAGATTAAACATATATAATATTTTTTTTTATAATAATAACTATAAAAACAAAATCGCAATAAAAATGGCATCATGGGCGTACCTAGGTGGATGGTCCGCACCCAGTGGTATATATTATAAGGTGGAATTTTATACATATTATTCCAAAAAGTAGGTTTAAAATTTTGATAACTATCCTGGAAATTAAAATGAAATGATGAAATTAACAACCTAAGTTAAAGATGTCGAAGACAGTCTTAAGAGGGTTGTCGAAGTAAATAATTCCTGTTATTTTCAATTATTACGTGTGTAAACTTAATAATATTAATTAAATATTCATGAAGTATTTCATAATTTTAGTGCTATATAAATAAAGAATAGTTTCAGGTTCAGCTAATGTCATTTCAAAAATGCGGTAATCCTCAACCTTATAAATCAAAAATGAATATTAAATTAAAGCATTGAGCATTCTTTGTGATTGTTACGAATATATAGTTAAAAAATTCCTTGACTATTCATAAAATTTTGTGATTTTTTATCGATTAATATTAATCATAGAACTAAAAATTACAAATGAAATACATTTTGAGGACATTATACACGAATTTTCTACTCTGAAAGCTAAAACAATATATTAGTTCACAATTCAGTTTCACATTGTGCAATAAGTTCGTTTATCAAAAAATATGCAATGCAACTAATTTATAAATATAACAATTAAAAATAACGAGTTAAGGCATGGGAAGGGAGAAAAATCTCAATTTCTCTTTTAAGATTTGAAATTACTCTAGCGAGATTTTTCAGAGAAGTTCAACCTCAGCTACTCTACTTTATTAACTTTGATATTGTTGAGTGACTTAATAAGTTTAAATTTAATACTGAGATTGCTGTAGAATAGAAGATATTTCATACAATCATTACCATAAAAAACTATGAACCTAGGTTCATCTTTTAGTGTACACTCATTTAGGTTCTTGAAACTTACGTTTCACCCAGTTCTATGCTATTATTTCAGAAACATGCAGAAGGTGGAATAAGGAATATAATCTGATTATCTTAGTTTACATAATAATTGGTAATTTTTACATTTTTCTCTGACTTGGAAAATATTGATTTTCTTTCTCCCTATCCAAAAATCTATGGCGTACAGAAATTATTTCTAAAGGAGTGAGAGAATAAGAGCTGCCCAGCCGTCCTAATTTATCTTAAATTCTCGAGGGAATAGTTATTGGTGTTGCTCAGTTAAATTTTGTAAAAAATAGAAATAAGCAATCTCCTCTAGCAAAATTCAATAGTTATATTACAGGAAATAAAATTTACAATTCCGTAGTACCAAGGAATGTTTTTCATTTTTCGTAAGTCGTATAACGAT
Organism: Pardosa pseudoannulata; assembly: GCA_032207245.1. Taxonomy (NCBI): domain Eukaryota; kingdom Metazoa; phylum Arthropoda; class Arachnida; order Araneae; family Lycosidae; genus Pardosa; species Pardosa pseudoannulata. The sequence goes on from CM063503.1 coordinate 106,887,745, forward strand.
TAAATAATTAACTATACTATCACCACTATTTGAAGTTTTAATTGGATACATGTATTTAGTTTCTTTACGAATAATTCATCAAAATAACTTTCCACATCATTTAATCATTTCAGGAATTAATATCTTTTGAGATAAGTGAACATTTTTGTTTTATATATTTTGTTATTAAGGCAACTAACGATAATATTTATTTAAAAGAGTTTTACAAAACAACATTATATTTTTACACATTGTAGTAATATATTACTGTGCTTTATTTTGTTTAAATTATTGAGTTGAATGCATTGTATTTGAAAGGGTAATTGCATTCAGAGAGAATAAAGAAGCTGTTATTTTATAAATTCTTATATTTTTGACAATAATAGTCCTTATCTTACATGATGATAAGCAGTTCTCACACATTTTGGATAAATTAATATAGTTTGAAATCATTTTATAACTACAGAAAATTTTGTTCGATAATTTATTTTGTTGGAATAATTGTGAATATTAGTTTAAATTATGTTAATGTCAAACAAAACCCTGTTGATATATATAAGTTTCAGTATAATTACAAACTCCTTAATCAAAAGTGTTATAAGGTTGTTTGTTGGAGTCTACGTGGTTATTGATTTTGAATTTTTGTGTTAATCATCCACAGTGTCATAAGTAACAATATGTGGTGTCCAGTCCTATGTTCGATTATCTCTACATTATGAATTATTAAAAATATCATTTGAAAAACCATATATTTTTATGTGTATTTTTAATATGAACAAATATCCCGAATTTTATGTTATATATAATCATATTTAAACAATGCTACGTATCATCTGATTTTAATAAATGGTACAGTCTTTTACAATGACTATTTGTAATCCACAGATCTTTTCAAATATCATTTCTAATTAACCATTGTTAGAAGACCAAAGAAAAACAATTTTCCCCAAATTCATTGTTATATTTTATAATTTTTATACTTTTTATAATATATGTATTGATTAAAATTTTAAAATGTATATTTTGATTCTT